>JAYESA010000009.1:162354958-162905250 GCA_036927795.1 Iris macrosiphon | reverse complement strand
GACAGTCTTAGGCACCTCTAGGGTATTGCGACTCCGTCGTATGTGCCTCAGCACCTCCAGTAGTATAGTATATATATATATATATATATATATATATATATATATATATATATATATATATATATCAATGATCATCCTGTAGTATGGTGTATCTCTCCCCACCCAATGTAACCTCATATCTCATGTCCATAATGTCTCATGTCTATAACACACAAGATCATGACCTCTAGCTAGTGCAATGAGTCATAATAATGTCCATATAATATGCAAGTCTTATATCAAGAATCTTGTAAGCCTATACAGAATCACCATGAATAACTCAAGAATAATTCTATCATATAAAATAGTGTCAAGTATCCTTAGGTATAGCGTACTTGGTAAAGCAAGCACGTAAAAATAGGTTCGGGGAATCAACTCTCTAAGTGACGTTGTACGACTTCGCATACAGCGTCGACACCCGAATCTTGTTCGGACGTTAAGCAATGTCTCACGGTCCTACGGTAAACACACACATCAACCATATAAAATAATTATAATAACTAAATAATATAATAAAGGCAAAGAACTGTAATACATTATGGCAAGGTATACTTGCCTGGGTTCTGAACTCCGTCAACTGTTCATAGAAAAGTGGAATCTGTAAATACACCTCCGGATGCTGAAACAAACATCACCATTGTTCTCAGAATACTAAAAATAGCTCGAATGGACTAGCTATAAGTTTAATTTGGACACAGGGGGAAATTGACCATTTTTGGTCAAAGTGGGATCCACATGTGGCCCACTTTGCACCACAAAACGTGCCGAAGACAAAGTTCTCCAAATTTGTCAAACTTAGTGTCTACGAGTCCAGAACGATGATACTAACCCAACGAAACGTCCATAAGTGGATTCCGATGAGCCGATCACAAAATTGTTCGTTATACGGAACCGTGGGGCCAACAAAATGATGTTTCGTCAACGTTCTCATAATCAAACCAAACTTGGGTCACAGGACCAGCGTAACGCTGCGAATCCGATGGCACAAATTTTGTTGTGAAACAACAAGCACACACGAAGTTACGGCGAGTGTCAGAACAGGCCGATACGGTATTTTTTGGCGGATATGCATTGATTTCAGCGTGCACGCACATCCAAATCAAGTTTTGCGAAAGCTCACACGTCCGAGTTGACGATATGCACCTTTAGGTGCAACTCGCACATGACAAAGTCGCCTCGTTTGGCGGAACGTACCTCGTATCGCAAGATTTTGGGTATTTTAAAAACAAATTTTTGGTCGTTTTGGAACAAGAATAATTTTACCATTAAAGCAAACTTATAAAAACTAAAAGAATAGTAAAATTTTGGTTATATTGTGAAGAAGTTCCTTTAATTATATTTTGAAAATAATTAAAGAGTTGGTAGCAAATTGGGCATGAACATGGGGTTTGGATCAAAATTCTGAACTATTTTCGAACAGTTTTTCGTCCAAGTTTGGTCGATTTTTCGATCAAACCGGGGTGCCTAAATTTGTTCCACTTGAAGGAAATCCTACAGGGTTGGTAGTGAACATACCAGTGAAGACAGAATATAAATCGAAGGAGAGAGGAGGGCAAAGGCTGCGCTCGAATGGGGGCCACGAAGCTGCTGCTGTCGGCCGCTGCGGCGGTGCTCCGGCGCAACTACAGCGCGGCGGTCGGCGGCTGTCCGCGGCGCTCCGGCGGAGGTGGGTGGCAATCGCCGTGGGTGATGGTGGAGATGGGATTAGGGTTAGGGTTTTGGTTTGTCATATATATATATATATATATATATATATATATATATATATATATATATGACCATTAAAAATAGTTTTGGATCTCAATAAATTCTAGAAAAATTATACAATACACTAATAATAGTTGTACATCCAAAAATATATCTTTTTGTACAATATTGATAATTACTTAAATACACATAATTATAAATTCAAGAATATTATATATTATAATTAGCAAAAAAATAAATAAATAATATCTTTAATCACATAAATTATAGAATAACAATATTAATAAATTTAAAAATTAAATTCAAAAATTAGGGTGCTTACAATCTACCCAACATATAAAAAATTTGTCCTCGAAATTAAAATAAACATAGTAAAAAAATTAGTTAAGAAGGTTGCACTAAAGATGGGGAAGTAGTTACTAAATGGAGTCCTAGTTTGAAGTCGCATTCTAAGAATATGGGTACGCTTACTCAAGGATCTACCCAACTTATAAGAATAAAGTTGGTCGCAGGAACTATAGTTATAATCATATTTCTAAGAATTTTTAGAAAGTCTAACTTCAAGGAGCAATTCGAGATGGTAAGAATTTTTTAACTGTTGTCACAACCTATTAAAGAAAATCTATGTACTATCATGGCGTTAGTGAGTCAATAACTCCATAAAGAAAGTTTTACCAGTTCTTCTTGTATCTAATTAGGTCATGAGTCTATAAGACAATAGAAAATATCATAGCCAAATACAACTAGGGTGATATGGTACCGAGAAGTTATTTATTGCATATCATGGATGACAATGAATGGTTCAGCAATAAGCGTCAAAAGGTGATATAACTCATCAAGGTGTTTTGTATTGTATAAAGAGTACAAGGGGTTCAATTTAATGCAACACAACTATCACGGACATAGGTTGGCATGAATGGGATACGAGTATATCATTGGTTGGGATATTTGGGTTGCTTATGTATAATTTAACTCTATTGCAACAGAGTTGGATATAGGATTTAGAAGAAGATATGCCACAAATATTAGGGGGTCTATATGGAGTATGGGCATGTATACTTGGAAGTAACAGTTGTGTCATTAGTGAGTAGGTTCCAGTTAGGCTCATGAATGTCAAGTTTGCCAAGAAAATTGAGTCGGTGTTGAGTATTAAAATCGACCGCAACAGAAAAATGATATCTATGTGTCATGTATGTACAATTGCATCGCGAATGTCATGAGACCAAAATAAAACATGAAAATGCCAGTTTATGAGTGATAGTCATATCATAGGTGTAGAGTGACTAGTCTAGGTCATAAGAGAGAAGTTGTTGGAAAGGAAAGGATAGTGTTGTGCTCCAAATATCCTAGCCACAACAAAGGGTATCGAGGATACAGAAAATAAATAGGTAATTTAATCCATTTGAGATTAACCTAATTAACACCAAAATAAATTCAAATTTATCCTGAATTTCTAAAATAATCTTACACTAAAACCAGGTGCTACGATCTACTCAACTTATAAAAATTAAGTTGGTATTAAAACTAAGGTCGTGGTCCTACTAACAAGATTTCTGGAAGGGCCTATTTTCTAAATAAGGTTACAAGAATTCTAGGATTTACTGGCCGTAATCAAGGATTTTCTAAAGAAACCTAAAAACTATCAGGGTGCTATTGATCAACAACTTTATAAGAGAAATTACTACACATCCATTACTGCTCTTGTATAGGTCAAGCTTCTACAAGGCAGAAGAAATGACTGAGTCAGATCTAACTAAGGCAAGGTGGTAGTGAGGCTCCGGTCATTGATTGGCATTGATGACGAAGAGACCAAAATTCATGCCACAATAAGAGGAATTTTTGATAAGTCTACATGGTTGAATAAGACACGATTAGGCATGTATTTGGAGAATCGAGTCATGGTGACTAGATCAAGGGGATTAGAGTAGAAAAGAACTGATACCTATGATGATATGGATATTATCACAAGGAGTGGTACAGACTAAGGGATTAATTTTGTAATTAAGACGCAACTAGGGAAAGAGGAAGGATCTACTTATTGTTATAATTAAAAAGATCATTGTTGCAAAAGCACGAGGCTATATATGCAACACAAGATAAGAATTTGATAGGAAGGCTAGGGATGCAGTCGAGGGGGTAATACAATTAATCCTTAAACTCAATACTATATAGAATTCTTATACTAACAATCTACACTAACTCTAGCATAATAACCTATCTATCTACCCTACTAAGGGTAACCATATTCTTAAAACTTTATATCCAGCATGTCTTCTTCCGCCTTGACAAGGATCTGCTTCTGGAGGAAATATCGCGCATGAACGTCCATCTCTCTGAAATAGGGAGAGATGATAAACAATAATAAGGATGTTGAAGGGAATAAACGAGTATAATTATGAAGTCCAAAGGCGATAATTAAAGGCTAAAGAATTATCAAATTAGTTGTGGATTGAGATACTTATACTGCTAATCCTGATTACAAGCTCGCTCGATACCGGAAAGTGACCGAAATGATTTAATTAGGACCTGCATGGGCCACCACAAAAATATGTCACGCCCTAGTCCCAAAATACATAGGACTAAGAATACGTAACATACCAGCTACGCATTCGACCAGACTCTGGTCCGACTCGAATACGTATGAGCTGTATTATAATTATCACTATCTAAATAACCAAGTAAATATAAATATCTATGTGTCAATCCACAATGAACAGAATATACAAGAATGAGCTATATGTGCTAAAGTCGGCCGCCCAGTAACACACAAACTCGAATAGACTCGAGAAAAAATATGAGTCTATAAAACTAGGCTACATCAGCAGATGAATAAACAATATAAAAAAATAACCATAACTCCGGTAGAAATGATATAAGTACCTGGTACCAAAGCCTGCAAGATAAGCAACTCCATCAGCAACTCCAAAGGCTCCAAAATCGTCTATGCTGCAAAAACTGGCAGAGGATCAGGTCCTTAGAGGGACGTAACATGGTACAAGAAATAGCATGCCAAAAGTAAAACAGTATAATGCCACATACTCAAGGGTAAACTACTATAACCATCTATGTGATATGCACGTGAGAGCATCACTCGTACTCAGGCTGAAACCACTACAGCTCTGTTTCGGGGAGCCCATAGCAGCAAGTAGTATCAAAACTCAGTATAGGTGTCAAAGATCTGAGACAGAGTCCAAGGTACCTCTAGGGTTTTGCGACTCCGACGTATGTGCCTCAGCACCTCCAGTAGTATAGTATATATATATATATATATATATATATATATATATATATATATATATCAATGATCAGCCTGTAGTATGGTGTGTCTCTCCCCACCCAATGTAACTTCACGTCTTATGTCCGTAATGTCTCATGTCCATAACACGCAAGATCATGACCTCTAGCTAGTGCAACGAGTCATAATAATGTCCATATAATATGTAAGTCTCATATTACGAATCTGTAAGCCTATACAGAATCACCATGAATAACTCAAGAAAGATTCTGTCACATAATATAGTGTTAAGTGTCCTAGGGTATAGCGTACTTGGTAAAGCAAGCACGTAAAAATAGGATCGGGGAATCAACTCTCTAAGTGACGTTGCACGAGTTCGCGTACGGCGTCGACACCCAAATCTTGTTCAGACACTAAGCAACGTCTCACGGTCCTAGGATAAACACACACATCAACTATATAAAATAACTATAATAACTAAATAAAGATAAGGACCTGTAATACATCATGGCAAGGTACACTTGTCTGGGTTCTGAACTCTGTCAACTACTCCTGGGAAAGTAGAATATGCACATACACCTCTGGATGCTAAAATAAATATCATCATTGTTCTCAGAATACTAGAAATAGCTAGAATTGACTACCCATAAGTCCAATTTGGATACAGGGGCAAAATTGACAGTTTTGGGTCAAAGCAGGGTCCACATGTGGCCCACTTTGCACCGTAAAATGTACCAAAGACAAAGTTCTCCAAATTCATCAAACTTAGTGTCTAAAAGTCCAGAATAATGATACGAACCCAACGGAACATCTATAACTGGATTTTGATGAGAAGATCACAAAATCGCCCGTTATGTAAAACCGTGGGGCCCACAAAATGATGTTTCGTCAACGTTCTCAGAATCGAACCAAACTTGGGTCACAGGAAAAGCGTAACGCTGCGAATCCGATGGCATAAGTTTTGTTACAAAACGATAAGCACACACGAAGTTACGACAAGTGTCAGAACAGTCCAATACGATGTTTTTTGGCGGATATAAGTTGAATCCGGTGTGCACGCACATCCAAATTAAGTTCCGTAAAAGCTTACACGTCCACGTTGATGATAGTTGCCTTTCGGTATAATTCGAATACGATGAAGTTGCCTCGTTTGGTGGGACGCACCCCGTATCGCAAGATTTTGGATGTTTTAAAAATAAGTTTTTGGTCGTTTTGGGACAAGAATAATTTTATCATTAAAGCAAACTAATAAAACTAAAAGAACAGTAAAAATCTTGGTTATATTATGAAGAAGTTCCTTCAATTATATTTCAAAAATAATTAACAAGTTGGTGGTTAATTGGGCATAAACATGGAGGTTTGGATCAAAATTTTGAACTATTTCTGGACAATTTTTTGGCCAACTTTCGATCGATTTTTCGTTCAAAATGGGGTACCTAAATTTGTCCCACTTGAAGGAAATCCTAGAGGGTTAGGTTGTGAACATACCTGCGAAGACGGAACACAAATTGGATGAGCGAGAAGGGCGAAGGCTGCGCACGAAGGGGGGCTGCAAAGCAGTTGCTGCTGCTGCTGTTGTCGGCCGCTGCTGCGGCTCTCCGGCGAAGGTGGGCGGTGGTCGGCGTGGGTGATGGTGGAGATGGGATTAGGGTTTTGGTTTGTCATATATATATATATATATATATATATATATATATATATATATATATATATATATATAGGGGGTGGAGGCTGCGTACACGGGGGGGGGGGGGGGAGTTGGGTTATATTTGGGTTTTGGGTTTGGGTTTGGATTTGGGTTAGTGGGTTTTGGGTTATGGGTTTAGGTTTTAGGTTTTAATTTCTTTTTCTTTTCTTTTGTTATATATATATATATATATATATATATATATATATATATATATATATGACCATTAAAAATAGTTTTAGACCTCAATAAATTCCAAAAAAATTATACAATACACTAATAATAGTTGTACACCCAAAAATATATTTTTTATACAATAATTATAATTACTTAAATACACATAATTATAAATTTATGAATATTATATATTATAAATAGCAAATAAAATAAAATAAAAAATCTTAATCACAAAAATTATAGAATACCAATATTAATAAATTTAAAAATTAAATTCAAAAATTAGGGTGCTTATAGGTGATGATGATGGTATTGACGGAGAGGAAGGTGGTGGTTGGAGGTGGTGGTTGGAGGTGATGGTGGTGGTGGTGGTGAGGTGATGGTTGGCTGTCGTGAGTCTTGGGTGGAGGAGAAGAAGTTCGGGGATGATGATGGTGTTGACGGTGATGAAGGTGGTGGTTGTAGGTGATGGTGGTGGTGGTCATGAGGTGATGGTTGGCTGTCGTGAGGCTCGGATGGAGGAGGAGAAGGTCGTAGGTGGTCCATCGGCTAGGGAGGAGATCGTGGGGATGGTGAGGGGACTGTGGTGGTGGTGGTGGTCGGCTGCTAGGGGAGGAGAAGAGGAAGAAGGAGGTGGTGGTGATAAAGGTTTCAGTTTTGAGGGTAGGTGGTGGTGGCTAAAAAAATTTGGCGAGAGAGAGAGAGAGAGAGAGAGTTAATATAAGAGAGAGGAAGGAGTGAGCATGGGGATTAGGGCCGACTACCTCCCTATTTCTAGGGATGTGGGAAAGATTTTCATAAGGGAATGAGTGGTGAGATTGAGGTTAAATTTGAATGGAGGGTGGGGATTAAATATGGGTGTAAAGTATTGGATAGTACATACAAAAATAGGGAGAAAATGGAGGTGTGACCAGTCATGGCATGAAAAAGGGTTTTCTTTATTGCTTTGCTCCAATGGGAGGTGGACACCTAGTTATTTATTTGCACAAAGGCCCCCAACAATTTAAAAATTGCACAAGTAATGAGAGTTGGGATTGGATGAGAAAAATTACCATGTTTAGTGTGTTATAGTGGATAAATTTGGTGTATAGCATTTTGTATGAACCATGAGGGTGTGAGTAGGGGTTTTGGTTGGTATTGGGTCTAGTTTTGGGTTAGGTTGAGTCATTGCACCAATTTAATTAAAATTAGTATCAATAGTGTTCTTTAATTAATTGAAACTACATAGGATTTAAATTGGGTAGGACACAAGTATCATGGACGTAGTAGACTCAGAGTAGATTATTGTTATAAATTGGATTGCATAAAATGGGTCGAGATTGTGTCTCCAATTTCGATTGGAACGGACAAAGATACAAAGTTTGATTTATTTAGATTTAAAAATAGATATTTATAACAAATATTGTGCGACTAAAATAAAGCACAAGAGAGGGTATTTATGAGTTACATAAAGGTCAGAATGGAAGGCTAGCACGTCTAGGACAAGTGTATAAAATTTATTTAAAAGCAAAAGCTAGAGTAGCGCTCTAAATATCAAAACAACAGTAAGGTTACTAAGTGATATGAAATTTTGTACATTAATTTAAAACACCATGTTCTAATTCTAAATGGCTCCAAACTAACCGTAGTCTCTCTCTCTCTCTCTCTCTCTAAGCCAAGTAGACCTAAATTTGGACGAGGGGGTTTATATCGGCTCTAGCTATAGTTGAGCCAACTGCGCCCCCTGTGTACGAACTTTGTACTCGATGCCCTTCTCTTCAACTCTCGAAGTAGCCTGCTTGACACAGATAACGATCCGATAAATTTTTAACTTAATGCATCTGCCATGATGTTTACCTTCCCTGGAGTATAAGCAATTGTCAAGTCATAATCCTTTATCAATTTCCGCCATTGCATTTGCCTAAAGTTTAATTTCTTTTGCATGAATATGTATTTAAGTCTTTTGTGATCCGTAAAGAACTTACAGGAAATTCCATTGAGATAGTATCGCCATAATTTTAACGCGAACACAATTGCCGCAAGTTCTAAATCACGCGTCAGATAATTCTTTTCATGCTGCTTCAGTTGTCTTGAGGCATACACAATTACTTTCCTACGTTTCATAAGAACACATCCTATTCCAAGCTGAGATGCTTCACTGTATATCTAAAATCCTGCAGGTCCATTTGGAAGAGTAATAATTGGAGCCAAGATGATCCGCTGCTTCAGTTCTTCGAAACTGCTCTCATAGTTGTTTGTCCACTTGAATACTACTCCCTTTTGGGTGAGGCGAGTCAGAGGCAACATAATATTCACGAAGTTCTTCACAAATCGCTGATAGTAGCAAAGCTAGCCAAGAAAACTTTTGATATCACTAACTAATGTAGGTTATTTCTAGTCCACCACTGCCCCAATTTTCTTTGGATCAACTGATACACCATCTGCTGAAATAACATACCTAAGAAAAGATAAGCTGCTCATCCAGAACTCATACTTGCTTAACTTCGCATATAACTGATATTCTCAAAGTGTCTGCAGTACGGTCCTTAAATGTTCAACGTGGGTTTCTCTGTCTCCCGAGCAGATTAAGATATCATCATTGAATATGACAAATAACTTGCCTAAGAAGGATCAGAACACCATGTCCATCATATCCATGAAAGCCACTGGAATATTGGTCAAACCAAAAGGCATAACCAAAAACTCGTAGTGTCCATATCTCGTACAAAATATTAATTTTGGGATATCCCTTGGTTTAATCTTCAATTGGTGATAACCTGAGCAAAGATAAATCTTCAAAAATACTAATGTACCATGGAGCTGGTCAAACAGATCTTCGATTCTCGGTAGAGGTACTTGTTTCGAACTATCACTTTGTTCAATTCTCGATAATCTATGCAAAGATGTATTGTGTCATCTTTCTTCTTCATAAACAGCACTAGAGCCCCCAAGGTTAAACACTAGAGCGAATGTAGCCCCGATCCAGTAACTCTTATAGTTGTGACTTCAGTTCCTTTAATTTTGCTAGCACCATCTGATATGGTACTTTTGATATCAGGCGAGTATCTAGAAAGGTGTTAATACTGAACTTAATATCTCGATCCGGAGGCATTCCAGGTATCTCGTCTAAAAATATGTCAGAGAATTCTGCTACGACTTCGATTTCACTCGAGTCTGCGCTCTTCATCCGAGTGTCCCAAACAAAAGCAAGGCACCCTTCACACCCCGAATATAGCATACACCTTATCATCACTACCGATACTACCATCACCATCTTAGCTATTGTACCACATGAATAAGAGAACTCTATCTCCACCAGGAATGTGAAACACAACTCTCTTCTCCATACCGTCAATTGTCGTATTGCAAGCTCTGTGTCAATCCATGCCCTAGATGATATCGTAATCTGTGATGTCCAAAACTACTGTATCCAAGGACACATACTTTCCACCAATACAAATATAATTGTCCCTGGAAAAAGAACTAGCAGGCAAAACTACTCCTGACGAAGTACTGACACTAAGATTTATATCTAATGGTGTCTTACAATTTTTTTGTTCATTAGCAAATGCAGATGATATGAAGCTATGTGTAGCGCCAGAATCAAATAGTACACGAGAAAGTATTTCTCTGAAAAATGGTATACCTGTGATGACAATGTTTGAGGCAAGCACTTCTTCTTGAGTCAGTGCAAACACTCTACCATGTCCTCCTGGTCATGGGTTCTGAGTGTCCACAGTTGTTATCTGCGGAGCTCATGGCACTTGCCCACGATTCTAATTTTATTGCTGATCAAGATTCTGATTGTGATACTATTGATCACGATTCTGATTGTATCATTGTTCACATAGAGGATTCTTGTTCCTACCTCTACTGTTGCGTTCATAGTGCTTGTGACCCAGCATGCCATATTTGTAACATCCCGTAGGATACTCTTTCGTACGGTGTCCGAGATGATTGCTCCCAGTGTAGCACGGTCGCTGATAGGATCCTTGATTATCATTTATTTTTGACGCTTAGAAGCATCAGATCTGCTTGTTGCCATAGGTCGTTTGTAGTTGTTCCCGTAACTATTTTGTGTCGCCACTCAAGGATAAAATTTCTCCATCTCGAGAGCTGCTTCATAGGCTTCCCTGTATGTCGCACACTTTTGGTTGAGCATATCACGTTGTAAGCCTTTATTCAGACCCTCGATGAACTGTAGACATTTTTCCTCATCGTTGGGTATCATGTAGCCACCAAACTTGGCTTTCTTTAGGAACTCTGCTTCATAGTCATCGACGGACTATTGTCCAACTTGAGTGCTATGAACTCATTTTTCTTTCTTATGTCGGACAGCTGGTGGGATGAACTGTCGATAAATGCCTGCTTAAATGTCTCCCAAGAGACTTTGGCTTCCTGGTTGACACCGCAAAGCGCTTCTCTTGGACTCCCACTAGCCTTTGCTTTGAGATGGAGCTACACAGCTGCATAGTCTACTCTTTTTATGCTATGAACATCCAACATACGGAAGATTCCCTCCAAGGTCTTTAGAAAGCACATTGCCTCCTCTGGTTCTGCCATGCCTTTGAACTCAGGCGGATTACAACTTTCTAATTCAGAAAAATTGAACGTTGGTCGCCTTCTTGGAGGTTGTTCAGTTTCCTCTGCTTCGACTACGACTATCTCTTTAGCAACAGCCATTATGGTCTCATTGTTATTGTCGGTCAAAGAAGTGGCCAGTTGAGTCAAGTTATCAACTTTCTACTGTTGTGCATCAAATTGCGCCTGAAACTAGTTTGTTAGCTGCTCTTGAAGCTCACGATGTTGTGCCTCAATCATCTTGTGATGTGCATCATTCTGCTTCTTTTGTGCCTCTAACATTTTTAATATTTTCTCTATTGGGTCAGACGATGATGTCGCCTTAGAGTTATCACGCTTATCATTTGCAAAAGAAATAACTTTTTTAGTACACATAAAATATTTATGGGCTTATTGTATAGAATATTATTTTATGCAGCGCTATCAACAAACAAATTATATGATAAAATCATTATTGTTTGAAAACTACCACTTGAAAACCAATCTTTTGAAATCTGAGGAACTTTAAACCTATCTCTGATACCAACTTGTCATGCCTTGGTTCCGTAGAACTGATTCGTCCTCGCATTCGATTTTGCAGAATCGTTTGTCCTCACTAGGGCATGATGCCATACAAGTCTGGGATTGCACTTGTATAAGGCAAGAACATGCAAATGTGTCAAAATCTTTTATAAATAGTTCTACCATACAGTAGCAGACTATGAAACACACATTTGTATAAGAAGAAAATAATTTTTTTCTTGATTCATTGTAACGGAGTACAATTTTCTCAGTACTGAAATAAAAATGCCTGAACGGCTTACATAGCTTTGATAAAATAAATACTGATATGCTGACATAAAATAATGTCCTTATCCCATACATTATGCTCCTTTATTACATTCATGAAAACTTCAAAAGCAGCAAATAGAAATCTTGAAGTACTTTGAACATAGGAAGAACCTTTGAAAAGAACTGTAGCATAAAACTTTATCTCCCTTGAGCGCCCGCGGTACCTTGGTCACCTAGGTTGACCACAGAGACATGGGTTAGTACTTAACTTGTATTGATGAACAGAACTGGCCCGCTCACCTAAACCAACACTTCTGAATTAAAGTAAGCAGTTTAATATGCAACAGAATATAGGCAACATTTTAATATGCTATAGTTAAGCAGTGAAACATATAATCTTTTACAACATATGAATCTTACCCCAGCCAATGGTCGTTCCTATATAAAGTACAAGATTGATCATACCGCCCCTACATAAGACATTATTACCATGCAACTCTCTCCCTTAGGATTATTTGTGTTATTTCACCATATAGGACTTTTACCACGATATGCAGTGTACCTCCTCAAGAAGGTAGCCAGCCTCTACTAAGAATCCCGCAATACCTCGTGCCTATAAGAACGTCCGAAGGTTTCCCTTTACGTCGAAGTAGTCCCCGGTACCCCTGGTCCAGATTGAGAAAACTTTTACCTTGTGCACAAGTTGTCTATGATCATGCAAATGCATAAATGACTAAGTTATAAACATATTGAATAGTAAAGAAATGAAATATTCGCAGTCGACATTATTTTTCGATGGGGACTTCTTAGTCTATTCTTTTCTAGCTTAGGGACTTGTAAAGTCCATACTTTCTTTCTTTTCTTTCTGGGGGACTTGAATAGTCCCTATATGTCTTTCTTTATTAATTGTTTAGAACATAGCATAACATACTCTGATAATGAAATAGTGCTCTCTACTTGCGTTGAATAAAATGCAATAGTGGAATTAAACTTATGGCATTAATATTTTTATCGATCATTGGACTTAGCAAGGTTACAAGAAAACTTTAAAATTATTGGCATGAAGGAGTAGAGAAGAAAGGACATAACTGCTCACCAAATAAAGAATACCGAGAGAAAGGACGCTTACTTGCTCAGGCTCCGGTCACGCGTCTATCTGCATTGGCACTAACATTTGGTTAGACTTCCATCTTCATTTCTCTCAGAGTTCTCTATAATGAATGCATGCATCAATGAAAATGGGCTAAACAATCAATCATCAAAAACCAATCACGAAAATGCATTCAACAAAACCCAAGCAGCAAAAATATAAGAAAGCCAACCAAAAATTCAACGAAAGCTATTGAACTCATTCTAACATAAGCCGATCCATCAATTGGAAAGGTTCATTATATTGTCTGTGATCGATTCTGCCATAAAGTTTTCCCATACTCAATTTTGACTAAGTCAATCGAGCCACAAGCCTTATATAGTAAACTTCTAGGAGTGGGGCACTACATAAGGGACATAGTGTATGGAACATCATCTATTGTATCGTTATCAAGTTGTAAGCCTTGTGGCATTATCCATTGTATTGAGAGAGATAGAGTGATTTATAATTGAGTTGTATATTGGCTTCGAGCCATTGTAAATCCTATTGAAATATCAATAAAGAGAATCATTACTTTGTATATCTTTTGTCGATTCAAATTTTCTGCTTTGAGACTTCTGTGCGACGGGTCTATGACTTATTTGCTTAATCGATCATTTTGTTGCTTGCCTTATACAAGTGCAATTTAGATTTGTACGGCATCACCCCCAGTAGCAACATTTGGCTCTACGGAACCGAGGCATGATATTTATCTTGCTAGATTATAGTTTTATAGATTACAGATAGATTGAATGGTAGTATCAAAGTTTCTTATGACTTAATAAGGTAACATTAAGCATCGTATGAATGGATGTTAATTAGACTCGGTTTGGTGAATATTAGAATACCTTGTGATTGATCATTGATTTAGGATGACGAGATTGATGACAAAGAAAAAAAATTGAGTCGACCTATAATTTGTCTAGAATGGATATCTATGATTAATATAATTGGAGATGGGAGAATTGCTTTGACATGTTGATTGGTTTTAAGTTGATCTTGACTATATAATTAATTAGATGCATAGAATTAAGTACTAGTTAGATTGGAATTGAGAAATTTATGGATTCTGAATGGTGATTGAGATTATGACTATGATTGGTGATTGAAATTTTACAGCTTATAGTTTGAATTGATACTTACGGCTTGCAATTGAGGATTAAAATTTATGGCTTACGATTTATGATTGAAATTTATGACTTTGGATTGATAAAATTTACCATAGATTAAGAATTTAGAATATAACAGCTTCTTGGATTGAATTAGGGATTATGATGTAACCGAGGATGATTATTGGGTGCATTGATCCTAGAAAAAAGACTTTGAAATAGACTTTGACCCTTGGATTATTGATTATGATTATATTAGCGGGCTAGTCTATATTTTGTTTTTAGTTGCTTTGGGTTACAAGTATTTTTCCTAGTCGGGGTGGAGTCCCTAAGGTTGTCAAATAAGGTTTGACCTTAGGACATGGTATCGATGCAGTAT
Organism: Iris macrosiphon; assembly: GCA_036927795.1. Classification (NCBI taxonomy): domain Eukaryota; kingdom Viridiplantae; phylum Streptophyta; class Magnoliopsida; order Asparagales; family Iridaceae; genus Iris; species Iris macrosiphon. Next base: position 162,890,457 of record JAYESA010000009.1, on the reverse strand, counting down.
TTTTAGTTGTGTATTGGATATGGGTGATCTTGATATTTAAGTATGTATTATGAGTTAGCGGGCCCTAGTGGTTAGGCTGACATCTCAATATTGAGCGCAAGAATTGATAGTATGACATTAGTAAGAGTTTTCTAGATAGACTGCGTTAGAATATATTTGGAATAGTGAGATTGAGAGTTAAGCTTAGGAAGTGATTTGGTTCTTGGAGATTTGATTGATGTTGTGATTGGAAGATCGAGATTATATTTAAATTTTGTGGCTTGATTTCTTATTATCTTAGAGGATTATACTAAAGTTGAGGTGATGAATATATGTTCTAATATGTTGCAAATGAACTATGAATTGAGATCGACCTTAGGGGCAAATTGATGGTGACTTAATATTTGGCAAAAAAATATTAGAATTTTTTTATTGGTTAGATTATTACATTGTTGGAACAAACTTTAAGCGTTGATGAATTTTTTAGAATTTGAAGCGAGACTGAATTGGATCATGTTAAAAGAGATTGTGATCATATTGAAAGAGTATGATTGATGTATGCATAGTAAGTAATTTAGATTTGGTGAGTTCCATTCTTGGATTAGAAAATTCTTGGAAGAAGGAACGTAGACTAATGTAGAAGTAATTTTGAGATTGCGAGATTTTTATATAACTGAGCATTGAAGTATAATATTGATTGGGACTTTGCTCAGTTAGATTTAGTGAGATTTTTTATAACAAAAATTGATCTCTTGAGTATCGTTTAGATTGTGTAAGGTGAGATGATTGAAATTTGAATGGAGATATCAGTTGGATTTGGCCTTGGGAGTTTGATGTTGATTGGGTAAGTATAAACAGTACGATAAATTTTTTGAAGACTTGTAAGAATTTGAGAGGGATTAATTTTGATAGATAAATTGAAATATGATGGCTTAATGGAAATCAGATCTAGTTGATTTTAGTTATGTGGTTTTGATTCAGAATTGATTAGTTTAGTGCTTTGGTAGATTACCCTAGTCTGGATTTGGTTCCTTGGTATTTGAGTCTGTAGTTTAGTTTTCTAGTGATATCTCGCATCGAAAGTTTTATAAGTTTGATTATGTGTGAGTTTTGTTATGGATGGCGATAGAGGATGTTGGTAAAGTTATGAAAATTGTTGAATTTGGTGGTATACGTGGTTTGATGGATTTGGCTAAGTTGTGAGTGATCTTGTATGTATTAAAGAATTAATGGAAAGTTATACAACGCGTGTTCAAGACGGAAGAGGCTTTGTAGATTTTCTTTTTATTGAGTTCCTCTGTTTGAGTATTTTGGTGCAGTTATGCATTTGAAAGAGAATGCAAGAAGAGAGACTTTCTACTAGGTGTATTTGTTAGGTTTTGAAGGATTTGCGCAAATGTTGATCAGAATGAAAGTTGTTTTGTATTTGTTTTGGACTGTGATCTATGTGTGTCGATGATTTTTCAGTCGAGGAATCAGCATTGGAGTTTGCATCAGAGATTGAGTTAAGAGTTTATTTATTGGTGAGTTGTGTAAAGGAGGAGTATGTTCTTTTAAGTTTCGAGGATTGTAAAACCCCTCAAATTTAAAATATATTTTCTAATTAATAAATAAATAATGACAGCAAGTTTTATTAAATTAAGTCATAAAAAAATAAAGGAAACATTATTCTAATTTTTATATAATTTTGTGTGAATAAATATAATTTTTAAAGAGTATTATAGTTTAAGGAGATAAAACTAAATAAATAAATAATAATAATAAAATAGTGTGAGAAAAGTTACAAATCACGATAAGCGACAGAAACAGGGGCGGAAGAAGAAAACTAGGTATCGTGACCCGTATAGCTTCTTCTCCGGAGTAAATTGATGAAGTTATGATAGATAACAAATGCACCACAGGTTAAATAATTCCTATACATACATTTACCCAAAGGAATTATAAAAGAAATAAGAAAAAAATTAGAAAAGAAAAAGAAAAAGAAAAAGAAAACTATATTAAATAACTCACAAGATTAAAAAAAAGAAAAGAAAACGAAAAACTATATTAAATAAATTGTGAGATATCCAAAATCTTGTGAGTCACTCAACTAACCCTAAACCCGCTGGAACCTGACCCCCTTAGCGGCTGAAGTCGAACCCAAATACCCTATATTCAACCTAACCAAAATCCTATCAAATCTTGACCAAATTGGACGAAATAAAATCCTATGCGAACCTGGTCCTATCCTCTTTTAGATGGAACCCAAACCAACCCAACCCAAATCCTAGTCTAAAATAGGAAGAAAATACAAGTAGAAATCATATAAAAACTTAGGTATATAAACTGACACCTAAACCTTATTTCTCTTCCCCACAGCCGTATACACCTTCATATTCGAAACATAAAGTTCCTGAAGAGTACCCTACGTCCCATGCACCAGAAAAATCACTTGATCTCACTAGAGAGTCGTCAAAGTGGACACAACAACCACGAGAACCTTATTTGGTTCATCCACCCAAAGCAGCCAGGTACCTTCATTAATCATCATGTTCCTTCTACTATAATTGATTGTTTTTTGATCAGTTAAATTTTATGTGTTAGTATACTTAACCCTATTTAGGAATATATAATTTTCTTGGAATCACATGATGGTTTAATCGATGAAAATCTAGGTGCAAAATTTGAAAAACTGATTGAACCACCCTAAGTATAATGACAGTTTCTGCACTTAAAATCCCAACTTGAGACAATAATTTTTGTTAGAATAATTGGAATTTTAGAAATTCACTTGAACATACTTATAGACAACATAACCAGCTTCGTGTTGATGTATTATTTGTAAATTATTAAACATCAATTCTACAGTAAAAATTACATAGAAAATCACGAAAAACCACTTTTAAAACACAATAAAAAGAACCCAATACGGAGTTGGCCCCGACAAACTGGACCACCCTGTCACATATTGATTACATTGAAAGGAATGTACAGTAAACATAGATGTGTTGGCTTTGACAAAATTCAAATTGGTTGCATGTGCGTGAAGAATTTAATCCGTATCCGTTGAAAGTCCACGTATCGACACTTTTAAAAATTATCCAATTAGTTTGTACTCGCGTATCGGATCGTAACGAAACTTGCGTCACTAGACTTGCAGCATTGTCCTGTGACCCGAGTTTTGTCCGATTCGGAGATAGTCAACGACGTTGTTTTTCGGGGCCCATGATTTAACTTGGCAAACGATTTTGTGATCGGCTCACCTAAATCCAAAATTGTACATACCGTTAAGTTCGTATCACCATTTAGAATTCCTCTGACCTATAAAATGCTGAATTTAGAGACTTTAGTTCTAACACATTTTTTAAAAAGTGGACCACATATGGACCTCGTTTTGACCCAAAATTACCATTTAGAGACTTTATTTACATTTCCCCTAGATGCCTCTAGTATCTCGGATGAGCACTAGTGTGTCATGCATTTTTTTTTTGAGAACCCCTACTTGAAAGGTCGTCCTCAACTACATTCCCATAGACCATTAGGAGACCTCATGTAACATTATTGCAGTATGTGGCATTTTTTTATCTTGTTACGTCCCATAATGACCTATTGATCTCTCCAGGTATAACTGAGCCACAATATCCTTAGGAGTACGGACTTGGACTAGACACTACTCTTGGTGATGATGAGTCTATGCCTCCAGAGTTTGCTTGATTTTATATTTAGTTTTTTGGACTTATTCAGTGGTATTTTATATTGGAGGTCGAACTCCACTCTCATTTTAGTATTGATATAGTCGTTTGGTAGTAGATTTGTCTCCACCCGACTATTTATTCTTTTGGAATATTTTAGACTTGATCATTTTGATCTTTTGATTAGTTGCTTTCATTTCTGTAGATGAGATATAGTGTGACCTTGACCTTGATATATAATATTATTTTGAGATGTATTATTATACATCGTGCGTATGTATTGTAGTTTTCATATATTGACCTTGCCATATACATACCAGCTGGCATGCTTGCGTATACCTGGTCCTACATAATTTAGGACTGGGGCGTGACAAGGATGAAGCTTTTTCTACATGTTATATTATGTAATACCCCGCTCTGTGTAGTGCAATAGGATAGGTTGTTGACTTAAAGGCTTGGTTGGACTTGGATTCATATAGAGATTTTGGTGTTCGAGACGAATGGCTATTCTTCTTAGTGGATAGTTTTGATCATTCTCTCTTTTACCTTCACACTTAATAAAATAATATTTTTAATCTTTGTTTCTATGCCTTGAGATAGTTAATACTAAGTAAAAAAGAACCAAGATAGATAAAAGAGAGTAATATTATTTCAGTTAACTTGTTACTATAAAACATGGATCGTTGAACTATTTTCATAGACTTGTATAATTAGTATTATTGTTATCTTATCATATGGAATATATTATTGTGCTTATATTATCATATGGAATATTGTACTACTGTTATGAACAGAAAAATTATCGTACTATTGTTTCAAAAATGGAAAATATATAAAAGGTTTAAGACCGTTAGGTTGTCAAAGTAGAATCTCTGAACTGGGAAGTAAGTAAATATTGTAACCTAGAATGAGAAGATGAATATGTAAGAGATGGTTCAAGGAATGTGGTAATGGAAAGCGAATGTGTTACATAGTTATTTCAGTTTATGTTCCATGTATATGCTTATAGTTAAATTATTTACGTAATTGCACGGTCATAGATAACTTGTGCACAAGGTTTGGTTCCTTGAACGATTACCACGACCCCAAAACCGTGTTGGCATAGGGGAAGAAGGATAATAAGTGCTGAGCAAAGATATTTTAGAACCTTTGGTGGGGGTTGCTACCCGCACGTGAAAGGATTGTCATCTTGCCATGGATAGTCCAAGATGAAGTGTCAACAGTGACCTTCAAATAGTTAGATTGCATGCTAATGTTAATCTATTTGCAAGGATGAATACACAATATAATTATTTTTTATGAAGGCTAACAATTAATGTAGAGACACCATTATGACACATTATATATTATGAATTGATAACATGGTGTGCATGGAAGGATGGTACCTTGGGTAACATTTATTGAGTCAATTGATATACTTATGTTCATGTATATATGTTAATGGAACTGTTTCATCGATGTCATAATTATGCTTTATATAACATATTTAGGAATTATTAACTGATCCTAAGACAATATTAAAAAAAATATATAATAATTGTTTCTTCTCTCACATGATTACTGTAGAAGCATGAAAAATACGCTGGATGACTCTACGCAAAATGGTGATGCAGGGCAGCGTAAACAGGGGACCTCAGAGCCCTCGAGCGTACAACGGAGCCTCTTCACTAAGCACAACGTACTAAGCTCGAAGGACCATCCGCGTAAGTGCAGCACGTCCAGACCACTTCAGCATAGACAGGGTGCTTCATCGCCTCTATGGCGTAAAACTCCTCCGCTTTCAATGCAGCATTTAAGCGTACGAGGAACGCTTCGTATTCCCCGAAATGAACCTGTCAAATCACGCAGTGAACCTGATGTCTGACTTCTGACAAAGAGTACTGCACGGCTACCCAGACGACGGCTGGAATAATGACAGACCTCTCGGGAAACGCCTCTGCAATTAATGAACAGGATTATGGCGGATCTCTGCATTTAATGCAAGGGATTTGATTAAATGTCACCGAACCGTCGTTTAGTGACATCTCCTTTGCATAAACCTCCTTTACGCATACAAGGAGATACGCTGCCTTATTTTACACAGGCAGACATGAGCCGCTTACGCTCCGCGGAAGACAAACAGACTGCCACGTCAAAAGCTGCTCTTCAAAGCTCGAGGCATGTCTCTGCACCCAATGCTCAAAACGGTGGCAGGCCTTCAGAACACGCCTCTGCAATTAATGCACAGGATGATGGCGGATCTCTGCATTTAATGCGAGGGATTTGATTATATCTCCAAGAGCCGTAATTCCGGCTGAGACATCCGCATCATCACTCTGGCACATTACGCAGCGGCTTCTACGCCTATTCAGTTCCTATGCCCGCTCGGCTTCTACGCCTCTCCAGCTTCTATGCTCACTCGGCTTCTACGCCCATTCGGCCTTCTGTGCCTACTCGGCTTCTATGCCATCAGGTTTCTATGCCTACTCGGCTTCTATGCCTACTTGGCTTCTACGCCAAGGTGACAGACATTGGCTTCTACGCCCACCTCTTCTACACGAGGGATACCTACCTACGTGGCTTCTACGTCGTGATCTTCATAGCAGTTATACGCATTTTGTCCCTTAGTTGGACCCGCATCACACGCTCATCCAAAAGATCATCTATACGTAGCCATTGGTTATTTTAACTGTTGTGTAAAAGGGTGATGTACTTTCTACTACTCGGTTTCTATACCGATTGAGTGGTCACTGTCACTAAAACTCTATAAATAGAGACCTCTATTGACAGAGGTCCAAGGTCGAGAAAATAGGTCAAAAAACTCGAACAAGGTCGAACTTCAAAAAAGATCGAACCAAAGGTCGAGAAAAGACCTAGGGGAGAAGTCGAAGAGTCTTTGAGAGAGAGAAGAATCCAGAGCTCAGGCGAGGAGTAGCGATCAACGACTTTGGCATCGTGCATCCACTCTCCTCAGCAACCTCCGAAGCTATTCCACGTCTTCTACGGCACTTCTTCACCATCGTGTGGTCCAAGGGCTAAAGTGATCGACTACAGATCAGACACCTATAGCAATATTTACCCAGATTTAAAAATTGTACTCCCACATCCTAGTATAGGATCAAAATTGTACAAGCTTGTTTGTAAACCAAAGAAAATGGGTTTCGTATAAGCCCTCATTTTATATACACACTCTTTCGTTTATCACCATAAACAAGATGGCGACTCTGCTGGGGAGTTGGGATTGGCCCTTCATGAGATGGCAGAGATCTCAAGACTGCCGATGGGGGATACTCCATATGAAGAGTATGTTCCCACGAACCGGGAGCTGGGGGATTCAGACCCTCGGGTAGTGGAAGTGTACCAGGAGCTGATGTGCCACTACCTTGCTTGCACCGCCTTCTTTGGTGAGCCTTCAGATTTGGCTCACACCAGTAAGTGGACGTCCTACCTCTTTTTCCACCGGGCCAGGACTGCTCGGCCGGAGAAAGTTTTGGAAGGCAAGGATCGGCCTGTGAACCCTCTGAGCATGCTCACTGCTCAGATAGTCGACGATCTTATGGAGGACGTTGGGGCTCCAGATCAGATTCTCGACGAAGGGGTAGGAAGATATCCTGCAGTTACTAAGACCTACAGTTATCTGAGGCATTGCCGCAGGCCTCTGTCTAAGGAAGCTCAATTGGCTGGCTTCCTCTCTATATGGCTGCGCAGACTGGTGGTACCCGGGATCACATCCGCGGATCATATTTATCGCAATACCTTATGGCCTGCAGTACGTCTGGTGTTTGGGGCGAGACTGGGCTTGCTCCCTGCCATGGTATGCCGCATACAAGCTGGCCTGAGGGCGATGACTGAGGCGCTGCTTGCCGATGAAGCTCGACGTGAAAGCTATCCCCGGGTGGAATTACCATACCTGTATCTGATGGGATGGTTAATTCTCCATAACCCCTGGGTGATGTCTCCAGGGGCCGGCAGTAGCTTGGGGGGTAATTTCCTGCTGAATTATAAGAAATCCTCCTGGAACGTGGCCACAGTTTTAGACTGTCGGCGGGTGCTGAATTGCGGCCATAGCTGGAAGCTCCTTTGCACTGTCCCCTCTGTTCATCACAATCGATCGGGGATTAGGCTTAAGGACTTAGAGAAGACCATTCTTTCTCCTGAGGCCTTCAATTGGTTGGTCTGCATTAGACCTTCCCATCTGCTGTACAGGAGCGAAGATCACTGCTTCTTCGAACCCTACCTGCCTAGTCGGTTTGCCAGGCAGTTTGGGTATGATCAGCTGCACGTGGGCAACACCGTCACCAGCTTCAGGTCCAGAGGTGGACTCATCGATGGAGCGAGGGGATGGTGATACTTTATCATGGGCTGCACTGGGGCAGTTTTTACTGTGCCCGTCATCACACTCTCCACGGAATTACGCATCCTCTATACGTATGCCCAGTTCTATGTGGCGACCAACACTTTCCATCGCAATTTTGACATGCATGGAAGTTTCAGGGTACCCTCTTCTAAGCCTGGGGGAAGAGTCGAAGTCCCCTCTGTCTCTTCTGACGAGGGTGAAGAGTCTGTTATCCCGGATGAGCCTCTTGTATTGATACCGAGGGGTGAAATACCTCCGCCTACGGGGGTTTTGGTAATCTCCGGGAAGCGAAGGGCTCTTGCTCCGAAGGAGATTTCCCCTCATAAGAGGAAGAAGAAGACGGTCACTCGTCCTCTCCGAATCCCTGGTGTCGAGGCTCCTGGAAGTGAGCTTGCTTCTCCCCGTGTTGCGGATGATTCTTTGATTGGAGGTTCCTCGCCTTTTAGAGAGGTACCTTCTACAGCTTCGGTCGGCGGTACCGAAGAATCTCAGCTGGAGACTGCTGTCGCTGCTACTGCCTCGGGTAGTGGAACAAAGTCGTCTTCGGGCTGATTATTAGATTCCATGTACCTTTACCTGGCTCAGCATTGGGAGAGACCCCTGTCGTGTCTGCCAGCGCTGCTAGCGAGATTCCAGCCAGTGAGCCTCAAGTGGATCTCGGTGAAGACCTGAAAGAGCATCTCCCAGCGTTTGTTAGTGCACCCTCTTCTCTAGGTATGACAGCTTGCTTAGGATTACTAAGACATGATTTAGCTGCCCAGGCCTCAGACGCGACATATATACCATTGGCCATGGGTAAATGTCGTCTTTTTATGCCTTTTTTTATGACAATGACCATTTATGTTGATACTAACTTCCTCTTGTCTTCTTTTCAGGGGGAGACCCCTTCGGGGAGGGTAGTATAGATGCGCCTTTTGACTCTGTGTCGGGTCCTAGCGGCGACACGGAGGTGCCTGATTTTGAAGAGGAAGTATCTTCGGGTGTCGGCTCGCCTGCAGAAGAGGATGAGCCTGTTGTTGCGACCATGCCTCCTTCGAGCATGCTGGCTATTTCGTCCAGTGTTGGCGCTTCATCTTTCGTCGCACCGCCTGTTGAGGCGACGACCGTGGCCACATCGACTGCGATCGTCCCTCGGGCGGGGTTTGACAACATTGCAGCCACTCCCAGCGTGCATTCGGGTCTAGCTGCGCTGACCGAGCAACATACCAGTGTCTTCTACAACACTCTGAAAACGCTGATATCAATGGTGTTGGAGAAGAATCTAAACTTTGAGCGTCTGAGGAAGTCCTTTCTGTTCTCGATAGGGGCGATCAGAGACCTCGGCGATATCGGGTTAGCTGACACTCTGGAGGAGATAGTTAATGGTTTGGAGCAACCCATTAACGAATACCTGGAGCTATCTCGAGGCAACATTGAAGCCTTGGTCCAGGCTAGACACGACTCCTTGACTGCGCATCTTTCTGAAAAGATAGAAAGCCTGAATAAAATCCTCCAAACAAACCAGCAGGAGATGGATGAAGGAAAAGTCGTCTTGGAGGAGACTATTGCCCTTCAGACGAAGTGCCAGGCCGAGCATGAAGGGAATGTAGCGAGGGTCCATAAACTGGAGACGAAGCTTGCTCAGTCACAGGAGTGGGCTTCTCAGTCGTCACAAGGTCTCGATGTGGTGAATGGTCGACTGGTCATAGCACGACAGAACTTGGCGAGAAAGGATGTCGCCCGTGCTGGTTTCCTTCGGGCTAGAGCCGAGCTGTCCCTCCTGATTAATGACGAGGCACGGCTGGAGCGGGCCCGCGCTGATGTCTTGAACTCCCAGGATGAGAAGATGGCTGTACTGGCACAGCAGATTCGCGATTTGACCGCTCCTCCTTCATGATGTACTTTTGCTTTTTGCCTTACAAATATGATTTTGCTCTCCTTCGGGAATAAATAAAGAGGCTTTTCATCTGACTTTGTGGACCCATCATTTCAGAATGTAAATGACAGGTTTGGGTGAAAGTTATATCAGAGGTAGTATGGACGTGATATACTCTCGGTAAACTTTAGCAGGACATATCTATTCAGAGGTTATATGAACATGATAGAATATGTTTTAGTAGGTCATATCTATTCAGAGGTTATATGGACATGATAGAATATGCTTTGACTAAAGTTTGTACACAAGACACTATCAGAGGTAATATGGACGTGATAGGTCTTGTAGTTCCAAATTAGTCAAACATATCTATTCAGAGGTAATATGAACAGGATAGAATATGACCCAACTAGTTTCGTTTTGGAAGTAGTTTTGTCAGAATGAGGTTTTCGCCATATTCCCTTTGAGCAAAGGAGGTTAAGCATAGTACCTTTTCAGGAATTTGTCGTTGATAGGAGCTATTAGCAGGTCTCCATTAGGCTGGGCTAACCTGTAAGCGCCATTTGAGAATGTTGTCTCGATCACATAAGGGCCTTCCTATTTAGGCTGGAATTTGCCCTTGCTCCTGTGAGTAAGGATCATTGGCCTTCTTACAGCTAAGACTAGCTCGCCAACTTTGAACACTCTTTCCTTTACTTTTCGATTGAAAGCTCTGGAGATGCGTGCCTGGTAGAAGGCGATGCTCTGTTGAGCTTGAAGGCGTTTCTCGTCTAATCCTTCTAGCTCTTGAAGCCTTAGTAGGTCATTCTTTTCTTGAGTCATCTCATTAGCGACTGCTATCCTGAGTGACGGAATTTGAATTTCGATGGAGAGAACTGCTTCACTCCCGTAGACCAATGAGAATGGGGTGCAACCCGTCGGCGTTCGGACCGTTGTGCGGTATGCCCAGAGGTATCCTCCCAGCTTCTTGTTCCAATCTTTCTTGTTCGAGGAGACGAACTTCTTCAAGAGTTTGATAATGGTTTTGTTGAAGGCTTTCGCCAAACCATTAGCAGCTGGATAATACGTCGTAGACGCGATATTCTGTATCCGATTTTTATCGCAAAATCGATGAAACGCTTGGCTGATGAACTGAGGCCCATTGTCATGGATTATCCTTCGGGAAATCCTAAAGCGATAAATGACGTAATGCTTGATGAAGCTGATTACATTAGATGTCTTCACCTCAGTAAGAGGGATCGCCTCTGCCCATTTGGAGAAGTAATCCGTGATGGCCAGTATGAACCGGTGACCTCTGGAAGAAGACGGGTGAATAGGACCAATGATATCCATACCCCATGCTTCGAAAGGCCAGGATGCGACCGTAGGATGTAGATGTTCAGACGGTTGATGTATAAAGTCTGCATGAACCAGACAGGCTCTGCATTATCTTGCATATTTGATTGCGTCTGCGATCATAGTGGGCCAGTAATGGCCCATTCTCCTGATACGATCCTGTAGCTTAGGACCGGGTTGATGCGCCCTACATACGCTGTCGTGAGCTTCACGGATAATCTGCTGTGCTTTGTCATTAGAGAGACATCTCAATAGCAGTCCGTCGTAGGTCCGGCGATATAGGCATTATGAAGGTGCATCAAAGTAGAAGCATAAAGATCATCTTTTGACGGATACCGCTTCCTTAGGGTCCTCCTGCAAGATTCCGTATGCCACGAAATCTATAAAGGGACTCTTCCAATCTCTGGTAGAGGATCGATGTTCACAGCGTAGCTGCATTCTATGTAAAAGTTGTTCTTCACACAGAATAAATCTCTGTTAAGAAGGATTACCGAATTCTGCCTTCTTATAGGAGTAGCTAAATCGGCAGCTAGACCGGCTAGGGCATCGGCTTCCAGATTCTGAGATCGAGGTACATGCTCTAGGAAGAACCCTTTGAACGTCATGGCTATCTCGACCGTTGCTTGGTGATAGGGGATGAGGTCCGGATTCCGAGCTTCATATATTCCTCTAACCTGATTGACGATAAGCAGAGAATCACCAAAAGCTTCCAGAGATTCGACCACCAGCTCTTTAGCGACTTGGAGCCCGATTAGTAGAGCATTGTACTCTGCGACATTGTTGGAGCAGGGCTCGCTGAGAGAGTATGCTCGGTAGATAACAAGTTTGTCGGGAGTAACCAGGACAATTCCTACCCCTGAAACTACGTTTTCCTTGGGACCAGTCCTGGAGGCGCCGTCGAAGAATAGTTGCCATGCGTCACTTTTCATTGCGGAATTACATTCTGCAACTTCGTCGGGAATGTCCTCGTATAATTTGGAGGCCTCCGGGATCGGATGGGCAGCTAGGAAGTCAGCCAATGCTTGGCCTTTGATGGACTTCTGCGGAACATATACCATGTCATATGGTGTTAATAATATCGCCCAAGTTGTGAGTCGGGAGTTAAGAACACTTGGCTTGTTCATGAGTACCCGAAGAGGATTAATCCTGGAGATGATATGGATAGTCTGACCGGTGACATAGTGTCGCGTCTTCTGGATAGTGAACATCAGAGCCAACTATTCCTTCTCTACTGGATTGTACCGGTGCTCAGCTCCGATCATTATTCTACTTAGATAGTAGATGGCCTGTTCATGCCCCACATCGTTCTTCTGTGCGAGAAAAGCTCCCAGAGAATGGTCCATTGCTCGAACGTACAGGAAAAATGGTTTTCCTACAACGGAAGGCACCAGAACTGGCGGATGAGTGAGGTAGCATTTGATATCGTTAAACGCTTGCTAACAGGCTTCGTCCCATATGAAGGATACACCTTTCTTCATGAGACGAGAAAAAGGCTGACATCTCCAAGAGAGGTTGGATATGAATCTCCGGATGTAAGCCAGGCGACCCTGAAATCCCCTGAGTTCCCTTAGATTACAGGGTGGTCGCATTTCTAAGATGGCCTTGACTTTATCAGGGTCCACTTGAATGCCTTTGGCGGTGACGACAAATTCCAAGAATTTGCCACTAGATACACCCAGAAAGGACTTTGTAGGATTCATTTTGAGCTGATGTTGGCGCATCAACTCAAATACTGTCTTCAAGTCTTGGATGTGATCACCCTTGAGGCGGCTTTTGACAGCTATATCGTCTACGTAACATTCCACCGTCTTGCGTAAGTGCTTGTAGAATATGTTACTCATAGCCCGTTGGTATGTAGCCCCGGCGTTCTTCAATCCGAAGGGCATGATCGTATAGCAATATACCCCCAATGGTGTCCGGAAGGCAGTATGCTTCTCGTCTTCAGGATACATCTTGATCTGATTGTATCCTGAGAACCCGTCCATGAAAGATATACGTTCAAAACCGCATGTATTGTCAATCATGACGTCTGTGATGGAAAGAGGAAACTCGTCCTTGGGGCAGGCTGCATTCAGATTTCGGTAATCGATGCAGACGCGCACTTTCCCATTCTTTTTCATGACCGGGACAACATTAGCGACCCAGTCGGGATATTGTTCCTCCCGGATGAAACCGCAGGCTATCAACTTCTTGATTTCAGCTTCAATGGCGTCCATCATATCCGGGCGGAACCGGCGTTGGTGCTGCTTCACAGGCTTTGAATCGGGCAATATGTTGAGTTTATGGGTAGCCACCTCTGGATCAAGTCCTGGCATATCCTCATAGTTCCACGCAAATACATCGATGTATTTTTTTATCAGTTGAATAACTTCTTCTCTTTCAGCTGGAGAAAGATTGTTACTGATAAATATTGGCTTTGGCGAAAGTTTATCCCCAACATTGACCTGGATAACTTCGTCTTCAGTGGGAGGTTCTCTCTGCTCGAAGCGAAACTCCCATTGTGTATCCATTTGTTGAGCCCAGGAGTCATTCTCAAATGGCTCAGATTCCTTGTTCGTCTGCTTCGAAGGAACCCGCCACCACCATGTTTACTGATAACGTTTGTTCGAGATCCTCAGATGAGTCGGAGGGTGACGAGCCGTCTTGAAAAGAGGAAAGGATATCCTCGTTCGACTTGGAAGTTGTAAGGGAGGTGGCATACCCTAACCCAAAACGAGTTTATTGATAGCGGGGATCGCCGTGCAGCGGTATTCGTCTGCCTTTTCCGTGGTTGAGACCTGGTTTTAGCTTCAAGTTGTAGCCCATCTTTTACATTATCTTCAAAGCTTGCGGGCTGGACCTGTGAACTTACATTTTACCGGCGTCGTCGTCGAAGGAATCTTCTTGTATAGTAGGTTCGTTGCGCATGCGGTCGAAGACTATTGGATGCTGACCGCCGTGGGCGGGCGGAACAACGAAGATAGAATCCTCGTGTGGTCCATATATCGTGACGACATTAGATGGTGATGCTACTTCCCATACATATGGATGATAGCAATCTACAGCTGCCAAGAATTTCTGTGCTATAGGCTCTATATCGTCATGGGGAGAGGATTCCTGATTTGGAATCTGAGCGTCGATATACTGGAAAAGGGGTCATTTATTATCAAGGGAAACCGTATTCCTGGTTGCCTTTACATCAGTCGTGTCATGCCCCGGTCCCGCCCGGGCCGCCGCTCCGCCCTGCCCGGCCCTGTACGGCCGGGAATTAACGAACCGGGCACGAATCACCGTGCCTCGGCGCGCCGGACGCGAATTACCGCGTCCGTCCCGCGGGCGCGAGGGAGGAAGGGGAGCTAATCGAATGGCCCGAGTCGAGCTTTCGGGGGACGTGATGCCGCACGGGCCTGGGGTTGCGCCCGTGCAAGGCCAATCGTTTAAGTTGATAGTTGGCTATCATCGCATCAATCGAGTAAGCAGCGGAAAGGGACTTGTTGCAATGCAATGCATTTAGCCAACTGAGTGTTCGGGACAATCGAGGCAACTTGGATTTCCTTTAGCAAAGGCACACGTTCGTTCCATACATTATGCCCCCTTATACGATAGCATTCTCGGGGCAACAATCGAAACCAGGATTTTCGGGTCTTGGGGACTGTGGCACGCCTATCGCTCCCTCGGACGATCCAGTACCTGCAAGCAAGTAAACTGTTGGTGGGTCAGCACTTTATACAAGTACTGGTGAGATAAAACAACTGAACAGAAACAAGCATTCACTCAAACAGGCACTAAGTAATCATGTTATAAAACATTACATTACTAGTGATCTTTCTAGTTTTACCTAGGTTCGTTTCATGCAGTTCTAGCAGAGTCATATTATATTGCTTTGGAAACATGTTTGGAAACAGAGTTTCATATTGAATATGCAAGCAAGCAAGCCGTTCATGTTTCAGGGTGTGCGTAGCTTGTCTTGTGCGACTCAAGGGTCTGATGCAAGGCTAGACACACGATGCACAATCTTAGGGGCAGTCACTATCCAAGCCAACACAATGACTTAGCTATATGCAGGGCGGTCCCCGAGTATCTCAGGATCGACAGCTGGCTGTACAGCATACCAATGACTCATTCTCTGAAGCTAATGGCAGCTGTGACCCATGGTGGCATGGACGCATGCAGTTCAGCTCTCCACCAAAAGCCATTGTTCCACCGCGTGTGAATGCATGGAACACTATCAAATAAACTCTAGTATGCAGACGAGACGAACCATCAGAACAGTTATCGTTGTTGCGGGGCAATCTGACTTATCACTTGAACACGTTCAGGCACAGTATGGTTCTCTCGAAGCATAGACGATAGTGAACATGTTCATGCACTCTAAGCAGGCGATTCAGGATTCTCGTTAAGCAGACATTATTTCAAAGATAAGCTAGGTGAGTTCGTTCATTAATATGCAAGGCAGGTTCTATCATTCTCTTAAGAAAATATTGCAAGCAAAAACTCAGGTTATTATTAAGGCGTGCAAGAATCAGAGAACGAAGTTCTGCCCACTCACCTTGATATATAACGCCAGCGCGGAGCGGGGCGTTACAAGTCGGTTGCCTGTCGGGCCGAAGATTGATGACCAAGGGTGGAGGCTTCTGGTTCAAAGTGATCACCAGAGGATACCCTCATTTTCCCGACCTGGTTTTGTTCAGGTGGATAGCCATAGGCTCCATGGCTTTTGGGCGAGTAGTTCGCCCTCTCACTTTGATTGACAGGGGTTGTTCGACAGGGGTTCTTCAGGCTTCCGGTGGGATTCCTGTTCTGCCCCGCCTGACACTTCTTCTGTACAGTCCTGAGAGTACAATACGGTATCAGAATAGTAAGATTCTACTCCTTTGAATGGGTTCAAGTCAGCAACCTCCGTCTGTACCGCTCCTTGAGCGTCTACATATTTGAAGCATTGATGTAGAGTCGAAGGAACGATGTTGTGGTCGTGGATCCAAGGTCTACCCAGCAGAATATTGTAGGATACCTCTGATTCGATGACATAGCATGTAGCCACCGATCTGAGGTCCCTGATCTGGATCCTCAGACGAATTTTTCCCAATGGGTTGCTTCTCCGAGCGTTGAAGCCCACGATTGTGGTGGTGGTATAAGCTAACTCGCTGGTGGGGATCCTCAGTGGTCTGAGCAGACTATGAGGGATAATGCTGATTGATGATCCCGGATCGATGTGAATCCGATCGACCTCCATCGAACCGATATATCCGGTATAACAGAGTGGTCTGTCATGCCTGTTATGTTTTAACAGCATATCATCTTGAGTGAAAGTGATGTTCGGGACTACCTCCATCACACTGTGGCATTGAGGACACGCCACGGGTTCTTCGTCGGGAGACTTGAGCTGGGTCAAGTATGCTTCCGCCTGTATCAGTGCTTCGCTCAGGGCTAGACGAGTGTCTTGGGATAGCCTGAGTAGCTCGAAGATGGACAACCTGGCTGGTGTATTGGCCAATTGGGCCAGGATGTCGAAGTTGTAAGGCTTCTCTAAACCTTTGTTTTGAATATTTTTTAAAGGTTTGTCAAAATGTACTTCTTTCTGCTTCCCCTTGTCCGCCGAAGTTGGTCTCGAAGAACCGGCCTCTGGTACGGCGGGCTCTGGTTCCGAAGGTTTGGCAACTGAAATGTCTACCGGTGCATCTTTCTGACTAGCTCCGTAGTCCTTGAGGTAAGCTTTCCCTGAGCGGGTTGCAGCCAGTACCTCGTCTTTGTCTGACGTCGAAGAAGTCGCAACCATATGGCATAGTTTGCATTTGGAGCTCTTTCTAGACTTAGCCTCAGTAGCTTTAGTCTCTTTCTCGAGCTCTGATACCAAACAACGATGAACCCTGCAATGATTTCATGGGACACGGAGGAATATATCCCAAGGTGAATCCTCGGTGCAGCGGGTGGATGACCCCAACAAATCTTCGGTGGGCTCGTTTAGTCGATTGGGCCCTGGAGCATTTTCAGGTCGAGTTGGAGAACATCGGCCTGTTTGCGGCTGTGAGTGCTACCAGTGTTCACTCGGGACACTGCCCGGGTACAGTCCCCTGAACGACGTTACAGAACCAGAAGGTCGGCTAACAAATAGGCTAGATCCTTTCTGGTAGAAGATCTTCCCCGGCCTACCGTAAAGATCGGGAGTCAGCATCCACGACATCCTCCTGGGATGGGTAGCATGGGAGAATGCTGAGATGGGATAGCCTCTCGGCATCTTGGGCAGATTCAGGACCAAGCTCCCGGCAGGGAAAATCCAGAGTTCTTTCTTTGGCTTCGTCTGGGACTGCTTGTCGATCATGTCCCCAAAGAGAAAAGGTGGCTTTATATACTGTTCCCCGTCTACATACGTCAAGGGCTCTCCGTTAATCATGCTCAGTAGGGTTCGCTCGCTCTGACCCGATATCAAAAATGCCCTTCCCTCGGGATATTGGGGCCCGGAGATAGGAAATGTCACATGGGACAGATCCTCTAGATAATTGGAGTGCAGTATCCCCGCAGCAGAACCCATCACCTCGGCTAGCGAAGAATCATGCAAGTTAACTGCAAAGGTGCAAGAAAAATACGTTAGTTTCTGGTCGTGACACACATGCTAAGCGCCAACAGTCTGTGCTTTACGCCAAGACTGTAAAAACCTGATCATTTACGCTGGGATCCATTTTCAAGAGCGTAAAAATCAGGTTGCCAGTATATAGTCTGTGCTCTACGCCAGACTGACAAAATTTGAGCTTACGCCAGGATTTTCATCCACGAGCGTACGACTCAAATTTCGTAGTAAACACCAAGTTCTCGACGGTCAAAGCTTTTACGCTCAACTACGAAAATCTGGAGTTTTTACGCTGACATATTAGAAATGTGGGCGTAAAAAGATGAAACGTCTCCGTGCATCATCTTCCTCAAAGAGGCTATCAGCATAGGAGACGACCTAGCACGGTCACGTTCAACGTGTGCGAAGGATTTTTCAAATCGTTCTCTTTGTCCCAAAAATTCTACCTTTCAGGCCAGGAGCACTGCTCGTCGCCGGGACGCTTCGCTCAAAAGGACGCTCGCCTTGCCCGACAGAAGTTGCTCTTGCTTGAGCAGAAGAGCGGGAAGAAGAATCGACCTTCTTTCCCTTGGAGGAGGAGGTTTTCTTCGAGGCCATTACTAAAACTTAGAAGAGACGAAGAAGAACTCGAACAGACGAAGGCTTTCTCTCGCAGAAGACGGATGAAAAGTTTTTCTCTTAAAAAACTTAGGATATATATAGAGTTCGGATGGACTCCTCGAAACCCGAACCAAATCAGACAATCAATATTCGGTTATGATTGGGGACTACGTCAGCCTATTATTCTCGAAAGATGGACAGCCAGCGAATTCGAAAAGTTTTCGCGTGAAGCAGATTCGCGGTTCCTACGCTAAAGAGCTTTTTACGCTCGACAGCTACAGATCTACAGTTTTACGCTCACAGGCTATAAGTCTATAGTTTTACGCCCGGATGCCTTTGTGCTCGGTAAGCTTTTATGCTCGAGAGGCTACAAACCTATGACTCTACGCTCAGCAGCTACAAATCTATGGTCTCACGCTCGGTGGCATTTAGTTTACGCTCAGAAGCAACAAGATCCACGACTTCACGCTCGGAAGATTTCCTTTCCACAACTACAGATCTACAGTTCTACGCTAAGGAGCTTTCTACGCTCGACAGCTATAAATCTACGGTTTTACGTTCGCAGGCTATAAGTCTATGGTTTTACGCCCGGATACCTTTGTGCTCGGTAAGCTTTTATGCTCGAGAGGCTACAAACCTACGACTTCACGCTGAGGAACTACAAGTCTACGATTTCATGCTCGATGGCGTTTAGCTTACGCTCACGAGGCTATGAACTTACGATCTTACGCTATGACTCTCCGCTCATCTGAATGATACGCAGGCCAGAGTACGCGTACATCCGAACGGTTCTCAAAACGGTCAATTGTGAGAGTTCACACAGAAGATACTCCTTCTTGACCAGAAGATATCCCAAGTACCCGAAGCACGCAGAGTTCAACATTGAAAATTACTCTTCTTCATGGGTCGATTCAAAGTTCACCCAGACTCCAGTCTGAATATTCCATCTACAGTTCAAGATGGCAATTCAGTTTGACGGCCATTTCTCGCCCTGTTCCAAGGGATTTTCGAGAAGTCATTCTTGAAGACGATGTCTGAACAAGAATTCTATTTATCAGAAGCCATGCTTCAGAATTCTACGCGACTCCCCTATTCCCAACAGCAGAATGGTTCAAAGACTCGACCTAAATGCCAATGCAGCATTATGCGCATCCCTAGATATGCGTAAAAGACAAAGCGCGACCTAATTCTCTTTCTAAACGGAGTCGGCGTAAAGAGTCAGACGTGTCGAAGCTACACATATTCAGACTTCACAGCAACATATGGCAAATGATCATACGCGCAGAAGAAGACGATTTTATTAAAATTAAAATCATGATTACATGTGAGGGAAATCCTGTCTACAAGAGGTTTTTTCTTTATTTTTTGTGGTTACATATAAGGGAAATCCCTTCTACAAAGGGTTTCCTCATCGTCATCGGAAGGCCACCCCCAGGATCTGTTCTGCCAGGTTCTCGCATCGGCGCAGGTCTTCCTCTTCTTCCAGGGCAGTTCATCGACTTCCACAGTCATGAACAAGAAGATCAATGGCGGGAGGATACAAAATGGGCATAGACCCATCCTCCAACAGAAGAAAAGCAGAAGCTGTATCTGCTTTCCTGCATCCCACGCAATGACAGATTGAGTTGGCATATTTTACCCAACTCAATCCTGGACAGAGCTAGTCTATCTGCTCTCGTCCCCGGTGGTAACGGGAGAAGACACCACTTGCAAGCAGCGTGGTCAAATATGACCCTTCCTCTCTCTCCGGAAGAACCACCATACAAAGTTGCTGATTATCCCGAGCAAGGGAGGCTATGATATCCTTCCATGATCCATCGTTGCAGTAGACACTTGTTCGAAGATGCCGTCTTTTCGGCTCCTTACATGCTGGAAAAACGTGATCTTCTTCTTCCTCAGAGCGACCCGATGAACTCCGGCGATCATCTCTGCGTGGTAAGAGAATTGTGGGAAGAACAGGTAAACTCCTCGGCCTTTTTATAGGCGAAAAAGATCGCACCGACTCCCAATAACTCCGCCATAAAGTCAGCCTTAAAAAGCGTGTCAGACTTGACCGCTTCAGGCTCCATTCAGGAAACGTTTTGATTTACGAGGAACGGTTCATGCTTCATTCAAAGCGTTTCAAATTATGAGGAATTTGAAAGCTTTGAAGGGGGTCTTGTAGAAGCATGAAAAATACGCTGGATGACTCTACGCAGCATGGTGATGCAGGGCAGCGTAAACAGGGGACCTCAGAGCCCTCGAGCGTACAACGGAGCCTCTCCACTAAGCACAGCGTACTAAGTTCGAAGGACCATCTGCGTAAGTGCAGTACGTCCAGACCACTTCAGCGTAGACAGGGTGCTTCATCGCCTCTATGGCGTAAAACTTCTCTGCTTTCAATACAGTATTTAAGCGTACGAGGAACGCTTCGTATTCCCCGAAATAAACCTGTCAAATCATGCAGTGAACCTGACGTCTGACTTCTGACAAAGAGTACTGCACGGCTACCCAGACGATGGCTGGAATAATGACAGACCTCTCGGGACACGCCTCTGCAATTAATGAACAGGATGATGGCGGATCTCTGCATTTAATGCAAGGGATTTGATTAAATGTCACCGAACCGTCGTTTAGTGACATCTCCTTTGCGTAAACCTCCTTTACGTATACAAGGAGATACGCTGCCTTGTTTTACACAGGCAGACGTGAGCCGCTTACGCTCCACGGAAGACAAACAGACTGCCACGTCAAAAACTGCTCTTCAAAGCTCGAGGCACGTCTCTGCACCCAATGCTCAGAACGGTTGCAGGCCTTCAGAACACGCCTCTGCAATTAATGCACAGGATGATGGCGGATCTCTGCATTTAATGCGAGGTATTTGATTATATCTCCAAGAGCCGTAATTCCGGCTGAGACATCCACATCATCACTCTGACACGTTACGCAGCGGCTTCTACGCCCATCCAATTCCTGTGCCCGCTCGGCTTCTACGCCTCTCCAGCTTCTATGCTCACTCGGCTTCTACGCCCATTCGGCCTTCTGTGCCTACTCGGCTTCTATGCCATCAGGTTTCTATGCCTACTCGGCTTCTATGCCTACTTGGCTTCTACGCCAAGGTGACAGACATTGGCTTCTACGCCCACCTCTTCTACACGAGGGATACCTACCTACGTGGCTTCTACGCCATGATCTTCGTAGCAGTTATACGCGTTTTGTCCCTTAGTTGGACCCACGTCACACGCTCATCCAAAAGATCATCTATACGCAGGCATTGGTTATTTTAACTATTGTGTAAAAGGGTGTTGTACTTTCCACTACTCGGTTTCTACACCGATTGAGTGGTAACTGTCACCAAAACTCTATAAATAGAGACCTCTATTGACAGAGGTCCAAGGTCGAGAAAATAGGTCAAAAAACTCGAACAAGGTCAAACTTCAGAAAAGATCGAACCAAAGGTCGAGAAAAGACCTAGGGGAGAAGTCGAAGAGTCTTTGAGAGAGAGAAGAATCCAGAGCTCAGGCGAGGAGTAGCGATCAACGACTTTGGCATCGTGCATCCACTCTCCTCAGCAACCTCCGAAGCTGTTCCACGTCTTCTACGGCACTTCTTCACCATCGTGTGGTCCAAGGGCTAAAGTGATCGACTGCAGATCAGATACCTATAGCAATATTTACCCAGATTTATAAATTGTACTCCCACATCCTAGTATAGGATCAAAATTGTACAAGCTTGTTTGTAAACCAAAGAAAACGGGTTTCGTATAAGCCCTCATTTTATATATACACTCTTTCGTTTATCACCATAAACAATTACCATATTGGTTTATTTGATTTGGATAGAGCCTATTAACCAGTACATTCAATATGCTGACTCCCCCCCCCCCCCGCCTCCTCGCCTAACTGTGTAACCACTATTTTCTCATGTTAGGGATATTTTTATTATTTTTATATTATTTGTATTTGTTAACAATATATTATTAATATATCTAGAATGGTTAGTGAGTTAGTCTATTAGTTAGACTTAGTGCTAGTGAACTAAAGTGGACCTAACTAGACTTGACATGACACATTAGTTTAATTAATTAGATTAGTCGTGATTTAACTCATTGAATTAGTTAGACTAGATAGAATATTCCTTCCATTTAGATTAGAACATTCTCCATAATTAATTAAACCTTTATGACAACCAATAGGGATATTATAAACTCTGTACATTGCCCAAAAGGGGGAAGAATATGTGGCCGGACCTAAATATAGGAATGAGCCTCCTTCCTTTTTTATTTTATTATTCACTTAGCCCTATTTTGATTTTTCCCCAAATTGAGACCAACCCCACCAAATACCATTCAAAACCTTACATTTCCTACTCATATTCATTTCCAAGGAGGCCTACGAGTTTGGATTGCAATGAGCACTACTTGGAGAGAAGATTATAGGAGCTTATGTCAATTTCGTGTCTAATCAGAGAAGTTCCATTACGATTCGACTTCCAATAGGTATAATCCCTATTTTTCTATCAATTTCTATTATAATTGATGTATTAGACCTATAGGAATCCTCTCATAGATAAGTAGTACCCATAGGAAGAAAAACTAGGTTCTAATGAGGCCTATTGTGATAGTTATATTGACTTTTTATGGCCAAATTAGGAAAATGAATTTGGATCATTAGGTGTTTGAACGAATGATTCCTCGATAATTTTATAGTATGATTCATGATTTGCAAGTGTGTACATGTCCACAAATGGATACGAGTAGTGCGTATCATAATACGTCGTGATATCGAGTCGTAGGAGGGGTATTCCCATGTGTCTTAGGTTCTAGCATGTCAATTTATCTATTTTGTATTAGAATAGCTATTTGATATATTATTCATATTATATTTGGTATTTTGAATGTGTTTATTGGGTTTTGGGAGAGTATCTTAGTGTTTAAAGAACGTATCACAAGAGTATCATGAGGTATGGTGTGATACTTGAAAATGCACACCAAGTATTTGATTTATGGTTTGAGTTGTGCTCACAGTCCAAGCTGTGCCCGGCTTCTGGTAGAGATGGACGTAAGTAAAAATATGTCGAAGAGCATTCAAGTCAACTTCCCACTGGAGGAGGGCTTTTGGCAACCTATCACATATGAAATTTTCCCTCTCTACTACTCCGGTTGCAGGTTACAAGTCAATGATATTCATTTATGCAAGAATCAAAAGGGTAGAGGAGATTTTAATAATAAAAGGAAAGAGCCTATGGCGGATACGAACACGGAAGCTCAAGAGGCAGTTAGGAGCAACCCCGCTCAGGGGGAGGCCTCCTCCTCTGCACCATCGATGGAAGCTAGTTAGTATCCTGTGAGAGTACAGAGGGACGCTTTCTAACATAGCGGCACAGGTCCTTTTCCCAGGGCCAGTTTGGCAAGGACGATATGCACCCAACATCTTAGACATAGGCAGCGTCCAAGGGCATTGTCTCAGATCCCAGAGGTCTCAGAGTCTGTGCAACAATCAGCTCATAGATTGGGTTTAATATCACCAGCAGATCAGAGGCAATTAGCGTTGTTCTTTGGGAATTCACCATTAGCTCATGTTGATGCAAACAAAGAAATTACAGAAGAGGTAGGAGGACTTTCCCTTTTCAATGGATGGGGATGCTGGAAATCTCGTCTGTAGAGAAGGAAGAAGATTTGAGCTACTCTGATGACTCCCCTATCTATGAGAAACCACCGTAAAAGAGGAAAAAAAACAAGCATAAAAACCAATCGGCAAAAACTCATATGACTCTTAAATCAGCGTCTAAAGCGTCTCGCTCCAATCCCGTCCAATGATCAAGTACATGATATGGAATGTTAGGGGATTGCTAGTACACAAAATATCAATCGTATCAAGGTACTAAAGAAGATGCATCACATTTCCTTTCTTGCTTTAATAGAAGCAAAAGTTCAGGATGAGAAAATAGAAGGTTATAGATTAATGTTTGGGTACCCAAATGCCATTGCCTTTGGTAAGGACATTTGGTTTTTCTATGCAGACGACATCAAGGCAGAAGTGTTATTTTCTAGCGACCAATCCCTCTCTTTGAAGATTGAGCAGCTACAAATAAAAAGAAGTTTCATATGTTCTATCGTTCATCGAGATAGTACTAAAAAGAAGAGGAGAAATCTTTGGGAAGACCTTATCCAACTACAGGAGGACAACCCAGAGATGCCCTGGATACGTGGAGGTGATTTCAACGCAATAAGACTTTCATAGGAGAAGAGAGGGGGGCTCGATGCAGAGTTTGGCTCCATGAGTGAGTTTAATTCATTCATTTTTGAAGCTCAACTTATCCCGATCGAGTTTAACTGTAATGAATATACCTGGCATAATAAGAGGAAGGGCAAACACAGTAAATCCTCTTGGCTTGATCGTTTATTAACGAATCATTATTGGGGCAACCTCGAGTATGGCACATCGATCACTCACCTCAGCGCGGCAAAATCAGATCACTGCCCGCTTCTCATTGACAACTATACACAGTCGATCAACCACATCAAGCATTTCAAATTTCTCAATTTTTGGTTCTCACATCATCAATTCCTAGAAGTGATTCTAAGATAATAGATTCAGGTAAATCATAGGGACCCTCTTATTAATCTCGCACAGAGGCTTAAGTTAACAAGGGTGGCCCTATCCTCGTGGAGTCGAGAAGCGTTCGGTGACATATTCTCAAAAGTGAGAACGACAGAAGTAGCATTGGCAACGGCGGAGTCTACTCGTGAGGCGGACGAGTCTACTCATTCCAGAGTTGAGCTTCACCGTGCGGGTGTGATGCTTAAGCAAAAAACTGTTGGCCCATTGGTCATGGTCGAACCGATTTTGATAATCGATCTAACCTGGACTCGATATAAGCTACTGCGATACTTTTCAGATGTACTGCGATGACTGCAACATCAACTGTTCAAAGCTTCTTTCCATTGTCGTGTCTATTTTTATTTTCCTGTAAGCAATATAATTTTCTATTTCATTGAGTCTAGGAATATATTGTACACCGCGTCGTACTGGCGACTAGGCTACCCTAAATTATTTTTAAAATAGCCTATCTTGAAATAGCCTAAAATCCTACATTTTGGTTGAGCTAAGTTGGACCCAAAACTCAGCCTAGTTTCTGTTCTGACCCTGAACTAAGGAAACAGAACTCGGACCGAGTTCGGCCCCAGTTCGGCCTTAGTGGACGATTTCGGCCCGAGTTCTGTGAAATATATGCAATCTATTTTTTCTTCTTTACTTATCTATCTTTTGGAAGCACATTTTGTTGGGGAGATTCCTTCTCCTAGAAATTTTGCTAAATGACAATGGGGAAGAAAAAGATAAAACATCTGGTGACTACAATTGGTAACAGTACAATTGATTTTCAAATCAGTTCGATCAAGATGTTATATCGGTCAAGGTTTGTCAATTATCAAAATAGGGAAGATTGTTGGCCCATTGGTCATGGTCGAACCAATTTTGATAATCGATCTAACATGGAATCTATATAAGCTACTGTGACGCTTTTCAGATGTACTACGACGACTACAACATCAATTATTCAGAGATGCTTTCTGTCGTCGTGTTTATTTTTATTTTCATGTATGCAATATAATTTTTATTTTCATTGAGTCTAGGAATATACTATTGTCACGCCCCAGTCCCAAAAATATACGGAACTAGGCCACGTGGCATTGGCCAGCTGACACGTCACTAAGGGATTACCCAATTTAATGGACCCAAAGTGATGTGCTACGCTGTCCTAAAATACTACAAGTCTAAATACAAGTAAATCTATCTCATCCACAAAATATCAGAAAAAGTGCTGAATATATAGATGCTAAATCTGAAATGTCATAGTACAAAACCCGATAATATCTTGTGGGAACAAACCCACACAAAATGTGATGAAGACTAAAAAAAATAAGATAGACTAGTGTAGCGTCTATCGAGGTAGCAGCAACAGCTTCAGATGTACTCAGGCAGACTCTGACGGCATCTCCTCTAGCTCCGTCTCAAGGGCATATCCAGTCTCCCGTCCAGGTCCAGGTACTGTGGGGTAGAGTGTATCATCTAAACCTGGCAGGGAACCAGGTCCTCAGAGGAACGTAACAAGATACAGAAAAATAACATGCCATGTATGTAAATACTGAATAAATAAATAAATAAACACAGGGTGCTAAACATCTAAGTGAAATGCAATTTGAGACAACCTAGTACGTATGGGAATTGTGTGGCTAGACATATGCTGACGTAATTTACCAATCCGTAGTGACTGGCTAATATAGGCCACATATGCCCCCGTTCAAGGGCACTATACAATTTTTCATCTACGAGGAGAATGGTCACATGAATATATATATAACATCCGTATCACTCCGTCGAGTGCGGCACATGATAAAGAGGTGGGTGTCCCATACGTATTTTAGTCGTTCTCCCCGCCCAATGTAACTAATGCCAAGTCGTAACTTTCTTGATTTATTTTAATTCGTGATGCGGGTCACACGTACTGGTAGCTAATCAAATACGTAGCTCGCATCCTAATATGCATTGCAACCATATTGCGTGTTCCCGTGATAGGGTCTAGGAGAATATCAGGATATCCTCACAGTTGTTGGTAAGTCTGTAACTACTAAGTTGATTACTATAAGTCAACGTATCTGTTGGCTGTACCCAAGGCAATCTTAGATACATACTGTTTAATTTAATTTCAGGAGTAGTATCATATAACAATAATTGAATTTAAATAAGAACATTTAACAGTTAATATTTAAGCAGTAAAAACTTGGCAAGGTATACTTGCCTACTCCCTGATAGTGTTGATAACCTGATCTCACAGTCAGGTTTGAGGGTGCTGATGACAGGGGGTCACTGGCTATGCTGAAGGTGGTTTCTGTTAAAACAGACAGGGTTCGTGAATATCATGGCTGTAATATAAATTATATATATATACTTATATACATATATAATATAGATATATATATATAGTATGTATATATATAGATATAATATATATAGCAGTATATATAGTATATAAAGAACAGACAATTGCAGATATATATATAATTTTAATAGTAGCAGGGTATATCCACTGCGATATATATATAATAAATAGTAATTTTATCAGGGTATATCCACTAATGTATAATAATATAGATAAATGAAAAGACAGTGCAGAAATTTTATATAAATGATGTACTATTCAGCAATATAAATATTTTCAGGGTCTATATGTGACCACTGATATATATAGTAGTATTTATTAGCAGGGTATATCCATTGATATATAGTAATATAATATAAATAAAAGACAGTGCAAAAATTAAATATATATATATAAATACATATATTTACATATATATAAAAGAAAGAAAAATGTAGGAATTTAAATACGTATATATACTGTATATCATTATTATATTAAATATATAATATAATATATATGTACTGTATAACCAGTACTATGATATAATATACATATAGAATATATATAAATATTTATATACATATATTTATATATACTACATATATATATATATATATATATATATATATATATAATATATATATCATAACAGAAATAATCAAGGCATATATACATATATACATATATATATATATATATATATATATATATATATACCATAAAGGTAGTAAATACATATATGTGTTATATATAATTATATTTATAAAGTATAATACATATTATATACTGTAATATAGTATATATATAATAATATATAGTAATATATTATATGTTTAAGTATAAACATAAATATATACATATATATATATAAATAAATGAAATAAGTATATTTTAAATAATGAAAATACATAATGATTATATATATACTGTATATATATATAATGTAAATATAATAGTAAATATACATTCAATATATACATAAATATATATAATATCTTAAATCTATAATATATATGTATAAATATACATAGAGATACATATATAGATAAATATATATTAATACTCATTTAAAATATATAATAATAAATATGTATTTAGTATATTTATACTGTATTTATACAGTATATAATTAATATAACAGTATATATTAATATATATATATATAACATATATATATAAGTATATGTATACATATATATACATGTATACATATATAAAATAATACATATATACGTATAAATAATATGGGGGGTATACCTACTGTCAGGGGGCCCACTGGGCTTGCCGCCGGCGGAAGCACGGCGGCGGAGTCGACGGCGGCTGGCCGGAGAGTCGCCTGCAGCAGCAGCTGCAGTCAACAATAGCAACAGCAGTAGCAACTTGCAGCAGCAGTAGCACCGGCAGCGGCGGCGGAGGCGGCGGTGCAGGCCGTCGGGGTGGCGGAGGAGGTCGAGGCGAATAGTCCGGTGTGGGTGGCGGAGGTCGGAGGCTGCGGGAGGGGCGGTGGGGGACTGTCGGAGTGGTGGTGGTGCTTTGGAGGCGAAGTCGGGGAGGTGGCTGCGGAGGAGCTACTGGCCAGGACGGTGGTCGTGGGGAGGTGTGGCGGTGGTGGTTGGGTAGAGGAGGTCACGGCGGAGCGGATGGGGTCGGTGGCGGAGGTCCACGACGGTCAGGGCGGCGGTGGTGGGCGGTCGGAGGTGAGGAAGCGGCTGTGGTGCAAGAAAGGGGAGTGTGCTGAGGGGCTCAGGGCGGCGGAGGCGGTGGCCGGAGGGGGTGGCCGTTGGCTTGGGGATGGCTGGGGGAGTGGCGAGGTGGTCGGCGGCGGTCCGGTGGGCGGAGGGTGGCCGGAGTGAGGGGGAATGGGTTCGGTTATGAAGGGGGCTGGGTAGTTATATAGGGTTAGGGTTGGGGGTAGTTTTGTAATTAGGGGGAATGTTGGGGGTATTTTAGTAATTTGGATTTTATGATATTTTCTAATAGATTTTTCTGGATAATAATGCCACATGTAAGTGTTAGGTTGTCTAGCCAATGAGGTTAGGCCACCTCACATACATTTTTGCATAAAAACCCTTGACTTTTCATAAATTGCAATAAAGTCCAAAAATTGGGAAATTGCACAATTATGAAATTTGTCTGGAAAATCACCTGGTTCTAAAAATTACTAAAATTCACAGAATTGAGAGGGAAAGCTGGGGAAGTGTTTTGGACAGTGTGGGGTGAGCCTGGGCAGATGCAGGGTCTGATTCTGCAGGTGATACGGGTCACCGTATTTATTATTTAATAAATACTGCGCACGGTGTTCACTAATTATTTAGGGGCAGTTAGGGTTATAATTTTTCTACGGTGTCAATACGATAATTGTAGTATAATTAGAGTAGAATATTATCGTATTTTTGTTTGGGCAAAACAGGTGCCTACTGGTCCTCAAATCCCTAAGGGTACAGAGATGGGTAAAGAGCAGCAATTTAAATAGGAAATAAATACATACGTTTGTAACGATATTTGTGCGACTAAAATGAAGCACAAAACGAGATTTCTGGGAGTTGCTAAAAATACAAAAAATGTAGTCTAGCAAGCCTAGGGCAGGGATGTGAAATTAGTTTAGGGTTAACAGCTAGTGTGAGGCCCTAATTAATTGTGTAATGAACAGGTGCACAATCAATAGAATATATAGTAAATAAATTTTTAAAAAAGTTGCACTAATTCTAATAATATTAAAATACTGAAATCTGGTCGAGGGAGTTTACAATCTACCCTCCTTAGAATATTTTGTCCTCGAAATAAAAACAAACATATAATGAGAACGAAAGATTGATTGATTCGAAATATCAAGACATAGATAGCTGAAGATTGATTTGAAATATTTGGACATACCCTGATCTGGAAATAGATGGGGGAAACATTATCGAATATTCTCTTCCCGTTCTCAGGTTGATTTGCCTGGTGCATGATGTTTTCATGCAATATGAACTAGAGGAACGTAATACAACGTATGGTAGGTAGCGAAAGTCATTTTAAAAGAACAGTTTTAAACTGTAATCTACTCTCATAATAGGGTTTGGTAATTTCCCAAGAAACAATAAAAATGGCTACAGAAATAATACACTTCGTTTTTATACTAAATACGAGATTTCTTCCTTCCGAAATAAGGGAAGACGGAAAGCAGTAATCAAGAGTTCAAGGGGTAGGTAATAGATTAGAAGTATGGAGATTCAAGGTGTTTAAAGAATTCAATGGGAATTGTCAAGTCAGTTGTGGATGGAAATGTTATTCTGGTAATCTCTATTCATATATTAGTATTAGCACAGTTATGTAGCTGATATGATATGCGCATAGAGTAAGTACCTCTGTCTACTAATCACTATATATCTCAATCCATGTAAAGTAGTTATGCGAAGGCCGAACCAAGTGCATTATGGTTGATCAGACCGTCATACACTGATTCTGAAATGTATTAGTGTAGTACTCCAATAATACATAATTAATGAACAAGCTTGATAAAGAATAAGCTTGCAAAACTAGGCTATAATAGCAGAGCATAATTTAAGGTAGTATAACAAATATAAGTACGCTAGATTATGATGTGAGAAGTACAAAACAATTCAAATTCGCAAAAAAAAAGACAAGATTTTATAATCTCTACAGTTATTATGCTAACTTCTTATCTAGGTTACTAGTTGACCCAAAAGAGATATGGTTTTCTAAGTTCTACAACCTTAATACATACTATAGGTTGTCCGCATAAAACAGAGATTTAAGCACATGACTTGTATCCAGAGCATACCTCCTTAATTGGGATACGTGGAAGACGTCATGTACTTCTTCCAATGTCTGAGGTAATGCTATCTTGTAAACAACTTCTTTGATGCGTTCCAACACCTCGAAGGGTCTGATGTACCTCGAGCTTAGTTTTCCACTTCTTCTAAGTTTGATAGTTTCTCGGGTAGGTGAAAACACATGCCCTCTTATTTTACTCTATGTGTACCTTTTCCAAATTATGGGTATCACCAGGTTTATAATAGGTTATACATTATTGATAGTTTCTTGATGTTTTCTCAAGGCTAACATCTGTCTACCCTCTCTCCTGTAATTAATCTATTGGTGAAATCACGAGACTAGAAGTTACTGACTCCCCTAATAAGTCATGTACATCAAATCTAATTTGAAACTACCTGTAGTACTTAGCTATCATTTTTCATATGATTGAGCCTAGCAAGTAATGTCTAGCAATCTACCTATCTATTTTTGCTTAGTCCTGATCATTATCTAAGGGTGGAAAAATAATTTAGGTCGGATATTATAAGTCATCAGATAACTAGGGTTATCTACTATGATTTGCTATCCTAGGTACTATCTATATCTAAATGGCTAACTTGGTAGTCTAAAGATGATGCTTCTCTTCCCGTAGTCTAGTATAGCATTTGTACTGGCTTTAACTAGTCCATGCCTAAGACAACGTCAAAGTTTGGTATTGAAAGTACCGAGAATCGCGTCCTCATTACGCTACTATACATGACTACTAGCATGCTTTAGTAGTGTTGGTAACTGGAACAATGCCTCTTCCGGTAAACCTGGCTATTTGCATGGGTACGAAACTACTAGATGTGAAAGACAGTGTAGTGCCAGAATCAAATAATGCGGTTTGCAGATACTATTGCAATTATAATGGTACCTGAAATGGTTTTACCTTCCGGTTTGTTGTCTGGCTAGGTAGTACTGCGTGTCTTGGGTGGCCAAGGATGGTCCCCTCTGAAATCTTCCAGATACTGGGGAATGCTGACCGCTAGTAGGGGGTTGCATTCCCTGGGCTGGTGCTACTGGCCCTTGCCCGTTCTGGAGTGCTGCTTCTCTGTGTTGTGGGCAGTCTCTGGCCCTATGCTGATTATCTCCACATATCAAGCATAGTCTATACTTCCTTCGACAGTTTTTGGCATAATGTCCTTTATAGCCACAATGGTGACAAGTCAAAAAAATTTTGGTTTGATATGACCCCGTCTGGTGTTGTGTGTGATTTCCCGGGTGACGGATTGGTCCTCCTGCTCCAGTCTGGTTTCTGGCTGATATGGTTGGATTTGAACATCTTGCTTCTCGGCCAATGGCTTCTTGTATTCTTGCCTCTGAAAGAACTTCTTTGTATGAAATCCTTGACTGTGCCGTAGTATACCCCTGGAGTTCGGGGGTAAGGCCGTGTTGGAACTTCACAGCCTTCTTCAACTCGGTTGGTATTAAGATGGCACCGAATTGACTTAGTCGACTGAATTCTGCATCATAAGCGTCGACGGTCATATTCCCTTATTCCAAATGCAGGAACTGGGAGTACAGATCATCTCTGACTGTGGCTGGGAAATATTTTGTATTAAAATATTCTAGAAAATTTTCCCAAGTATGGTTCTTGCCCGTGCTGCGCTCTATAGATTCCCACCAGTGATGGGCGTTGCCGAGGAGTAGGGTCCTTACTGCGGTTATCCATAGATCGGGGTGAAGCTGGGAACCTTCTAGCAGTATTTTTGTGTTAGAGATCCAGTCTGAGATCTCTTCCGGAGTTTTATTGCCCTTAAAGGTTCTCGGGCTCATCCGGCTAAAGCCTCGAACAGTGCTAGCTGGTTGGACAGAGGGTGGTACTGGGGCAGCTGTCCTCTCCAGAACCGTCATTAGGCATTGTCTCAGGACTTCAGTCTGTTGCCACTGAGCCTGCAATATGGCTTGGAACATCTGAGATTGTCCCTCAAGTTGTGGCATCAGGGCTGCGAGAACTGGAGGTGGAGGCAAAGGTATCTCCGCCTGCAGTGTTGGTGACTGAGAAGTTTGCCCTTCTTGTCGGGCTGGTGTTGCTTCCTGGGTAGGATCCTGGTGAAGGTACAAGGTTGTTGGATTGACCAGCATCCTTCTCAGAGATTGGTCTCTCGGGGTTGGTATCCTTTGGACATCTGGCGAGAGATCTGTTGCTTGGTCAGTTCCATTAATCGCATGTTTCCCGGGTATGTCCATATTTCTGAAAAAGATAGAATAATTTAGAAAAGTACGAAGGAAATAATAATTGATACTCAAGCAGGATGCAAAATTTATGGATGAAGTTAGTGTGGATGAGACCTAGTATTCCTATCCTATTGCAGGTTTGCTGAACATGATATCATGCTATTAGCAATTAACTCGACCTGCATGGGCCACCACTAAAACCGTGTCACGCCCCAGTCCCAAAAATATACGGAACTAGGCCACGTGGCATTGGCCAGCTGACACGTCACTAAGGGATTACCCAATTTAATGGACCCAAAGTGATGTGCTACGCTGTCCTAAAATACTACAAGTCTAAATACAAGTAAATCTATCTCATCCACAAAATATCAGAAAAAGTGCTGAATATATAGATGCTAAATCTGAAATGTCATAGTACAAAATCCGATAATATCTTGTGGGAACAAACCCACACAAAATATGATGAAGACTAAAAAAATAAGATAGACTAGTGTAGCGTCTATCGAGGTAGCAGCAACAGCTCCAGATGTACTCAGGCAGACTCTAACAGCATCTCCTCTAGCTCCGTCTCAAGGGCATATCTAGTCTCCCGTCCAGGTCCAGGTACTGTGGGGTAGAGTGTATCATCTAAACCTGGCAGGGAACCAGGTCCTCAGAGGGACGTAACAAGATACAGAAAAATAACATGCCATGTATGTAAATACTGAATAAATAAATAAATAAATAAACACAGGGTGCTAAACATCTAAGTGAAATGCAATTTGAGACAACCTAGTACATATGGGAATTGTGTGGCTAGACATATGCTGACGTAATTTACCAATCCGTAGTGACTGGCTAGCATAGGCCACATATGCCCCCGTTCAAGGGCACTATACAATTTTCCATCTACGAGGAGAATGGTCACATGAATATATATATAACATCCATATCACTCCGTCGAGTGCGGCACATGATAAAGAGGTGGGTGTCCCATACGTATTTTAGTCGTTCTCTCCGCCCAATGTAACTAATGCCAAGTCGTAACTTTCTTGATTTATTTTAATCCGTGATGCGGGTCACACGTACTGGTAGCTAATCAAATACGTAGCTCGCATCCTAATATGCATTGCAACCATGTTGCGTGTTCCCGTGATAGGGTCTAGGAGAATATCAGGATATCCTCACAATTGTTGGTAAGTCTGTAACTACTAAGTTGATTACACTAAGTCAACGTATCTGTTGACTGTACCCAAGGCAATCTTAGATACATACTGTTTAATTTAATTTCAGGAGTAGTATCATATAACAATAATTGAATTTAAATAAGAACATTTAACAGTTAATATTTAAGCAGTAAAAACTTGGCAAGGTATACTTGCCTACTCCCTGATAGTGTTGATGACCTGATCTCACAGTCAGGTTTGAGGGTGCTGATGACAGGGGGTCACTGGCTGTGCTGAAGGTGGTTTCTGTTAAAACTGACAGGGTTCGTGAATATCATGGCTGTAATATAAATTATATATATATACTTATATACATATATAATATAGATATATATATAGTATGTATATATATAGATATAATATATATAGCAGTATATATAGTATATAAAGAACAGACAATTGCAGATATATATATAATTTTAATAGTAGCAGGGTATATCCACTGTGATATATATATAATAAATAGTAATTTTATCAGGGTATATCCACTGATGTATAATAATATAGATAAATGAAAAGACAGTGCAGAAATTTTATATAAATGCTGTACTATTCAGCAATATAAATATTTTCAGGGTCTATATGTGACCACTGATATATATAGTAGTATTTATTAGCAGGGTATATCCATTGATATATAGTAATATAATATAAATAAAAGACAGTGCAGAAATTAAATATATATATAAATACATATATTTACATATATATAAAAGAAAGAAAAATGCAGGAATTTAAATACGTATATATACTGTATATCATTATTATATTAAATATATAATATAATATATATGTACTGTATAACCAGTACTATGATATAATATACATATAGAATATATATAAATATTTATATACATATATTTATATATACTACATATATATATATATATATATATATATATATATATATATATATATATATAATATATATATCATAACAGAAATAATCAAGGCATATATACATATATACATATATATATATATACCATAAAGGTAGTAAATACATATATGTGTTATATATAATTATATTTATAAAGTATAATACATATTATATACTGTAATATAGTATATATATAATAATATATAGTAATATATTATATGTTTAAGTATAAACATAAATATATACATATATATATATAAATAAATGAAATAAGTATATTTTAAATAATGAAAATACATAATGATTATATATATACTGTATATATATATAATGTAAATATAATAGTAAATATACATTCAATATATACATAAATATATATAATATCTTAAATCTATAATATATATGTATAAATATACATAGAGATACATATATAGATAAATATATATTAATACTCATTTAAAATATATAATAATAAATATGTATTTAGTATATTTATACTGTATTTATACAGTATATAATTAATATAACAGTATATATTAATATATATATATATAACATATATATATATAAGTATATGTATACATATATATATACATGTATACATATATAAAATAATACATATATACGTATAAATAATAGGGCGGGTATACCTACTGTCAGGGGGCCCACTGGGCTTGCCGCCGGCGGAAGCACGGCGGCGGAGTCGACGGCGGCTGGCCGGAGAGTCGCCTGCAGCAGCAGCTGCAGTCAACAACAGCAACAGCAGTAGCAACTTGCAGCAGCAGTAGCACCGGCAGCGGCGGCGGAGGCGGCGGTGCAGGCCGTCGGGGTGGCGGAGGAGGTCGAGGCGAACAGTCCGGTATGGGTGGCGGAGGTCGGAGGCTGCCGGAGGGGCGGTGGGGGACTGTCAGAGTGGTGGTGGTGGTGGTGCTTTGGAGGCGAAGTCGGGGAGGAGGCTGCGGAGGAGCTACTGGCCAGGACGGTGGTCGTGGGGAGGTGTGGCGGTGGTGGTTGGGTAGAGGAGGTCACGGCGGAGCGGATGGGGTCGGTGGCGGAGGTCCACGACGGTCAGGGCAGCGGTGGTGGGCGGTCGGAGGTGAGGAAGTGGCTGTGGTGCAAGAAAGGGGAGTGTGCTGCGGGGGCTCAGGGCGGCGGAAGCGGTGGCCGGAGGGGGTGGCCGTTGGCTGGGGGATGGCTGGGGGAGTGGCGAGGTGGTCGGCGGCGGTCCGGTGGGCGGAGGGTGGCCGGAGTGAGGGGGAATGGGTTCGGTTATGAAGGGGGCTGGGTAGTTATATAGGGTTAGGGTTGGGGGTAGTTTTGTAATTAGGGGGAATATTGGGGGTATTTTAGTAATTTGGATTTTATGATATTTTCTAATAGATTTTTCTGGATAATAATGCCACATGTAAGTGTTAGGTTGTCTAGCCAATGAGGTTAGGCCACCTCACATACATTTTTGCATAAAAACCCTTGACTTTTCATAAATTGCAATAAAGTCCAAAAATTGAGAAATTGCGCAATTATGAAATTTGTCTGGAAAATCACCTGGTTCTAAAAATTACTAAAATTCACATAATTGAGAGGGAAAGCTGGGGAAGTGTTTTGGACAGTGTGGGGTGAGCCTGGGCAGATGCAGGGTCTGATTCTGCAGGTGATACGGGTCACCGTATTTATTATTTAATAAATACTGCGCACGGTGTTTACTAATTATTTAGGGGCAGTTAGGGTCATAATTTTTCTACGGTGTCAATACGATAATTGTAGTATAATTAGAGTAGAATATTATCGTATTTTTGTTTGGGCAAAACAGGTGCCTACTGGTCCTCAAATCCCTAAGGGTACAGAGATGGGTAAAGAGCAGCAATTTAAATAGGAAATAAATACGTACGTTTGTAATGATATTTGTGAGACTAAAACGAAGCACAAAACGAGATTTCTGGGAGTTGCTAAAAATACAGAAAATGTAGTCTAGCAAGCCTAGGGCGGGGATGTGAAATTAGTTTAGGGTTAACAGCTAGTGTGAGGCCCTAATTAATTGTGTAATGAACAGGTGCACAATCAATAGAATATATAGTAAATAAATTTTTTAAAAAGTTGCACTAATTCTAATAATATTAAAATATTAAAATCTGGTCGAGGGAGTTTACAACTATACACCACGTCGTACTGGAAATTAGGCTACCCTAAATTGTATTCAAAATAGCCTATCTTGAAATAGCCTAAAATCCTACATTTTGGTTGAGCTAAGTTGGACCCAAAACTCAGCCCAGTTTCTGTTCTGGCCCTGAACTAAGGGAATGAAACTCGGCCCGAGTTAGGCCTTAGTGGATATTTTGTTCAAAAACTTGGTCTCCCTGCAATTTCGGATACAACGGCTATTTTTCTGATATTTTGCAGACAAACTCTGGCCGAGTTTTGTCCGAAATCTCTTTTGAGTAATCCTATAAATAGAGAAGAGATTTCATATTTCTAAACATTAATTCACTTTCAATCTTCTCTTCTCTTCCAGTATACGAGTTCTGAAAAACCTTTATTTTCATATCCCAAGACAGTTATAATTATCTAGTCTCAGTTATCAGTATGGTACGGTCTAGAAGTTCAGAGAGTTGTAATCAGAAGCTTGTTCAGAAGTTCTCTACTTCACACTTGAAGTCTTCGAGCTCTTCGAATCAAAGCTCGTATATATAAGAAGTCGGCAAGCCATTGGATCAAAGCTTGTATTCCATTCGTATAGTAGATTCCAACTGAGAGCTAGAGCCCTCCCGCCTGGATTAGTCCTCATATTTAGGGATACCAGAAAACATCGTTGTGTTTGCGTTTGCCTTCTCACTCTTAACTTTACTTTGGCTTATACTGTAATAGCTGTGATATACCTGCAACACAATTTCTAGACTGTTATTATAGCTATGACACATACTTATATCTGTGACACATACATAGCAGTCCTGATACTTGTATATCTTTCTAGAAAGTTTTTTTATTGCTAAATTCTGCTGCATACTCTATTCACCCCCCCTAGAGTATATTCTATTATAATGGGATGCTGTGGATTTCTGGAGACAAAAAGCGAGATTAAAGAAAGTAAAGCAAAAGCTTCTCACAATCATGCTTTTTTTACAAGTATCCACATAAGACACAACGTGCTACATTACATAGTCATACTCACCATGCTACACCTAATATTAATGTCCATACTACATGTCACTGTTGTGGACAGAAACGACATATTTCATAACAGTGTAATATTATACAGTTGGTTAGTATGAACAAATTTACGTGGATACCAAAAGCTAAAAAATATGGATCCAAATATTGGATACCAAAGTTTCTGCCTAATGATGTAGGTAGAATGCTTTGTGTTGGAATTTAGCACCAAGGAGAGCATTGGTGATTGTAAAGCTACACGGGTCATCTTTCAAGCAATTATACCAACATAAATATAGCTACTTGAGCTATCTTGGTAATATGCTAATTGATTCTTCCCAGAATGGCGTTGTAGAACGTAAGAACAGAACTCTTAGAGAAATGGATAGGGTAATGTTAAACCAATTCTGCCTACCTAAGTATTTCTGGGCAGAAGCTGTCAATACAGCGTGCTATATTTTGAATAGAGTTTTGATTCGACCTAAATCAAAAAAAAAATCCTATGAATTATGGTTTGATAGAACTCCATATATTTCCTACTTTAAGATCTTTGGATGCAAATATTTTATTCTCAATACCAAAGATAACTTAAGCAAATTTGACGAAAAGACCGATGAAGGTATTTTTTAAAGTTATGCGGCCAAGAGCAAAGGATACCTAGTCTTCAACAAGAAGTCAATGATGATCGAAGAATCAATCAACGTCACCTTTAATGAGATGAACAATAAAATAAATAATGATAGTTACGATGAAGATATTGGAACATCAAGCAAAGCACTAACTAAAACGGAAGCCAGTACCAGCTACTTGGAGAATCTACCAAAGAGGATAAAATTTATGGCCGGTCACCCCCAAGGACTTGGTAATAGGTAAGATCATAAAAGGTGTAAGTACTCGTTCATCTAATAGACATAATGTATCTAGTATAGCATTTGTTTCACGGCTTGAGCCTAAAAATATTGAAGAAGCAAGTAGTGATAATTACTGGATAGAAGCTATGCAAAAGGAATTAAACCAGTTTGAACGAAATCAAGTTTGGGAGCTTGTTACCAAGCCCAATGGTCATCCGGTCATTGGCACCCGTTGGGTATTCCAAAATAAACTAAATAAAAATGGTTTAGTTACACGTGTCAGTACCACATTTTCTAGGAAAGAATATTTCAGTCATTTTATAATTAATTAAATATTGTGCATGTTGAATATTTATTTATTGTATTATTTATTTATTGTTAGATGTTATATTTGATTTTGGACTTGTGTTAGTGGACCTAACTAGATTAGACTAGACTCATGGACCAACATTAATTCTAGTTAGATTGAGCCCAACAATCAAGCCCATTCATTAGGAGGATGACTTAATTAGTTAGACCAATTGGATTAGAACCTTCCTTCCTTAATTAATTCCTTCATGACAATCTCCAAGGGATTTTGTAGACTTTTCATAATGACTTGGAGAAGGGGGTAAGGACAGCCACAAGGGGGAGGAGAGAGACTCTCTCTCTCTCTCTCTCTCTCTCTCTCTCTCTCTCTCTCTCTTCATCCATTCATCTCATTTCTAGATCTAGATTTTTACTTTTACAAATTCCTTCATCCCTACACCAATTTCTATCCAAATTCTCTTCCAATTTCTTATCTACTCACCATTGGAGGCTATTGAAATAAGGAGGAGGCAAGAATCTATAAGAAGGAGGAAGGAACACAAGTTGGAGGTTCTTGACACTCATTTGGAAACTTGCATTAAAAATTCATCTTTCAATAGGTACAATTCAGTTTTTTATCTCTAATTAGACTCTAAATCTGTAGTTTAATCATTAGGAACCCTTTCATGTACTAAGGCTACCATAGGAAGTGGAATTAGGTTCATAGGAGCCCTATAGAGAAAGTTATGGTATTTTTTATGCCAATTTTGGAAGAATTTCGAGATTGGCACATCATGTGTTTGTCAATAGGTCAATTAAACCAAATTAACATGTGTTTGATTGTATGAGACTAGTTTTGTGTCCATAATTGGATACGTGTAGGCCGTATCACGATAATTTGATGATATGGGTTAATTTGGGGATTTTCTTCCGACACGGAGGTTTGAGCATGTCATATTTTGACACGGGCACGTAATTAAGTAGCTAGCACCCCATGTGTTTGTTATATTTTATCCTACTCTATTTGATATGGTATATATATACTTTAGTTTGTATATGGTATATGTTGATATATATATTGGTGATATATTGATATATCGGGGTATACAAGGTATTAGGAGTGTTTTGGATGGGTATAAGCATGTGTAGGCTGATTTGGTATGAGTTATGGACTAATTTTGTGTGCTCACTGTCTTGACTGTGTGTGTGCACTGTCATAGTGTACTGCACATCTAGAGGGGAGGGTTGCTTGGAGTTTTAGATACTGTGGTGTGTTCATAGTGTGGTGGTCGGGTTCTGCTGTGCCAAACAACATGCAATAGCAACAGCAGCAACAATCCCGCATAAGAGCAGCAGCAATAGCATGCAATAGCAGTGGCAGTAATCTTGCATATGAGCAGCAGCAGCAGCAATGCATAGTAGTGTAGAAGCATAAAAAAATACGCCGGATGACTATACGCAACCTATTGGTGCGGGGCAGCGTAAAGAGATGACCTCAGAGCCATCAAGCAGGCAAGTCAGGAGCTTCTCAGGACCATCCGCGTAAGTGCAGTATGTCCAGGCCGCCTCAGAGCGTAAAGCAGAGGGCTTCGTCGCCTATATGGCGTAAAACACATCCGCTTTCAAATGCGGTATTAAAGCGTACGAGGAATGCTTCGTGCTCCCCGAGATGAACCTGTCAGACCCTGCAAGGAACCTGACGTCTGGACTTCTGACAAAAGGATACGGCTCGGCTACCCAGGCGACGGCCATAATGATAGCACGGCACTGCGACCCAGGCTGTCAGTTACCGCCATCTCCCTCGCGTAAACTGCTTTTACATGAACGAGGGGATATGCTGCCTTGTTTTACACAGGTAGACATGAGCTGTTTACACTCCGCAGTGGACAAACCGCCTGCCACATCAAAAGCGGCGCTTTATACAGGGCTCGAGGCACGTCTCTGCGATTGGTGCGCAAGACGGTGACAGTCTTCTCGAGGCACGTCTCTGCGACGAATGCACAGAAGAGCTGCAGACCTTCAAAAATACGCCTCCGCATTTAATGCGCAGAATGATGGCGGATCTCTGCATTTAATGCAGGGGATTTGATTAAGAATCACCGAACCATCGTGTGGTGACACCCCCTTGCGTAAACTGCTTTTTCGTATACAAGGGGATACGCTGCCTTGTTCTACACAGGCAAACGTGAAACCGTCTACACACCGCGGAAGACAAACAGGCTGCCACGTCAAAAGCTGCGCTTTGTACAAGGCTCGAGGCACGTCTCTTCGCCTGATGCTCAGAACGGGGGCAGGCCTTCAGAACACGCCTTCGCAATTAATGCACAGGATGGTGGCAGATCTCCGCATTTAATGCAAAAGATTTGATTATATCTTCAAAAGCCGTGATTCCGGCTAAAAGACGTCCACGTCAGCACTCAGCATTATACAGTGGCTTCTACGCCCCCTCAGCTGTTATACTCTCAGTGGATTCTACGCCCCCTTAACTGTTATGCTCTCAGTGGCTTCTACGCCCCCTCAGCTGTTATGCTCTCAGGGCTTCTATGCCTCCTCAGCTGTTATGCTCTCAGTGGCTTCTACGCCTCCTCAGCTTCCATGCTCTCTCGGCTTCTACGCCTCCTCAGCTTCTATGCTCTCTCGGCTTCTATGCCATCAGGCTTCTATGCCTACCTGGCTTCTATGCCTATTTTGGCTTTTATGCCATGGTGACAGACATTGGCTTTTACGCCCACTTCTTCTACACGGAGGATACCTACCTACGTGGCTTTTACGTCGTGATTTTCGTAGCAACAATACGCGTTGTGTCCCTTAGTTGGACCCGTGTTATACGCTCATTCAAAGGATCGTCTATACGTAGGCATTGGTTATTTTAACCATCGTGTAAAAGGGTGTTGTGATTCCACTCCTCGGTTTTTATACCAACTGAGTGGTCACTGTCACTAAAACTCTATAAATAGAGACCTCTATCAATGAGGAACAAGGTCGACAAATTGAAAGATCGGAAATTGGTCAAGAAAAACAAGGAGAGAGAAGAGATCGAGAGAGAGAGAGAGAGAGAGGAACCCGGAGCTCAGGCAAGGGGTAGGGATCGACGACCTTGGCATCGTGCATCCACCCTCCTTTTGCAACCTTCGAAGCTACCTCCTATCTTCTACGGCACTTCTTCACCATCGTGTGGTCCAAGGGCTAAAGTGATCGACTGCAGATCAGACACCTATAGCAATTTATACCCAGATTAAATAAATTGTACTCCCACATCCTCGTATAGGATTACATTGTACAAGTTTGTTTGTAAACAAAAGAACACGGGTCTTGTGTAAACCCCGTCTTGAATACATCTTTCATTCTTTTTATTTTCTACCATAAACAAGATGGCGACTCTGCTGGGGACATCTTTCTCTTCTGATGAGGAAGTAATTGCTCAACACGATGCGGTACCTATAGGGACCGTGAAGAAGACACTGGTCGTCCAATTCAACCAGACTGCCTACGAAGACATGCTTCGAACCGGGGGTAGCTCTCACCCTCTCTCCGTCCAAAACAACAGGAAGCTGCGCAAGGTCTGGATGCCCAAGACATCCTCTACCATTCCTGTGGACTCTCCAATCTCTCCGATCTCTCCGATCTCTCTGACCAATGAGCTTGTAGCATTGCTCCCTCCGTGCCCCGTACG
The DNA here is from genome assembly GCA_036927795.1 of Iris macrosiphon. Classification (NCBI taxonomy): domain Eukaryota; kingdom Viridiplantae; phylum Streptophyta; class Magnoliopsida; order Asparagales; family Iridaceae; genus Iris; species Iris macrosiphon. The sequence goes on along the minus strand of JAYESA010000009.1, from coordinate 162,847,216 downwards.
TAAAATTCAGTCTCCCGCTACGCGCGGTACAGACAAAACTTCGGGCAAAGCCTCACCGCTAACCCAGAAGTATCCACTGCGCTCTACGCATAGAAACCAGTCTCCCGCTACGCGCGGTATAGACAAAACTTCGGGCAAAGCCTTAGCGCTAACCCAGAAGTATCCACTGCGCTCTACACGTAGAAACCAGTCTCCCGCTACGCGCGGTATAGATAAAACTTCGGGCAAAGCCTTAGCGCTAACCCAGGAGTATCTACTGCGCTCTACGTGCTGAAACCAGTCTCCCGCTACGCACGGTACAGACAAAACTTCTGATGATGCCTTAGCGCCAAATCGGAAGTACAAGTCGCGCCCCGCACGCAAGACGACATCTGACCTCTACGGGGAACCAGATGAGCACTGTGGTCTCTGCAAAGGGAAGCAAGCGGCAGAGTATTCAACTCCTCGGCCTTTACGCCAGCGAGGGGACAATCTGCATACCCTCCGGATTACGCGAGAAGCCGACGGCCGACTGAGGACCTCTTCAACTTTACGCCCGTTTGAGCGAAACTCCAAATTACGCCAGGCAAAATCCCTCGGCGTAAAGCAAGCTCAAAATGCAGAGAGGCACCCTCCCCCAGGGTTATCCGCCACCCAGATGGCCAACCTGTTATACACAGGTGGCACAGCAAGAGCCATAGTGCCAAACCTCCGCATGCCCGCTGACGGGAACAGAAGAAACAAGCAATCGTCTTCTTCTGCAATTCCCCCCTAACCTGCACAAATATCTGATCCAGAAGCGTAAAGAGAGGGAACCTTCCAATGTGTCTATTATGCCTCCTGGCGAGCACTGTTGTAATAGTCATAGGGTTGTGATTGACTGCTGCTGCTCTAAAACGAGACGATCGGTTTTCGACCGATTAAGCTACTCTCTGTCTTTCCAGAAAAAGGAGCCCGCGCATGCATCTGTAAACATGGCCTCACACATGCCTAGACGAGGTTCGAACTCAAGACGTCATCCCTCCAGGCCTCCGAGCCGAAGGAGGTTCAATGAGCTCCTCAGGAACGCTGAAGCCGGGGTGTTCCAAAACACTCGTGCAAGGTCACGACAACCAGCTTCGTCCTCTTCTAATTCCGACGCCGAGGACCGCCAAGCCTCCGAATCAGATGCTGAAAGTGTAGAGTCAACTTCTACAGCGACCTATACTAATCCTTCAATGACACCCAGGGAGATGGGAGTTTATGCCGTTGAAGATGAACGCGAGGAGGCTTCACCATCAGGAAACGCTGAGCAACGCATCACTACGCTGGAGACATCTCTGAAACAAATGCAATCCATGATGGAAAATATGCACCAGATGATGCTAACTCAGCACGCAACTGCCATGGCTCAAGCATCGATCCCGCCAACTCAGATACGTGTGGGGGTGGACTTGCCGCCACCCAATCCAAGCCAAGGACCTGCTCTAGATCAAGAGTCGGCGGTTCCTCCGCTTTCGGAGAATATATTGCCTCCCGTTGGAGTCACAATACAACCAACTCCGCACCACTCCGTAGTGCCGCTTTCAATAAAAAATCTGATACAGGCAGTACGGGAGCTGAAAGCCCAGTTTGACGCCTTGAAGCACAAAGATCAGCTCAAGAAGCTGGGAATCAACCAGCCTTACCCAGCTATCTGGGAAGAGGTCCATTTCCCTCCGAGGTACAAACCTCAGACCATGGCCCTGTTCGAGGGGAAAAGATCACCAAGTCAATAAATAAACTATTTCAGTATGATGACGGTGTTGCTGCAAGGGAACGACGCCCTCCTCACTCGGGTGTTCAAAGGTTGTCTCTCGGGAGTAGCCTATCAGTAGTACCGTAGCTTGGCGGACAACTGCATCACTTCCTTCGAGGACTTTAAAGCTTTATTCTTCACGCAATTCTACGAGGGAGAAATGGACATGTCCATGTCCTCTCTCATCGAAGTCAAGCAAAGAGAAAAAGAGGACGTTCGCACCTTCATCGAGCGTTTTCGTCAGGCCACCTTACAGATGCCTCCAGGAGTTACAGACTCTGCGTTGGTAGACATTTGCAGGAAGAACCTCCTTCCCGTGGTCTCGGTGTTCACAGGACCATATCAGTTCCGTGATTGGCCCTCGTTCATCCTCTCGACCGTAGCCGCTGAAGACAACAGTCGCAAGGCGCGCGACAATGGCATCATGATCTCCGCCTCTGACAGAGGCAAGAAGTCATCTCACAGTAGCGACCATCCTCGTAGTCCAAAAGGGAAAGAAGCTCTGACGGTCAATACGTCCAGACAAAAGATGACGGCAACCACGCAGACGAGACCAGGGACGTCCAGGCCCGTAGAAGTCTACTCCTTTGACGACGAGGATATCCCAAGTATATTCGAGTGTCTCATCAAAAGTGGCAAGATCACCCTTCCAGAGTTGAAGCGGCCCCAAGAAGTCGGCAGTACTAACGACCCCAAATACTGCATCTTCCACAGATATGTGCACCACCCGACAAAGGCGTGTTACATACTGAAAAGGAAGATCCAGGGTTTGACCGATGCCAAAGCCATAACTTTGCACAACACTGAGAAGACGGTCACAGCCAACATGATCTCTCTACAGTTTGGCAATCTGCCTCCCCAGGAGGTCCCGAATGGTGTTGCGCCCATCTCTCGGACCACGATGAACATCGTCAATCTCCCTCCAGCTAGGGGTCAAAATCACGACCTGGTACCCCTAACCACCCGGCGGGGCGAGATCATGTGGGTTCATCCGAATTTGGTGTCAGAGCTCGAGAAAGAGTCTAATGCTACTAGAGCTGCGTCTAGGAAGAACTCCAAATGCAAACCATGCCATATGGTTGTGACTTCTTCACCGTCAGACGAGGACGAGGTACTAGCCGTAACCCGTTCAGGGAGAGCTTACCTCAATGACTACGAAGCAAATCAGGAAGGTGCACCGGCGGACGCTTTAACTGCCAAACCTTCAGGACCAGGCCCCGTCGTACCAGATGCCAGCCCTTTAAAACCGACGTCGGCGGACAAAGAAAAGCAAAGAGAAGTGCGCTTTGATAAACCTGTGAAAAACATTCCAAACAAAGGTTTTGAGAAGCCGTACAACTTCGACATCCTGGCCCAACTGGCTAATACACCAGCCAGGCTCTCCATCTTTGAGCTACTCAGGCTCTCCCAAGACACTCGTCTAGCCCTGAGTGAAGCGCTGATGCAGGCGGAGGCATGCTTGACCCAGCTCAAGTCCCCCGACGAAGAACCAGTAGCGTGTCCCCAGTGCCACAGTGTGATAGAGGTGGTGCCAAATATCACTTTAACTCAAGACGACATGCTATTGAAACATAACAGGCATGACAGGCCCCTCTATTACACCTGGTACGTCGGTTCCATGGAGGTCGACCGGATTCACATAGATCCGAGATCGTCAATCAGCATCATCCCTCACAGTCTGCTCAGACCGCTGAGAATCCCTACCAGCGAATTAGCTTTCACCACCACCACGATCGTGGGTTTCAACGCTGGAAGAAGTAAGCCGTTAGGGAAAATTCGTCTAAGGATCCAAATTGGCAACCTCAGATCGGTAGCCACATGTTACGTCATCGATTCAGAGATATCCTACAACATTTTGCTGGGAAGACCGTGGATCCACGACCACAACATCGTTCCTTCAACCCTACATCAATGCCTTAAATATGTAGACGCACAAGAAACAGTACCAACGGAGGTTGCTGACCTAAACCCGTTTAAAGGAATAGAATCCTACTATTCTGACGCCGTGTTATACTCTCAAGACCACACAAAAGAGGTGTCAGACGAGGCAGAGAAGGAATCCCACCGGGAGCCAGAAGAACCCTCTGTCGCACTACCCCTGTCAATCAGGGTAAAAGGACGAACCACTCGTCCAAGAGCCATGGAACCTATAGCTATCCACCTGAACAAGTCCAGATCAGAAAAAGGGGGTGATCCTCTCCTGATCACTTTGAACCAGAAGCTTCCTCCCTTGGTCATCAACCTTCGGCGCAACAAGCAGCCGACTGATGTAAATGCAACCAGGAACGGAGTTCCAGATGATAATAAATATCCCCTTTTCCAGTATATCAGCGCTCCGATTCCGAACCAGGAATCCTCTCCCCATGAAGATATAGAACCCATAGCACAAAAATTCTTGGCAGCTATGGATTCCTATCATCCGTACATATGGGAGGTGACATCAGCATCCAATGTCGTCATGATATACGGACCGCAAGAGGACTCTATCTTCCTTGTCCCGCCCACCTGCAGCAGTCAGCGTACAATAGTCTTCGGCCGCAAACGCAATCAACCAACTGTCCAAGAAGATTCTTTCAATAACGATGTTGGGAGAATGCAGGTTCACCAATACAGCCCACGGGCATTGAGGATCATGCAAAATATGGGCTACGACTTGAAGCGGAAGCCAGGCCTCAACTACGGAAAAGGCAGACGAACGCCACTGTTCGGCAATCCCCGCTATCAACAAACCCGTTTCGGGTTAGGGTATGCCACCTCCTCCAAATCAAGCAAGGATGTCATTTCCTCCTTTCAAGACGGCTCGTCGCCCTCCGACTCACCTGATGCTCTCGAACAAACATTATCAGTAAATATGGTAGTGACAGATCCCTTCGAAGCAGACGAACAAGAGCCTGAGCCATTTAAAAATGAATCTTGGGCTCAACAAATGGATACACAATGGGAGTTCCGCTTCGAACAGAGAGAACCTCCCACTGAAGATGAAGTTATTCAGATCGACGTTGGGGATACACTCTCACCAAGACCGATATTTATCAGTAACAATCTTTCCCCAGCTGAAAGGGAAAAAGTTATTCGACTGATAAAAGAATACATCGACGTCTTTGCGTGGAATTACGAGGATATGCCAAGACTTGATCCAAAGATGGCTACCCACAAGCTCAACATATCGCCCGATTCAAAGCCTGTAAAGCAGCACCAGCGCCGGTTCCGCCCGGATATGATGGACGCCATTGAAGCCGAAGTCAAGAAGTTGATAGCCTGCGGGTTCATCAGGGAAGAACAACATCCCGACTGGGTCGCCAACGTTGTCCCAGTCATGAAGAAAAATAGGAAAATACGTATCTGCATCGATTACCAAGATCTGAATGCAGCCTGCCCCAAGGATGAGTTCCCTCTTCCCATCACAGACATCATGATCGACAACACCTGCGGTTTTGAACGTATGTCTTTCATAGACGGATTCTCAGGGCACAATCAGATCAAGATGCATCCTAGGGACGAGAAGCATACCGCCTTCCGAACACCACTGGGGGTATATTGCTATACAGTAATGCCCTTTGGGTTAAAGAACGCCGGGGCTACATACCAACGAGCTATGAGTAACATATTCCATGAGCACTTACGCAAAATAGTGGAATGTTACGTAGACGACATAGCTGTCAAAAGCTGCCTTAAAGATGATCACGTTCGAGACTTAAGGACGGTGTTCGAGTTAATGCGCCAACATCAACTCAAGATGAATCCTACGAAGTCTTTTCTGGGTGTATCTAGCGACAAATTCCTGGGGTTTGTCATTACCGCCAAAGGCATACAAGTGGACCCTGATAAAGTCCAGGCCGTAGGAATGCGACCGCCCCGCAATCTGAGGGAACTTAGAGGATTTCAGGGACGCCTGGCTTACATCCGGAGATTCATATCCAACCTCTCTGGGAGATGTCAGCCTTTTTCTTGTCTCATGGAAAAGGGTGTATCCTTCATTTGGGACGAAGCCTGTCAACAAGCGTTTGACGATATCAAATACTACCTCACTCATCCGCCAGTTCTGGTGCCTTCCGTCATAGGAAGACCATTCTTCCTATACGTTCGAGCAATGGACCATGCCTTGGGAGCTCTTCTTGCGCAGAAGAATGATGTAGGGCATGAACAGGCTATCTACTATCTAAGTAGAATGATGATCGGAGCCGAACACCGGTACAACCCAGTGGAGAAAGAATGCTTGGCTCTGATATTCGCTATCCAGAAAACGTGGCACTATGTTACCGGCCAGACTATCCATATCATCTCCAGGACCAACCCTCTTCGAGTACTAATGAGCAAGCCAAGTGCTCTTAATTCCCGACTCGCAACTTGGGCGATGCTGTTAACACCATATCACATGGTGTACGTTCCCCAGAAGTCCATCAAAGGCCAAGCATTGGCCGACTTTCTAGCTGCTCATCCGATACCGGAGACCACCAAGTTGTACGAGGACATCCCTGACGAAGTTGCAGAATGCAATTCAGCGATGGAAAGTGACGCATGGCAACTATTCTTCGATGGTGCCTCCAGGACTGGTCCCAAGGGAAAAGTGGTCTCAGGAGTAGGAATCGTCCTGGTTACTCCCGACAAACTCGTCATCTACCGAGCATACTCTCTCAACGAGCCATGCTCCAATAACGTGGCAGAGTATAACGCTCTGTTAATCGGGCTCCAAGTCGCTAAAGAGCTGGGGGTCTAATCCCTGGAAGCTTTCGGTGATTCTCTGCTTATCGTCAATCAAGTCAGAGGAATATATGAAGTCCGGAATCCAGACCTCATCCCCTATCACCAAGCAACGGTCGAGATAGCCGTGACATTCAAAGGGTTCTTCCTGGAGCATGTACCTCGATCCCAGAATCTTGAAGCTGATGCCCTAGCCAGTCTAGCCGCAGATTTAGCTACTCCTATAAGAAGGCAGGATTCGGTAATCCTTCTTAACAGAGATTTATTCTGTGTGAAAAACAACTCTCACATAGAACGCAGCTACGCTGCACACGCCGATCCTCCCAGAAGAGATTGGAAGAGTCCCTTTATAGATTTTGTGGCATACGGAATCTTGCCAGAGGATCCCAAGGAAGCGATATCCGTCAAAAGACGATCTTTACGCTTCTACTTCGATGCATCTTCACAATGCCTATATCGCCGGACCTATGACGGACTGCTATTGAGATGTCTCTCTAACGACGAAGCACAGCAGATTACCCGTGAAGCTCACGACGGCGTATGTGGGGCGCATCAACCCGGTCCTAAGCTACAGGATCGTATCAGGAGAATGGGCTATTACTGGCCCACTATGATCACAGATGCGATCAACTATGCAAGACAATGCAGAGCCTGTCAGGTCCATGCAGACTTCATACATCAACCGTCTGAATATCTATATCCTACGGTTGCATCCTGGCCTCTCAAAGCATGGGGTATGGATGTCGTCGGTCCTATTCATCCGTCTTCTTCCAGGGGTCACCAGTTCATACTAGCCATCACGGATTACTTCTCCAAATGGACGGAGGCGATCCCTCTTGCTGAGGTAAAGGCGTCTAATATGATCAGCTTCATCAAGCATCACGTCATCTATCGCTTCGGGGTACCTCGGAGGATAATTCACGATAATGGGCCTCAGTTCATCAGTTAAGCGTTTCATCGATTTTGTGATAAAAATTGGATACATAATATTGTCTCTACGGTATATTATCCAACTGCTAATGGTTTGGCGGAAGCTTTCAACAAAACCATTATCAAACTCTTGAAGAAGTTTGTCTCTTCGAACAAAAAAGATTGGAATGAGAGACTGGGCGAATGTCTCTGGGCATACCGCACAACGGTACAAACACCGACAGGTTGTACTCCATTCTCACTGGTCTACGGGAGCGAAGCAGTTCTCCCCATTGAAATCCAGATCCCGTCACTCAGGATAGCCGTGGCTAACGAACTGAATCAAGAAAAGAATGACCTTTTAAGGCTTCAGGAGCTAGAAGGATTAGACGAGAAATGCCTCCAAGCTCAACAGCGCATCGCGCTCTACCAAGCACGCATTTCCAGAGCTTTCAATCATAAAGTAAAGGAAAGAGTGTTCAAAGTCGGCGAGCTAGTTCTAGCCGTAAGAAGGCCGATGATTCTTACTCACAGGAGTAGAGGCAAATTCCAGCCCAAATGGGAGGGTCCTTATGTGATCGAGACGACGTTCTCAAATGGCACTTACAGGTTAGCCCAGCCTAATGGAGACCTGTTAATGGCTCCTATCAACGGCAAATTCCTGAAAAGGTACTATGCTTAACCTCCTCTGCTCAATTGGAATATAGCGAAAACCTCAATTCTGACAAAACTACTTCCAAAACAAAACTAGTTGGGTCGTATTCTATCATGTCCATATAACCTCTGAATAGATACGTTCGACTAATTTGGGAATGCAAAGCCTATCATGTCCATATCACCTCTGATAGTATCTTGCCTACAAGCCTTAGTCAAAGCATATTCTATCATGTCCGTATGACCTCTGAATAAGTATGTCCTGCTAAAGTTTCTTAAGAGCCTATCATGTCCATATCACCTCTGATAGTATCTTACCTACAAGCCTTAGTCAAAGCATATTCTATCATGTCCGTATGACCTCTGAATAAGTATGTCCTGCTAAAGTTTCTTAAGACCCTATCATGTCCATATCACCTCTGATAGTATCTTACCTACAAGCCTTAGCCAAAGCATATTCTATCATGTCCGTATGACCTCTGAATAAGTATGTCCTGCTAAAGTTTCTTAAGACCCTATCATGTCCATATCACCTCTGATAGTATCTTGCCTACAAGCCTTAGTCAAAGTATATTCTATCATATCCGTACGACCTCTGAATAAGTATGTCCTGCTAAAGTTTCTTGAGAGCCTATCATGTCCATATCACCTCTGATATCGCCCTCGCCCAAAACCTGTCATTTATATTTCGAAATGATAGGTCTACAAAGTCAGAAAAGAGTTCGCTTTATTTATTCCCAAGAAAGAGCAAAATTACACCGGAAAGCAAACAAAAGAGTGAAGGGTACATCATTGTGGAGGAGCAGTCAGATCGTAAATCAGCTTCGTCAGTGCAGCTATCCTCTCATCCCTGGAAACCAAGGCATCGGCGCGGGCCTGCTCCAACCGTGCCTTGTTGTCTCCCCTGAGGGACAATTCGGCCCTCGCCCAATGAACCCCCGCACGGGCAGCTTTTGTACGATCCAGATCCCGTCGCGCTGCGCTCAATCGAGCAGTCGCTACGTCTAGGCCTGCCAACGACTGGGAAGCCCACTCCTCCGCCTGAGCAAGCTTTTCTTTCAACTTGCGAGCCCTCGCTACGTTCCCTTCATGCTCAGATTGGTACCTTAGTTGAAGAACAAGGGCCTCCTCCACGACGGTCGTTCTTTCGTCCATCTCCAGCTGACGTGTTTGAACGAGTTTATCCAAGCTTTCCATCTGTTTGGTAAAATGCGCAGTCATAGAGTTGTATCTGGACTGGACCTCAGCTTCAATGCCGTCCCGAGTTAGCCGCAGATATTCGTTAATGGGTTGCTCCAAACCATTAACCATCGCCTCCAGGGCATCAATTATCCCGGTGCCGTCAAAATCCCGGATCACCTCTATCGGGATCCGAGAGGACTTCTTCAGGCGCTCGAGGTCCAGATTCCCCTTCAGCACCATCGGTATCAGCGCTTTCAAAGTAACATAGAAGACGCTGGTATATTTCTCAGTCAACGCAGCTAGATCCGATTGGGCGCCAGGAGTGGCCGCAGCATTGGCAAGTCTCCCTCCAGGAATGATTGCAGACGAAGTGGTCACAACCGTCGCTTCAACAGGTGGTGCGACCAAAGGACGTGCATCTACAACAACCGAAGTGGTCGCAACGGCAGGCTCTCCCTCTTCTTGGGATATCAAAGCCCCTTCAACAGGCGAACCGGCCCCCGAAGATATTTCCTCCTCAAAGTCAAACGCCTCCGTATCATCGCCAGGAGCCGGAGCAGAGCCAGAAGGCACTTCAAAGCTGTATTCCCCGTGGACGCCATCCCCTGGGAAGAAGACAAGAGAGTTGATATCAATATAATGGTACTCTTTCTAAAAAGGAGACATAAAGATGACATTTACCCATGGCCAGCGGCATATACGGCGCATCTGCAGCCGATGTAGCTAAATCATGCCTTAATGACGTAATGCGAACTGTCATACCTGGAGAAGGGGGTGGGCCAACCGACATCGCCAAGAGATCTACCAAGCCTCCACCAAGATGCAGTCGAGGTTCGTCAGCTGGAACCTCGCCAAGCATGCTCACAGGCACGGCAGGGGTTTCATCCGTTACTGGTCTAGGGAAAGATTCTCCTATTTGCCTCGGTCACGCAGACAATCTCGTTCCACTACCTGGAGCGGTAGCAGCGACAAAAGCCGCTAGCGAAGATTCTCCAGCACCGCCAGCCGAAGATGGGGGTCCCTCTCTAGAAGTCGAAAAACCTCCGAGCAGGGAAGCATCCTCGACAGGCGAGACAGCAGGTCCCTCTCTAGGAGCCTCAATACGAGGAATCCGGAGAGAACGATTGACCGTCCTCTTTCTCTTGCGAGAATAAGCCTCCTTGGGAGCGGCAGCCCTTCGTTTCCCAGAGACTACCAAGGCCCCCGCAGGCAGAGGCACTTCACACCTCGGCACCGACACCAGCGGCTCATCAGGAGTAGCAAACTCCTCACCCTCGTCGGGAGAAACCGAAGGAACTTCGACTCTTCCCCCAGGCGTGGAAGATGGCACCCTAAAACTCCCACGCATGTCAAAATCACGGTGAAAGGTGTTAACCGACACATAGAACTGGGCATACGAATGTAAGATGCGCAGCTCCGTGGAGGGTGTGACGACCGGTACGGTAAAAATTGCTCCAGTGCATCCCATGATAAAATATTGCCATCCTCTGGCTCCATCAATGAGTCCGCCCCTGGACCTGAAGCTGGTGACGGCGTTGCCTACGTGCAACTGGTCATACCTAAGTTGCCTGGCAAATCGACTAGGCAAGTAAGGCTCGAAGAAGCAATGGTCTTCACGTCTATACAACAAATGGGAGGGCCTGATGCAGATCAACCATTTGAAAGCCTCCGGAGAAAGATTGGTCTTCTCTCCGCCTGAATCCTCCAGCCTAATCCTCGATTGATTACGATGTATCGAGGGGACAATACAAAGGAGCTTCCAGCCGTGACTGAGGCTCAGTGTCAACCGACAGTCTAAAACTGTATTCACATTCCAGGAAGAGTCCTTGTAATTCAGTAGGAAGCTACCCCCCGAGCTACTACCAGAGCCAGGAGACATCACCCGGGGATTGTGCAGAATTAACCATCCCATCAAATACAGGTATGGTAATTCCAGCCGGGGAATGATTTCACGCCGAGTCTCATCGGCGAGCAGCCCGTCAGTCATGGCTCTCAGGCCAGCCTGTATACGGCACACCATAGCAGGGAGCAAGCCCAGTCTTGCCCCAAACACCAGACGCACCGCAGGCCACAGGATATTCCGATAAATACGGTCCGCAGATGCAGTGCCGGGCACCACTGCTCGACGCAGCCATATGGAGAGGAAACCGGCCAGCTGGGCTTCCTTAGACAGAGGCATGTGGCAATGCCTCAAGTAGCTATAGGCCTTAGTGCCTTCGGGATACTTTCCTACCCCGTCGTCAAGAATCTGGTCCTGAGCCTTGGCGTCATCCATAAAAGCCTCGACGACCTGGGCACTAAGCACTCCCAAACAGTTCACGGACTCATCCTTACCCTCCGAAACTTTCTCCGGCTTGGCGGCCTTGGCCCGGTGGAAGAAGAGGTAGGATGTCCACTTGGTGGTATGAGCCAAATCAGAAGGCTCGTCATAAAAAGCGGTGCACGCGAAGTAGTGGCACATCAACTCTTGATACACCTCCACCACCCGAGAGTCCGAATCCCCCAACTCCCGATTGGTGGGGACGTACTCTTCATATGGGGTATCCCCCATCGGCAGCCTCGAGATCACTGCCATCTCATGGAGGGCCAATCCCAACTCCCCCAGTGGAGTGGCGAAAGTCCCGGTGAGCTAAATGTATCGCTCCATCAGCGCCAGGAACAGGTTAGGGTTATGAGGCAACCCAACACTGGTCGCACTCACAGCGGCATACAGCCCAATGCTCTCCAGCTCTCTCTGGCAGTGCTTCAAGGCCCAGTCAACTAGGCAAGCCCATCGACGGTTTGTTGGGGTGATCCACCCGTTGCATCGAGGATTCTCCTTGGGATATACTCCCCCTCGCCCCATGAAGTCGTTGCAGAAAGTCGGCAACTGGACCGGCTGGATCACTAGACTATCTTCGCTCGGGATACTGCTCGGACACAGTCCCCTGAACAACGTCACAAGGCCGGAAGGAAGGCTGACGAACGACCCCTGGTCAGCTCCTTTCAGATAAAAGATCTTCTCCGGTTTGCCGTGAAGATCAGGCGTCAGCATCCACGACATCCTCCTAGGATGTGTCGCATGGAAGAAAGCCGAGATAGGATAATCTCTCGGCATCGTTGGCAGGTACAAGACCAAGCTCCCGGCTGAGAAAACCCAGGGCTCTCTCTTAGGCTTCGTCTGGGACCATTTATCAATCATGTCCCCAAAAAGAAAAGCTGGCTTTATGTACTGCTCTCCGTCTATATACGTCAGGGGCTCTCCGTTAATCATATTCAGCAGCGCCCGCTCGCCCTGAGCTGATATCAAAAGCTCCCTTCCCTCAGGATACTGGGGTCCGGAGATAGGAAATGCCACGTGGGACAGATCCTCCAGATAGTTCGAGTGCAGCATCCCGGCAGCGGAGCCCATCACCTCGGCCAGTGGAGACTCACCCAAATTAACTGCAAAAGTACGAGAAAAACACGTCATTACAAAATCTTGCAACATGAGGACCCAAAAGCCACAGTCTGTGCTTTACGCCAAGACTGTACAAATTTGGCCATTTTACGCAGGAAGTCTCATCCAGAGACGTAACTGGCAGCATACGATCCGTGCTTTACGCCGGGCTACCAAAAATTCTAGTTTTTACGCCGGAGGTTCCGGTCCCAGGCGTAAAACTAAAATTTTATAGTATACACCAAGTTTTCGGCAGTCAGAGCTGTTACTCTCGAAACTGCGAAAACATGGAACTCTTACGCTGGCACATTAGAAATATGAGCGTAAAAGATGAAAACGTCTCCGTGCATCATCTTCCTCAAAGAGGCTATCAGCACAGAAGATGACCTAGCGCGGTCACGTTCAACGTGTGCGAAGGATTTTTCGTCATTTTTTGTCATCCAAAAGGCTCTACCTCTAAGACCGGGAGCGCTGCTCGTCGGCGGGATACTTTGCTCAGGATGAAGTTCGCCTTGCCCGACCGAAGAATCCCTCGCGGGGGCGGAAGGATGAGAAAAAGAACCTACAATCTTTCCCTTAGTGGAGGGGGTTTGCTTCGGCGCCATTTCTGAAGACTCTGAGTGCTCGGAGAAGGAGCGGAGGAAAAACTCGAACAGACGAAGACTCTCTCTCGCAGAGAACGGATGAAAAGTTTTTTCTCTCAAAAGCTCGGGATATATATAGGGTTCGGATCGACTCCTCGAATCCTCGGACGGACTCCTCGAAACCCTAACAAAATCTCGCAAATTAATATTTGGTTATGATTGGGTACTACGACAGCCCACTACTCTCGAAAGATGGACAGTCAGCAAATTCGAAAAGTTTTTCGTGCAAAGCAGATTCGTGGTTCTACGCTAAGGAGCTTTCTACGCTCGACAGCTACAGATCTACGGTTTTACGCTCGCAAGCTATAAGTCTATGGTTTTATGCCCGGATGCCTTTTGTGCTCGGTAGCTTTTACGCTCGAGAGGCTACAAACTTATGACTTCACGCTCAGCAGATACCAAACCTATGATCTCACGCTCGGTGGTGTTTAGTTCATACTCAGAGGCAACAGATCCACAATTTTACGCTCGAAAGATTTCTTTTTCATAGGCTACAAATCTTCAGTTCTACGCTAAAGGAGCTTTCTACGCTCGACAGCTACAGATCTACGGTTTTACGCTCGCAAGCTATAAGTCTATGGTTTTATGCCCGAATGCCTTTTGTGCTCGGTAGCTTTTACGCTCGAGAGGCTATAAACCTACGACTTCACGCTCAGCAGATACCAAACCTATGATCTCATGCTCGGTGGCTTTCTACGCTCAATAGGCTACGAACTCAGGATTTTCGGCTCATCTACACTACGGATCTCTGACTTTCCGCATGTCCAAAACAGCAAGGCGGTCAATTACAGGAGTTCATACAGAAGATACTCCGTCTTGGCCTCAACATATCCCAAGTACCCGAAGCATACAGAGTTCAAACATTGAGAAATTACTCTTCTCGGGTCAAATGGAGGTTCACCCAGACTCCAGTCTGAATATCTCGTCTATCAAAATGGCAATTTCAGCTTGACAGCTATTCCTCGACCCTGTTCCAAGGGATTTTCGAGAAGTCACTCTTGAAGACAAAGTCTGAACAAAATTTCTGTTTATCAGAAGGCAGTTCAGAAACTCTACGCGGTTCCTACATTCCTAAAGCAGCTGCGCATCACTAGTTATGCGTAAAAGACAGGACGGGACCTAATACTCTTTCTATCAGAGTTGGCGTAAAGAATCAAACGTTTCGAAGCTGCACATATTCAGACTTCACAGCAACGTATGGCAAAGACGATCATATGCAGAGAAGAAAAACGACTTTATTAAAGTTAAAATCACAATTACATATGAGGGAAATCCTGTCTACAAGGGATTTTTTCTTCATTTTCGTGATTACATATGAGGGAAATCCCTTCTACAAAGGATTTCCTCATCGTCGTCTGAAGATCGCCCAGAAGCTGTTCTGACAGGTTCTCGCCTGGGCGTCAATTCTTCATCCATCTTCTCCAGCAGCCAGTTAGTTCCTGCAAACTGGCTGATATGGCAATGATCACCGGCGGAGGCGACAGAGTTGGGGCTAGCATAAGCTGTGCAGACCCCATGCTCCATGCGCCATTGAGTTGAGGTTCTTCACCCAACTCAATACGGGAGGACGGCTGTTACAGCTTGTCTTCTCTCTCATCCCCGAGGGTGTAACGAGAGAAGGCGCCACTTGCAAGCGGCCTGGTCAAATGTGACCCCTCCCCACTCTCCGAGTGAGATGCCACATGAAGTTGCTGATTATTCCGAGCAAGGGAGGCTAAGATATCCTTTCATGATTCATCGTTGCAGATGACACTTGCTCGAAGATGCCGTCTTTTTTGGCTCCTTACATGCTGGAAGAACATGGTCTTCTTCTTCCTCAGGTCGACTCGACGAACTCCGGTGATCATCTCAGCATGGTGAAAGGAAATGTGGGAAGAAACAGGTTAACTCCTCAGCCATTTTATAGGCAAGCGAGGTCACACCTACCCCCAATAAATCTGCCATAAAGACCGGCCTGAAAGAACGTGTCAAAACTTGACCGTTTTGGGCTCCATTCAGAAGGCGTTTCGAGTTACAAGGGACGGTTCATGCTTTATTCAAAGTGTTTCAAATTTCGAGGAATTTAAAAGCTTTGAAGGGGGTCTTGTAGAAGCATAAAAAAATACGCCGGATGACTATACGCAACCTATTGGTGCGGGGCAGCGTAAAGAGATGACCTCAGAGCCATCAAGCAGGCAAGTCAGGAGCTTCTCAGGACCATCTATGTAAGTGCAGTATGTCCAGGCTGCCTCAGAGCGTAAAGCAGAGGACTTCGTCGCCTATATGGCGTAAAACACATCCACTTTCAAATGCGGTATTAAAGCGTACGAGGAACGCTTCATGCTCCCCGAGATGAACCTGTCAGACCCTGCAAAGAACCTGACGTCTGGACTTCTGACAAAAGGATACGGCTCGGCTACCCAGGCGACGGCCATAATGATAGCACGGCACTGCGACCCAGGCTGTCAGTTACCGCCATCTCCCTCGCGTAAACTGCTTTTACATGAACGAGGGGATATGCTGCCTTGTTTTACACAGGTAGACATGAGCTGTTTACACTCCGCAGTGGACAAACTGCCTGCCACGTCAAAAGTGGCACTTTGTACAGGGCTCGAGGCACGTCTCTGCGATTGGTGCGCAAGACGGTGACAGTCTTCTCGAGGCACGTCTCTGCGACGAATGCACAGAAGAGCTGCAGACCTTCAAAAACATGCCTCCGTATTTAATGCGCAGAATGATGGCGGATCTCTGCATTTAATGCAGGGGATTTGATTAAGAATCACCGAACCATCGTGTGGTGACACCCTCCTTGCGTAAACTGCTTTTTCGCATATAAGGGGATACGCTGCCTTGTTCTACACAGGCAAACGTGAAACCGTCTACACACCGCGGAAGACAAACAGGCTGCCACATCAAAAGCTACGCATTGTACAAGGCTCGAGGCACGTCTCTTCGCCTGATGCTCAGAACGGGGGCAGGCCTTCAGAACACGCCTTCGCAATTAATGCACAGGATGGTGGCAGATCTCCGCATTTAATGCGAGAGATTTGATTATATCTTCAAAAGTCATGATTCCGGCTAAAAGACGTCCACATCAGCACTCAGCATTGTGCAGTGGCTTCTACGCCCCCTTAGCTGTTATGCTCTCAGTGGCTTCTACGCCCCCTCAGCTGTTATGCTCTCAGTGGCTTCTACGCCCCCTCAGCTGTTATGCTCTCAGGGCTTCTACGCCTCCTCAGCTATTATGCTCTCAGTGGCTTCTACGCCTCCTCAGATTCCATGCTCTCTCGGCTTCTACTCCTCCTCAGCTTCTATGCTCACTCGGCTTCTATGCCATCAGGCTTCTATGCCTACCTGGCTTCTATGCCTATTTTGGTTTTTATGCCATGGTGACAGACATTGGCTTTTACGCCCACCTCTTCTACACGGAGGATACCTACCTACGTGGCTTTTACGCCGTGATCTTCGTAGCAACAATACGCGTTGTGTCCCTTAGTTGGACCCGCGTTATACGCTCATTCAAAGGATCATCTATACGTAGGTATTGGTTATTTTTACCGTCGTGTAAAAGGGTGCTGTGATTCCACTCCTCAGTTTTTACACCAACTGAGTGGTCACTGTCACTAAAACTCTATAAATAGAGACCTCTATCAATGAGGAACAAGGTCGACAAATTGAAAGAACGGAAATTGGTCAAGAAAAACAAGGAGAGAGAAGAGATCGAGAGAGAGAGAGAGAGAGAGAGAGAGGAACCCGGAGCTCAGGCAAGGGGTAGGGATCGACGACCTTGGCATCGTGCATCCACCCTCATTTTGCAACCTTCGAAGCTACCTCCTGTCTTCTACGGCACTTCTTCACCATCGTGTGGTCCAAGGGCTAAAGTGATCGACTGCAGATCAGACACATATAGCAATTTATACCCAGATTAAATAAATTATACTCCCACATCCTCGTATAGGATTACATTGTACAAGTTTGTTTGTAAACAAAAGAACACGGGTCTTGTGTAAACCACGTCTTGAATACATCTTTCATTCTTTTTGTTTTCTACCACAAACAAGCAGTAGCAACAGCATACAATAGAATCAACAGCATGCAATAGCAGCAATAACATGTAATAGTATCACCAGCAGCAACAATCATGCATAGGGGTAGCAGCAGCAGCAATATAATAGTAGCAGCAACAACATGATAAGTATGAGTTAGAGGAATACGTTTAAGTGTTAGTAAGATATTGATGGTTAGGATATGATGAAGGTTAGTATCAGTTGTTAGTATGTTCTAAGTTGTTTTGGTTTGAATCCTAAGTTAGAAGGCTAGTTATGATATGTTCTTGGATAATTAAGCTATATATATATATATATATATATATATATATATATATATATATATATATATATATATATATATATATATATATATATATATATATATAATGTTAAGGTATGTTGAGTTGTGTATTGATATATGTTATGTGTGTTAGTATACTTTAGGTTATAGATATTAGCTATATGCATGAACGATGATATGTAATATTAGATACACATGTTAGTGTTACATTTGGATAGGTATGGATATAAGATAGCTAGATTAGTATTACCTTGTGTTACCAAGGTAATTGCTAGGTATTGGAGTTAACTTAAGGTATTGGGTATTGGGTATTGTGTATCAAGATGAGTGTAGGTAGCGTGATACCGTGTTGGCTTTGAGCCAAGGTATCCACTTAGTATTAGTTTAGCGAGGGATACTAGTATATATTATACTTGTGTATTATAAAGTATTTTTTTATATAGTATTTTATGTATCTTACGATACAATATAGTATTGGTATCCTAGTATCCTAATATAGCTAGTATAGCCTAGATACATAGCGTATGGACCCAATATCCTAGAGGTGGACTCATGCAACCTAGAAATAGCTAGTTTGATCATGTTAGATTAGTTTGACTATTTTGACCTAGAAATAGATTAATGACCTAGAATTAGACTAGTTTAAGTTTTTTTTATTCCAAAACCTTGTATTGATGTAATATTCTATATTTAGGTCTTCGAGGTACTGCTTCGGACATCTTTGATACTGTTCAGCGTATTTCAGGCAAGTATATTTTCTGATAGTTTTTTATTTATGATATCCCCTATGTTTCTTGTATTTAGTGTAAATATCCTTGATTTCTTGCATCTTGTATATTTACTCTATTTATTGCTACATAGTTTTTATCATTCATTGGAACGGCTGTTAGATGTGTACTTTGCTCCTTTTCTGACTTGATATATTTTCTCAGATGACACTGAGGAGTGGTATCCCACTCACTACGGACCTCAAGACATAGTTGGCTTAGAGCCAGAGACTTATCCCACTCACTACGGACCTCAGGACGTAGTTGGCTTAGAGCCAGAGACTTTGGCTCAGGAGGGTCTCATCCCGGTTGACATAGACGACCCAGTACTTGTAGCTCAGTAGATAGGTTATTGTACTGGATTTGTCTCCAGTATTTGATATTAGTATTTCTTATTATTAGATGACTCATTAGATATTATTTTGTCTTGTGAGTTATATTTGACTCTTCAGTTCTTTATATCATATTCGTGCGATTGTTCAATCCTATAGATCTGTGATTGAGTATTTATACTTTATTGGTGGCATTATATATCTTGATGATTATTATTGCTAGATAGATAGTTTACCCAAACAATTTTCTATCGACGATGATGCAGCGTAGGCTGGACGTTGTTAACTACTCGTGCCCCTACACCGGGTGCAGATCGTGACACATTTTTAGTGGTGGCCGATGAAGGTCTTCGAGATCGCAAATAGTACGATTCGTAGTGGTGCTCTGATTTGAGTGCTATTACGACCATGTTTCAGGATATAGGATATAGGATATAGGTTATAGGCTGAGAATACTCAATCACATCTAGGAAAAATTCTATTGATTCATTTCAACTGTTCTTTCTTGATATTGATATTGATATTGATATTTAATCTCTAACTGTCCTTCTTTGAATACATTATATAATGTGCCATATTGATTCTTTTCTTTTGCTTTGCCTCAGGATGCTGCCTAAGACTCGATCACAGCAGTGAGGAGCAATTTCTGAGAGATCTGCGACTTCCTGAGGGCCTGCACCAGTCACTTCTCTGGTGATTGGCGTATCAGCTAATTCGGGGGTCCACCTCTAGCTTAGATGACTGTTCCAGCTGTGTCTAAGGGGCTTCCACTCCACCTTTCGTGTCAAAATATGCGACTCAGGTGTTCGCATTATTTCGCAAGATGATAAAGGCTCAGAGGGCCCCTTCAGAGGCTCACCAGAGACAGACCGACGTGTTACAGCAGGGTATTGAGCGTTCTTATCAGCTTGCCCTTGATATAGTAGAGAGAGGAGCTCTGATCCAACAGCAGGTTATTTTTCAGGTTATTCAGCTTCGACCGGGTAATATCTATGACTTCAAGAAGCTGGAACCTCGGTTCTTCAAGGGAATCGAGGGTATCGTCTATGTTGATGATTGGCTCAAGGATATTGAGTGTCCCATGAGGGTATCCTTTCTTATTAAGGATCTAAAGGTTGAGGTAGTAGGACTTCAGCTGTTCGATATTGCCTGCAAAAGGTTCAGGAATGGACCATTTCTTGCTGATACGGGCAGTCTTGGGAGGTATTCAAGGACCTTTTCAAGAGGAAGTTCTTTGCTTGGGCGGACAGATTAGATTTGGAAAGGTAGTTTGAGGGCCTTACTCAGGGGAGCATGTCCGTGGAGGAGTATGTCGCAGAGTTCGGTAGGCTGAGCCAATTTACAGAGTATTTGGTGAGGGAGCCAGAGGTTCGGGCTATCCGCTTCTACGAGGGTCTAAACTGGGAAGTGAAGATCCTCATTCCATCTTTCTATAAGATGTATTTAGAGATACTTGCGGGGGCACGCAAGGTTGAGCAAGAGTTGAGCTTGAAATACAAGAGAGATCATAATTCTTTTTTGGGGGCTAGTAGCAGCATAGTGCCTGCAAAGATTCCTCATTTCTAGTCTAGGCATTTTCAGCAGCCACAACAACACCAGACTCCAGCTAGGGCGTTGGTTCACCAGGCACCACAGTAGCAGCAAAGACAGTCACAACAAGCTTTCTGCCACTTTTGTAAGAAATTCGGCCACATTTGGGAAATTTGCAGGAAGAGTTTGGTAGTTTGTCTATATTGTGGTACCGAGGGACATCAATAGAGGGATTATCCTTCCAATCCTTATCGTGCAGTTCAGGGATCAGCTCCAGCTCCGAGAACACATGAAGGTCACTTGCAGTATAGCTGAGGGGACCGCCGCTTCCGACCCAGCAATAGCGTTATGCCCAGCACCAGCATCAGGGGGTGCACCTCATGGACGAACGTTAGCTTCGACGGTCGAGGAGGCCGAGCCCACCGGAGATGTCATAGTAGGTTCTGTTCTTCTAGATTCTATTCCAGCTTTAGCATTATTTGATAGTGGTGCTTTCCATAGTTTTGTATCTTTTTTTGCTTTAAAGCATCATTTGGTAGCTGTGTCTTTGCTTAGGACTTGCAAAATCATGACCGGGGGAGGCATTATCCTGGTTAGTGATATTTATAAGAATCGAAGAGTTACTTTGGAAGACCGGAAGATGAGTGCGTGTCTACTTGTAATGCCACTTCTGAGCTACGATATTGTACTCGGGATGGATTGGTTGAGTAGACACCATGCTAGTATAGATTGCAGAGGAGGTAGAGTTTTGTTTAGCCCGACAGGAGAGCTAGAGTTTGAGTTTGCTAGAGGAGCTACAGAGTAGAGAGAAGGCATTATCTGTGGATCTATGGTAGAAGACAAGGAGTTGTCGCATCCTTTGATAGCAGAGTTCTTGGATGTGTTTCCTGAGAAATTGTTAGGATTGCCGCCAGATCGAGATATTGAGTTCTCTATAGACTTGGTGCCAGGTGCAAAGCTAATTTCATAGCATATCTATAGAGTGAACAACATTGAGTAGGTCAAGCTGAAGAAGCAAGTGGATGAACTGCAGGATAAAGAATTTATCAGATCCAGTTCTTCACCGTAGGGAGCCCCGAAATTGTTTGTACCGAAGAAGGATGGATTGACGCACATGTGCATCGATTATAGGGCATTAAATAGTCTCACTATCAAGAATAAATACCCGTTGTCACGGATTGATGACATATTCGATCAGTTGAGTGACGCCAAGGTGTTTTCCAATATAGACTTGAGATCGGGCTACCACCAGGTGAAAGTTGTCACTACCCAATTCTAAAAATAGGAATTTTTTATTTTAATTTGGTAAATTGTGTATTAATCATAAATATTTATATTTATATTTAATTAGATGCATGTATTTATTTTTATTAGTTATTTTAGGATTTTGGCTAGTCTGGACCCATGTCAGACCCTAATGGACCCTTGTCAGACCCAACCAACACCTTTGTCAGACTTATTTATTGGTTTAGAATAGTTATTTATATTATAATTAGTTAGTTGGAGTGATTAGGGTTTAGTTAGAATGTATTTGGAACCCCAAACCCTAATTAGTATGACTTGTAGGAGGGATATTTTAGACTTCGTACCTAAATCTAACCCTAACCCTAACCCTACTCTCCATGACATGGCCGGCCCCCTCTTCCCCCTTCATTCCATTCATTCACTTCTTATTTCCACTTTTTTCTTTATTTCTCCTTCCTTTACTCCTCCAACCAATTTCAAGTAAGTTTAATTTCCCATTTCTCTTTCCACCTCCAATCTTCATCCATATCTAACCCTAACCTTTCATTTTCCTCTAACCTAGTTATGTAGGAGTTACTTTGGGAGTAGAGCTTGGATATGAGAGCTTGGAAGCTAGTTTGGAGCTTTTAGGGCTTTTTGGAGACTTTGGCCTTGGGATTTCAACTTCCAAGAGGTAAACCCTAACTTTTCTCTTAGTGATTACTTTAATATAGTGTAATTAGTAGTTTAGAACCTTTCTAGACCTTAAGGCTACCCATGGGAGGAAGTTAGAACTTGTTTGGATTGGTTTGGAGACTTTGACCTAGGATTTTTTGTCAATTTTGGGTAAAATCTGAGATTGGCCCATTTTGGGAGTTGACTTAGGTTAGATGGACCTAGATAAATGTGCTTGGGTATCTTGAGGGTAGGTTCGTGTTCCCGTTCGAATACGCGAGATCGTATCGAAAAGTTTTGGGCATTTCGGGCGATTTGGGAGTTTTTCTTCGACATGGGTTCCACACACATGTGAAATTTTGTCATGGACCTAGAATCAGAGAGTTAACATTTTGTGAGGTTCTAGGTGTTGTTTAGAATATGTGGGTAAAGTTTGGGTCGATTCCAATTAGGTTTGGCGTGAGTTTCGTGAGGTATCACAAGCCACACTCCAAGTGTTTGTCGAAATAACCAAATGGCCATTTCGACTTGGTTTCTATGTTTCAGGCTTGTGTGCGGGTTGGTTTAGCCTTGGAGAGTATGTATTAGGATTTTTGAGTTTATATTTGTATATATATATATATATGTATTTATATGTATATAGGTGAGTGTGTGTATGTGTTTATGTGTATTTGTGTGTGTGGTTGTGTGTGGTTGTGTGCATATATGTGTATTCATGAGTGTGTGTGTGTGTGTGTAAGTATGGATATGGATAGGTATATGTGTATATATATGTATGTATGAGACTTGATATATATATGTATTTATATATATATGTGTATGTGAGTGTATGTATAAGAGTGTGAGGGTTTATATATATATATATATGTGTGTAGTGTGTGATGGTTGAGGATAGGTATGTGTTTGAGTGAGTGAGATAAGGAGAGTTAGTGAGTGAGAAGGGAAGAGAGGAAGAGAGAGTGAGTTAAGAGAGATCGAGAGAGAGTGAGATAGAGAGATAGGGAGAGAAAGAGGTAGTAGCAGTAGCAACAGCAGCAGCAGCAGTAGGTAGTAGCAGCAGCAACAACAAGTGGGAGCAGCAGCAGTAGGTAGTAGCAGCAGCAGCAGTAGGTAACAACAGCAGCAGCAGCAGCAGCAAGTGGGAGAAGCAGCAGCAGCAAGTAGGAGCAGCAGCAGCAGTAGGTAGTAGCAGCAGCAGTAGCAGAAAGTAGGAGCAGCAGGTAGTAGCAGCAGCAGTAGCAGCAGGTAATAACAGTAGCAGTAGCAGGTAGTAATAGTTAGCTACTAGAGATAAGAGAGAGAGATTAGATATATAAAATATATGTATATAGATATATATAGAGACAGCAAGGGTGACACGTCGGGTTCTCGTCGGAGTTCTCCCTCGGCCAACTGAGCCACTCGCATCTTCACTCTTTCTTCTCTGGCCGAGCCAAGCGCTGCAGTCGACCCCCGCGTCTTCTCCGACGAGAACCCGACGTGTCACCCTTGCTGTCAACCGCTCCATATTTACTCTGGCCGAGAACCCGACTCTACCACCCTCGGCCATCCGGCCAGCACCACCACCACTATAATCATCTTCCACCCTCCTGCCTTCTCCATGAGCTTCGGCCGACCACCGTTGCTATACTACCTTCTCCGGCCAACCGCAGCATCGATGCAACCACCACACGCCGCATCGGGGTAACTCCTCACTCATCTCCTTGTTTTAGTATAGTGTTGCTTCTTGTTAAATAGAACCTAGTTAGGGTTAGGGTCATGAATACTACATATGAGATTTTAGGGTTTTATGTTATTTATTATATGCATTGTAATAGGTATTGAGGAGCAGGTTATTTGTTGTGATATCAAAATATTGGTCATTTACTTAGAGCTGATAATTAATAATGAATTTAATTTGAGGAGTAGTTATTTATTGTGAAATGGTAATGATGATTATATAACGGAAAGTTTAATAATTAGTAATTATTTTATTTGAGGATGATCATAGCTGAACTAATGAAAAATACCACGATAAATAGTAGGATTGAGGATATGGTTTGATGATGATGTTATACGGGTGATTGATCGTATTAGATGTAAAATACCTCTAGTCAACCGTGGTCAACCCTCTAGCTTAGTGTCTATGTGAGCTATGTAATTAAAACTGAAGCATATGCTAGACGTGTGTCACCTCTTATTTTAGAATAGCATCGTGATAGTTTATTGATTGAGTTTGTATCTCGTCTCTAGGTACTACGGGACCCGCAGACTTGGACGTTGTACCTGAGACCAATCTTCAGCATCTGGATCAGGCAAGTGTACCTTACCACCCTGTATTTTAGTTACCAGATTTTTATTTATTTATTATATGCATTATGCGCACTTTGGATCAGAAATGTTACTTCGCGTCCGGGTCATAACCAGGTGCATACGTTCGTCAGTAACATCTGGTAACGATTGATAAATGTTTACAACACCTTGATGTACATACTTGGTTATGTCATAACCCTAGGACACATTCAGACACCGCCATCGTGCCAGATTTCCTGTATCCTGATACTGTCAGCATGACCAAAAAATAAGATGACTTTAGGGTCGTGATTGTTGATAGTTACTTCAGTATGAAGAGACTGTTAGATAGAGGTTCAGGTTCAACGAACACTCGTTGACCGCTTTGGGAGGGGAAGACAGTTACTAGACGTTTGGGCTCCTCTATACACGCTATATATATGTATATGTCCTATTTATTTTGGACAGCCCATGCGTCGAACATTGTCATCAAAATTTGTGTCTCACTTAGTTGGTTATGCTAGATTACACCGGCGTTGCACTTGTTTCTTTCTGTTATACTATGGCATGCTCTATTTTTGTACCTTGTTACGTCCCTTTGGGGACCTGGTTCTCTTCCCGGCTTAGGCAAGGAGGACTACCCGGAGGAGTACGGACCGGGTGTACATCCAGGAGCAAGACCTGTTGTAGAGGACAAAATCCTTCCCGAGGACTTCGTTTGATCTCTAGTAGTGATTTTACTCTAGGACGACATTACTATCTAGCTTTCAGATACCGTTCCTAGTTATCTTACTACTTTCTTTTATTTCGGTATTTGTATTAGCGGGTTTGTTCCCGTGTGACTCTTCTCATATTTGTACTATGATACATTTCCCATGTTATTCCCTTCTGCACATTAGTAGTTATGTTCTTCTCTATGTGCTCTATATATTTGTTGTCTGTGGATGAGATTTAGTTTCACTGTCTATGTGTTATATATTGGATTTTATCATTTTACTTTACAGCTTAGGTTCACTCCGTCGGGTCCATTAGATTGGGATGCCCGTCGAAGTGTATCCGCTGGCCATTGCCACATGACTCAGTTCCTTATATTTGGAACTGGGCCATGACAAGGTTTTTGTGGTGGCCTATGTAGGTCCGATTTAAATCATCTTGGTCACTTGACTGTGCCAAGCGAGCTTGCAAATTAGGAATAGATATTAGGAATCTCATCTACATATTTGAGTCCTTTATATGACACATCTATATTCGATTTGTTTTACCAAATTGTATCTTTTCTAAATTCCTTAATGTTGATCTTAATCATGACTTCTTTTCAGAGTTATGAATCTCCGTAGTAGACGTGTCGTACAACCGGGCGATGTCCCCCGTGACGCAGGGTCATTCGGGGAACCAGAACTGGAGCATATTCTTCTGTTGACTCCAGCTCCCTAGGGGCAATCATCTGGACAGCCAGAGGTACCTTCAAACGGGCACCAGACTCCGCATCAGGCAGGTCATGAGGACCAAAGGACCCCAAGACTGGAGGAGCAGAAGCTTCCCCCACAACCTCCATTTCCTCCACAGATGCCATATATGCCTTTCCCAACAGGGAAACCCATAGACGGGCCGCAGATGTTTCAGATGGTCTATGCGATGATGCAGGCCTAGTAGCAGGTCTAGCAGTAGGCTCAGCAGCAGGCCCAGCAGCGCCAGGCTGAGACCTTAAGGAAGAGTATTATGACAGCCTTGGGATAGACGTCACCACCAGCACGCCAGTCGACAATGGGGTCTGTCATAGACTTTCGTCGTATGATACCACTTCCTTTTTCTGGCACAAAAGAGCCGACGGGGGTTCATGCATGGCTCACCAGTATTCAGCACCAGCTGGAGGCAACTGATCTCCCGAGGCATCGATGGATGACAGCTGTCAGGATGCAGCTTACCGGCAACGCTCATCACTGGTGGCTCTCAGAGAATGAGCGTTTGGGACCTGATCGGGTCACATGGGAGGAGTTTTCTAGGCTCTTCCGGTAGATGTATATACCTTCCACTGCTAGAGCAGAACTTTGGGATAGGTTCCAGAACCTCAAGCAGGGCAGTTTGACCATAGAAGAATACAATACTGAGTTCCTCCGTTTGAGCCAATTTGTATCGTACCTGATCCCGACCGAGGAGAAGAAGGCCGAGAAGTTCTATGAAGGCCTGAGTTTTGAGACACAGAGATTTATTGGGTCTATAGTCCCCACCTCCTACTCTGAGATTTTATTAGCAGCACGACGCCAGGACCGCATCAACAAGATGGAGGCCAGTCTGAAGCGCTCCTGTGCATCATCATCATCAGTTCGAGCTCCACAAGGAGGACCTACAAAACGTCCACTGGTACAGCAGCAGCAGAGAGCAGCACCCCTGCAGGGACCAACGATTCCCATATGCCATTACTGCGGCAAGAAGGGACACTTATTAAGGGACTGTCAACGGAGGCTGGGAGTATGTCTGAGATGTGGGTCGGACCAGCATACAGTCTGGGATTGCCCAGACCAGAGGGCTCCAGTACAGATGGTTCATCGGCCAGCCTTGCCAGCACAGAGGCCTTATCAGTAGCTTCTCGGACCGAGGCCGCCCTACGTAGGAGCTGGAGCACTACGACCACCAGCACCAGGAGAAAATCAGAGAAAGCCACCATTGGCTGCACAGGCAGATCAATTCCAGCAGGCTCAATAGTAGCCGCGGGAACCAGCATCGAGACATGGCCAGGCCTATGCGATGACCATAGAGGAGGCGGAGACAGCCGGAGAAGTGATCGTAGGTACTATCTTAGTAGCTTTATTACCAGCAGTAGTATTATTTGATTCTTGTGCCACACACTCTTTCATAGCTGCTAGTTTCGTGGCCACCTATAGAATAGCAACTGCACCACTTCCGAAGATTAAGCGGATTCTTACGGGAAGTGGAATAGTACCAGTTAGCGATAGTTGTAAATCATGTTCAGTAGTTGTCTGCGGGCGAGAGATGCATGCCCGATTTCTGGTCTTCTCCATACCGGACTATGACATCGTCCTAGGCATGGATTGGTTGAGCCAATACCATGCAACGCTAGATTGTTGTAAACCCCCTCAACCAATTTAGGGATTAATTTGAATTAAAGCTAGAGACTAGAGATAATTAGATTTAATTAGGATTATTGTGCAACAACTACATGTCTTATTACACCGCGCCATTGCTACGAGGTTGGAAAACCACACTAGCATTTACCTTCAACCCAAGGTCACAAACATCTCCTAGACGTGCCAGACTACCCATCTGACCCTTGTGTAACTTTAGGTACTCGTTATTGCGTCTCATTTTAACTACGCAATATTCGTGTAAAAGAACGTCTTGCGCATTATTAATTTAATTAAATTGAGGCCAAGTTCACCCTAAAATGGAACCCAACCAAGCCCACGTGCACCCTTTCATGTGGACCAGCCCCACCCCAATGAGTCCAGACAGGCCCAAGTCCCGAGGCCAGCCCATCAACCCCCTTCCATACAAATACACATTTTCCCTAGCATTTAAACCCTTAAACTCATTTTTCATCACCATCTCCAAAGAAACCCTAGCCGACTCCCCTTCTCCCCAAATCGAGCACC
This sequence comes from Iris macrosiphon, assembly GCA_036927795.1. Classification (NCBI taxonomy): domain Eukaryota; kingdom Viridiplantae; phylum Streptophyta; class Magnoliopsida; order Asparagales; family Iridaceae; genus Iris; species Iris macrosiphon. The sequence continues at coordinate 162,819,213 of JAYESA010000009.1, read as the reverse complement.
CCTCATCCTGACCAGACACCATCACCTCAGGCCATCTCTAGCACAGCCGGGCGCCGCCTACCACGGTTGACCACGTCGGACCACCGCCTAGGTCGCCTGCCCAAACTACGCCACCGCCATTAACTCGACATCTAAACTCGACTGCTCCCCGACCGGACACCCGTTGCCGCCAATGTCAGGCCGCCACCACCGCAGACTAGACCGCCGCCGGCATCCCTAGTCACTGGACCCCTTCTCCCAGGCCACTGGACACCCGCTGCACCACTACCATCAACCTTTCCCTCACCAATTGGCAACCCCCTCCAACCCGATCCACCCGACCCCCTCTCAACACCGCCACCTTAGACCGCCACCACCCGCAAGCCTCTTCCACCGCCTACCCCCGTCGGACCACCTTCTCCACCACCTAGCCTCGCCCCTAGCCGCTGCTGCCATTGCTGCGACCTACTGCAGCTACTGCCGTTACCATTGTCGCTGCTGCCTGCTTGCCGCTGTCGACTCCGGAGCTCCGCCTACGCCGGAGGACGAGCCCTGACGAGCCAGACCCCTCTCGACCACGACCAGGTAATACCTGTTGTGCTAGTAATAGTTCTTGTGTCATCGAGTCGTCGAGTCGTCGTGTCTTGGTGTCATCCAACGGACACAAGCTCATCAAAATAAGATCTATCAGTGTATGTAGGTAATTAGATTAGGATAATACTTAATAAATTAATAAATGACCCTAATATAGGACTGGTTATAGGAACGGGTAGTTTACCAATAAACCCTTACATGCAGGTGTGCATGCTTATTAGATTAAAACAGTAAATAAATAAATAGTAATTGCCTTAATCATAAGACCTATTACCAAAGGCTAATAATTCACCTGGAAAAACCTGGACCTCTACTTGTATGCTCAACCAGGGAAAATAAGGACATGTATTCGCAGATCAGAAATAGTTGGTAACCCATAACTCGATAATTTATTGTCCCAAGGCACACGATAACCGAGGACAGAATGCGTGTACACCTTAGCTACGTGCATACGTGATGCTGTATTCAATCACCCGTGAACTTGCGACAATACCCAAGAGCAGCATCGTAGTCGTGTGTATATATTGCTTAGTGTCTGATGTCAGCATTTGCTATATTGTATTATGTGTTTAGGGTCACTGGACCAGCTAGGAGACACTGCAGGAACCGGCTTCTGGCATTCACAGCTTGAGGACTCAGGCAAGATACCTTGCCATATTTATTATTTAATTTAAATTATGCATATGTTGTATGATTCTTGTTGCCTTATTTCATATGACTGTGCGCGTCCAAAATTAACTCGGGTGCAGTCGACGGACACGTCGATGATTAGTGTACTTGACCTAGTCATTAGCAGACTCACCCTATTGGAGGATACTCTGATATCATTCGTGACCTGATACCTCACACGTTTCACTGTGACATATTCATATTGGGATGCTGGTCCGCGTACTCGACTAGCTATCAGTGCGTGTGACATGCATCATGATTAGTACGTAACTCAGGATTATGTTATTTGTAGAGACTGGCATATAGATACGGGGTATGCACGTCGAGTATTTGACTAGTGTATCTACATTGGGCAGGAAGGATAGCTAGTAGGCGTATGGGATACACACATTGGACTCCGTAGTATTCGGAGGAGCCACGGATCCAATGACTTCCTTTATTGTAGATACCGTGCTCTTCGGAGTGATACGGACGTATATATATTACAAATACATTATTCTTCGGAATGATGGACGTTACAGATACCACGCTCTTCGGAGTGTTGGACGTTATGCCTACGCCTATCCATACGTACCAAAGTTGTCTTCATATTGCATTCACTTAGATGGTTAGCACACCCTTTTACTTTATTGCATTTATCTTATTCAGTATTTATATACATGGCATGCTTCTATGTATCTTGTTACATCCCTCTGAGGACCTGGTACCTTTTCAGATTTGGACGAGGCATATTACCCCACAGTGTACGGCCCAGGACAGAAGACAAGGTTCGCTACCGCAGAGGAGCTAGAGGTGTTACCGTCAGAGTTTCCATGATCACTTAGTAGACCTTCTGCCTAGGAGTGGGAGCATCATTATCTAGTCAGCCGATGCCCTAGACATTATCTTTTATCTCTCATTTCAGTACTTTATTTCGTCATGGTAGTGGGTTTATTCCCACCAGACATTCTTGGTTGTACTATGATATTTGAGACTGGTATTTATCTTCCAGCATTTATTATCAGTACTTTCTTGCAGTTTATATTTGTGGATGAGATTAGATTACTTGTTGATATTGATATTGGACTTGTTAGTTATTTAGGACAGCGTAGCACTCTTCGTTGGATCCATTAAATTGGGATATCCTCGGAGATGTGACAGCTGGCTATTGCCACGTGGCCTGGTCCCGTGCATTTTGGGACTGGGGCGTGACATGGTTTTAGTGGTGGCCCATGCAGGTCGACTTTTTTGCTTGTGGTATGATAACGTGTCCAGTGAGCCTGCAATAGGATAAAAATTTCTAGGTCTCATCCACCTTGATTTACGTTTTTGAACTTCCTTCGTGTTACTCCCAAATACCTGCATCATGTTTGTCTGTTTTCGTACTCTTCTAATGAAATCCTATCTCTTGCAGCAAGATAAATTTGCACAGTGGACGAGGAGCACCCAGTACCGCGGTGCCAGATAACACCACCCAAAGAGAGGAGGTACCCCAAGGGCAACCCCCGCTACAGACCCCGCTGATACATTGGCACGAGACTTCTCAGGGCGATCCTACCCAACAGCCAGAGGGACAGACTTCACAGACGATCCCCACGCAGTATTGTGAGGGCCAGACTTCAGAAGCTACGTCGATGCCGCAGACCGAGAGGCCGACATCCGAGGAGACCCCTACCCACAGCCAGAGGTTCCACTACCACCACCTCCACCTTATCCACCCCAGATGCCACAGCTAGATGGACAGCCCCAGATGCTACAGTTCTTTCAGACTATGATGCAAGCACAGTGGCATCAGACAGAGACGTTGAGACAGAGTTTGATGGCAGTACTAGAGAGGACACCTGTCCCAGTACCCGTACCAGTAACTACACCAGCCCAGACAGGTGGTACTGTTAGATGGTTCCAACAGATGGGACCAAATACTTTCTCAAGAAATAAGACTGCAGAACAGATCTCTGATTGGGTCACCAACACGGAGATGCTACTAGAGACGTCACAACTGCACCCAGACCTTTGGATGACTGCAGTGAGGGCCCAACTAAAAGGCAACGCCCATCAATGGTAGGATTCTATTGAGCGTAGTGTAGGCAAGAACCAGACTTGGGAACAGTTACTAGAATACTTCAATACAAAGTATTTTCCAGCAACAGTCAGAAATACCCTGTACTCCCAGTTCCTACATCTAGAACAAGGGAGTATGACTGTTGACGCATACGACGCAGAGTTCAGCCGTCTTAGCAGATTTGGTATCGTCCTGATACCCAACGAGCTAGAGAAGGCTCAGAGATTCTATCACGGCCTTACTTTTGAGCTGCAGAGGTATACCACCACACAGGCGAGGATCTCTTATGAGGAGGTTCTTGCAGAGGCAAGAATTTGGGAGGCCATCATCAGAGGAGCTAGATATTCCAGCACGACTACACCAGCCAGAGCCCAGCCCGGATCAGAAGGACCGATCCGTCATCCCGGAGCACAAATACAGCAAAGGGCAGCGCCATACCCACAGTAGAAGCTTTCGACTTGTCACCATTGTGGCAAGAAGAGACACGTCATCAGAGATTGTCGGAAGAAGCTGGGACTATGCATGATATGTGGAGCAAGTTAGCACCTTGCTCGAGACTGCCCACAGCACAGAGACGCAACACCCCAGACAGGACCGAGGCCAGCAGTACAAGTCCCGAGGATACTACCCCCTCCAGGAGGTCAACATCCTCTAGTACCCGGAGGATTCCAGAGGAGAGCACCCTTAGCCCCACAAGAGGCGCAGTTCGATCGAGCTCGACAGCAAACCGAAGGACAGAGGCACGGACAGGCCTTTGCATTAGCAGCTACTGAGGAAGAAACAGAAAGTAAAGCTATCACATGTACCATTTTAGTTGCATCATTACCTGCAACTGCATTGTTTGATTCTGGAGCTACCTTATCATTTATATCTAGTAGATTCGTAGCAATGCATAGAGTAGCGACTTCCCCCTTACCTAAGAGTTGAAAGATTCTTACCGGAGGAGGTATCGTGCCGGTTACCAGCACTATCAGAATATGCTCAGTGCTTGTATGTGGTAGAGAGATGAGAGCGTGATTCTTAGTATTGCCTATGCCGTACTTTAATGTTGTGCTAGGCATGGACTGGTTAAGCCAGTATAATACGGTACTGAATTGCCGGAAGGGTAGCGTCACTTTTAGATCGCCAGATCAATCAGAGTTCGAGTACATTAGAGGGACTGTCGAACAAGGAGTCGGACAGACAGCTGGAACTTACATGGCTATGGAGATTGCACCCCCACCAATAGTTACAGAATTCGAGGATATTTTTCCCGAAGAACTGCCAGGCTTACCGCCAGATAGGGACGTGGAGTTCACCATTGAGCTAGTACCCGGAGTAGTGTCGGTATCTTCTAATGTGTATCGATTGGCGAAGAAAGAGTTAGATGAGTTAAAGCTACAACTGGAGGAGTTATAGAGCAAGGGTTTTATCCGTCCTAGTGCATCACCTTGGGGAGCACCGATATTATTTGTACCTAAAAAGGATAGAACTGTACGTATGTGCATTGATTACAGAGCCCTTAATGCTTTGACCATCAAGAATAAGTACCCCCTGCCGCGGATTGACGATTTATTCGACCAGTTGACAGGAGCAGTGGTGTTCACAAAGATCGACTTGAGATCGGGTTATCATCAAGTAAAGGTGCGAAGAGAAGATATTTAAAAGACAGCATTCAGGACTCGTTATGGTCATTACGAGTTCTTATTGATGCCTTTTGGACTGACAAAAGCGCCAGCTATGTTTATGAACTTGATGAACAGAGTATTCCACCAATACTTAGACTAGTTCGTGGTAGTCTTCATCGACGACATTTTGGTGTATTCGAAGAGCCACGAGGAGTACGAAGAGCACTTGAGACTAGTATTAGAGACACTGAGAAGAGAGAGGCTTTATGCCAAGCTGACCAAGTGTGAGTTTCTTCTGGATCGTGTCGCTTTCCTTGGATACGTCATCTCAGGAGAGGGCATTTCAGTGGATCCGACAAAGATTTTATCAGTAGAGACATGGCCAACCCCTACCAATGTCTCATAGGTGAGAAGTTTCCTAGGACTTATCGGATATTATCGGAGGTTCGTGGAGAACTTCACGAAGATTGCAGAGCCGATGACCCGCCTGACCCGTAAGGAGCAGGAGTTCACTTGGACAGAGGAGTGCCAGAAAGCATTCGATGAGCTGAAGAAGCGTTTGACTACAGCCCCTATCTTGACCATACCTTCTGGACCCGGAGGATTCATGATCTATAGCGATGCATCCGAGAAAGGATTAGGATGTGTCTTGATGCAGCATGGGAAGGTTGTGGCTTACGTCTCTAGGCAATTGAGGACCCATGAGAAGAACTATCCCACTCACGACTTAGAGCTTGCAGCAGTGATCTTTTCTTTGAAGCTCTGGAGGTACTACCTATACGGAGAAAGAGTAGAGATATTTACTGATCACAAAAGCCTAAAGTACGTCTACACCCAGAAGGACCTTAATCAGAGGCAGAGACGTTGGCTCGAGGTGATGACAAACTTCGAGATTGAGCTGCAGTACCACCCGAGAAAGGCCAACGTAGTAGCTGACGCTTTGAGCAGAAGACCCATGGCATTCTTCTTGAATACGCAACAACACCTATTGAGAGATCTAGAGCAGATGGGTATAGAGGTTGTTATGCCCGGAATAGAAGGACAGTTGTCGAGTTTTCAGTTACAATCGACATTGGTAGAGAGAATCAAGGCTGCCTTGCCGACAGATGCCAGATTTTAGAGGCTTAGACAGAGGACAGAGGCTGGATTACAGACAGGATTGCGTATACATGAAGACGAAACCTTGAGATGTGGAGATCGTCTCTATGTTCCAAATGGAGAACTTCGGCCGGAGTTGATGAAAGAGGCCCACAGTTTGACCTACTATATTCATCCAGGAGGCACAAAGATGTACAGATACTTAAGGCAGTACTACTGGTGGCACGGAATGAAGAGAGAGATAGCACGCTTTATGGCAAAGTGCCTGGTGTGTCAGCAAGTCAAAGCTGAACATCAGAGATCTGCAGGATTACTTCAACCGCTTCCGATACTAGAATAAAAATAGGAGCACATTACTATGGACTTTGTTACAGGCTTTCCGAGGAGTCCTAGTGGTCGCAATACAGTTTGGGTAATCATAGATAGACTCACCAAGTCCGCACACTTTTTACCCTTCAGAGTTGGGCAATCGACAGAATTCTTAGCAGATATGTACATGAGGGAGATTGTGCAACTGCATGGAGTGCCAGTTAGCATCGTGTCTGACAGGGATACGAGGTTTACATCTTACTTTTGGCGGAGTATGCAAGAAAGTCTCGGTACCCGCTTGAAGTTTAGCACAGCGTATCACCCACAAACAGATGGTCAGTCGGAGCGCACCATTCAGACGTTGGAGGACAAGTTAAGAGCATGTATGCTTGATTTCGGAGGATCATGGGTGGACCACCTGCACCTAGTCGAATTTTCCTACAACAACAGCTATCAAGCGAGCATCCAGATGGCTCCCTATAAAGCGTTGTATGGAAGGAAATATTGTTCCCCAGTATGTTGGAGTGATATAGGTGAGAGACAGATTCTCGGACCAGAGTTGGTTGTCCGTACAGTAGAAAAGGTGAAGAAGATCCAGGGGCACCTACAAGCAGCACAAGACAGGCAGAAGCATTGGACGAATGCGCATCGATGACCCTTAGAGTTCCAGGTTGGAGATCACGTATTTCTAAAGATCTCACCTACTCGAGGGACTATCAGATTCGGAGGCAGAGGAAAGCTGAGTCCGAGGTACATCGGACCATTTGGCATGTTAGAACGCGTCGGAGAGGTTGCTTACAGGTTAGCCTTGCCGTAGACTTTGAAAGGAGTCCATGACATATTCTATGTATCTCAGCTGAGAAGGTACATACCAGAACCGAGTCACGTGCTAGACCATTCAGAAATCACAGTTGGCCCAAGTCTATCATACCAAGAGGAGCCTGTTGAGATTCTGGACAAGAGCGAGAAGGTATTACGAGGTCAGACTATTCCCCTCGTTCGCGTCGCATGGAGACATCATGCACCAGGCGAGTCGACCTGGGAACGTGAGGAGGATATTAGACAATGTACCCTCATCTCTTCGAAGGGCTAGGTACGTTTTAGCATTTTAATTTCAGTCAAAAATTCTTGCCATGCGTATATTTTAATTTCAAGGACGAAATGCTCTAAGGAAGGTAGATTGTAAACCCCCTCAACCAATTTAGGGATTAATTTGAATTAAAGCTAGAGACTAGAGATAATTGGATTTAATTAGGATTATTGTGCAATAACTACATATCTTATTACACCGTGCCGTTGCTACGAGATTGGAAAGCCACACTAGCATTTACCTTCAACCCAAGGTCACAAATATCTCCTAAACGTGCCAGACTACCCATCTAACCCTTGTGTAACTTTAGGTACTCGTTATTGTGTCTCATTTTAACTACGCAATATTCGTGTAAAAGAACGTCTTGTGCATTATTAATTTAATTAAATTGAGGCCAAGTTTACCCTAAAATGGGACCCAACCAAGCCCACGTGCACCCTTTCACGTGGACCAGCCCCACCCCAATGAGTCCAGACAGGCTCAAGTCCCGAGGCCAGCCCATCAACCCCCTCCCATACAAATACACATTTTCCCTAGTATTTAAACCCTAAAACTCATTTTTCATCACCACCTCCAAAGAAACCCTAGCCGACTCCCTTCTCCCCAAACTGAGCACCCCCCATCCCGACCAGACACCATCACCTCAGGCCATCTCCAGCATAGGCGGGTGCCGCCTACCACGGCTGACCACACCGGACCACCGCCTAGGTCGCCTGCCCAAACTATGCCACCGCCATTAACTCGACATCTAAACCCGATTGCTCCCTGATCGGACACCCGCTGCCACCAACGTCAGGCCGCCATCACCGCAGACTAGACCGTCGTCGGCATCCCTAGTCACTGGACCCCCTCCCCCAGGCCACTGGACACCCGCTGCACCATCAACCTTTCCCTCACCAATCGACAACCCCCCAACCCGATCCACCCGACCCACTCTCAACACCGCCACCTCAGACTGCCACCCCCCGCGAGCCTCTTCCACCACCTACCCCCGCTGGACCACCGTCTTCACCACCTAGCATCGCCCCTAGCCGCTGCTGCCGTTGCTGCGACCTACTGCATCTACTGCCGTTACCATTGTTGCTGCTGCCTGCTTGCCGTCGTCGATGCCGGAGGACGAGCCCTGACGAGCCAGACCCCTCTCGACCACGACAAGGTAATACCTGTTGTGCTAGTAATAGTTCTTGTGTCATCGAGTCATCATGTCTTTGTGTCATCCAACAGACACAAGCTCATCAAAATAAGATCTATCAGTGTATGTAGGTAATTATATTAGGATAACACTTAATAAATTAATAAATGACCCTAATATAGGTCTGGTTATAGGAACGGTAGTTCACCAATAAACCCTTACATGCAGGTGTACATGATTATTAGATTAAAACAGTAAATAAATAAATAGTAATTGCCTTAATCATAAGACCTATTACCAAAGGCTAATAATTCACCTGGAAAAACCTGGACCTCTACCTGTATGCTCAACCAGGGAAAATAAGAACATGTATTCGCAGATCAGAAATAGTTGGTAACCCATAACTCGATAATTTATTGTCTCAAGGCACACGATAACCGAGGACAAAATGCGTGTACACCAAAGCTATGTGCACACGTGATGCTGTATTCGATCACCCGTGAACTTACGACAATACCCAAGAGCAGCGTCGTAGTCGTGTGTATATATTGCTTAGTGTCTGATGTCAGTATTTGCTATATTATATTGTGTGTTTAGGGTCATTGGACCAGCCAGAAGATACTGCAGGAACCGGCTTCTGGCATTCACAGCTTGAGGACTCAGGCAAGATACCTTGCCATATTTACTATTTAATTTAAATTATGCATATGTTGTATGATTCTTGTTGCCTTATTTTATATGACTGTGCGCGTCCGAGATTGACTCGGGTGCAGTCGACGGACACGTCGATGATTAGTGTACTTGACCTAGTCATTAGCAGACTCGCCCTATTGGAGGATACTCTGATATCATCCGTGACCTGACACCTCACACGTTTCACTGTGACATATTTATATTGGGATGCGGGTCCGCGTACTCGACTAGCTATCAGTATGTGTGACATGCATCACGGTTAGTACGTAACTCAGGATTATGTTATTTGTAGAGACTGGCATATAGATACAGGATATGCACATCGAGTATTCGACTAGTGTATCTACATTGGGCGAGGAGGACAGTTAGTAGGTGTATCGGATACACACATTGGACTCCGTAGTATCCGGAGGAGCCACGGATCCAATGACTTCCTTATTGCAGACACTGCGCCCTTCGGAGTGATACAGACGTATATATATTGCAGATACCTCATTCTTCGGAATGATGGACGTTACAGATACCACGCTCTTCGGAGTGATGGACGTTATGCCTACGCCTACTCATACGTACCAAAGTTGTCTTTACATTACATTTACTTAGATGGTTAGCACACCTTTTTTCTTTATTGCATTTATCTTATTCAGTATTTATATACATGGCATGCTTCTATGTATCTTGTTACGTCCCTCTGAGGACCTGGTACCTTTCCAGATTTGGACGAGGTATATTACCCCACAGTGTACGGCCCAGGACAGGAGACGAGGTTCGCTACCGCAGAGGAGCTAGAGGTGTTACCGTCAGAGTTTCCGTGATCACTTGGTAGGCCTTCTGCCTAGGATTGGGAGCATCATTATCTAATCAGCCAATGCCCTAGACATTATCTTTGATCTCTCATTTTAGTACTTTATTTCGTCATAGTAGTGGGTTTGTTCCCACCAGACATTCTTGGTTGTACTATGATATTTGAGACTGTCGTTTATCTTTCAGCATTTATTATCAGTACACTCTTGCAGTTTATATTTGTGGATGAGATTAGATTACCTGTTGATATTGATATTGGACTTGTTAGTTATTTAGGACAGTATAGCACTCTTCATTGGATCCATTAAATTGGGATATCCTCGGAGATGTGACAGCTGGCTATTGCCACGTGGCCTGGTCCTGTGCATTTTGGGACTGGGGCATGACAATTATCGTCGTGGTTGCGTCATATTTAGACCACCAGATCACCCTGAGTTTGAGTTTCTTCAGGGAGCCCGAGAGCATGGTGTCCAACCTACCTTAGCGACACATAATGCAGAAAGTGAACCGATCTACCCTCACTTTATATCAAAGTTTGAGGATGTATTTCCAGCGGATCTTTCAGGCCTGCCACCTGACAGAGAGATAGAGTTCACTATAGAGTTGACTCCCGGAGCCGAACCCGTTACTTCTTCCGTCTACAGACTAGCACCGAAGGAGTTGGTTGAGTTGAAAGTCCAAGTAGATGATCTCTTAGATAAGGGTTTTATTCGGGCTAGTATTTTTCCATTGGGAGCACCCATCTTATTTGTGCCTAAGAAGGACGGGACGGTACGGTTGTATATCGATTACAGGGCGTTAAATGCTGTAATAATATAGAACAAGTACCCATTGTCGTGCATCGATGATTTATTTGATCAGCTTAGTGGCGCATGTGTATTCTCGAAGATTGATCTCAGATTCGGCTATCATCAGATCAAGGTACAGAGAGAGGATATTTTGAAGACAGCTTTTCGGACGAAGTACGGGCACTATGAGTTTCTAGTCATGCCGTTTGGTTTAACCAACGCGCCAGTAGTATTTATGAGTATGATGAACAATATTTTCCACCAGTACTTAGATAAGTTCGTGGTGGTATTTATCGGTGACATCTTGGTATATTCCAAGTGCCAGGAGGAGCACGAGAGATATCTCAGGATCGTATTGGAGACGCTGAGGCAGGAGAGGCTGTATGCGAAGCTCAGCAAATATGAGTTTTGCTTGGATAGAGTACCATTCCTGGAATACATAATCACCGGAGATAGACTATCAGTTGACCCGGAGAAGATTGCTGCAGTGGAGATATGGCCTACCCCTACATCAGTTACAGAGATTAGGAGTTTTCTCGGACTTGCCAGATATTATCGGAGGTTCGTGGAAAACTTCTCGAGGATCGCTGCGCCTATGACGCGACGGACGCATAAAGGCGAGGAGTTTATCTGGACTGAGGAGTGTCAGATGACTTTCGATGAGTTAAAGAAGCATCTGATATCAACACCAATTTTGACCCTTCCTTCAGGATCAGGAGGATTTATAGTGTTTAGTGATGCGTCTGGGAGCGGATTAGGATGTGTACTGATGCAGCACGGCAACGTGATAGCCTACACATTGAGACAGCTGAGAGTTCATGAGAAGAACTATCTGACGCACGATCTAGAGCTAGCTGCAGTAATATTTGTACTAAAGCTATGGCGGTACTACCTTTATAGAGAGCGTGTTGAGATTTACATATATCATAAAAGTCTAAAGTATGTCTACACTCAGAAGGAGCTCAACATGAGACAGAGACGATGGCTAGAGTTGATGACAGACTATGATATAGAGTTGTAGTACCACCCTGGTAAGGCGAATCTAGTAGCAGATGCCTTAAGCAGGAAGCCCATGGCATACTTTTTGACGACTCAGTGGCAATTGTTAGAGGATCTTCAGGAGCTCAAGATAGAGGTTGTATTGCCAGGCATGGATGGATAGATGGCCAGTCTCGAGGTTCAGTCTACATTGGTTGAGAGGATCAAGGCAACCCTGCCTACAGATACGAGATTTCGATGACTGCGAGAGAGGACAGAGGCTGGCATACAAACGAGACTCAGGATTCATAAAGATGGAGAATTAAGGTATGGAAATCGCCTATACGTTCCGAGTGGCGAGCTATGCCAGGAGTTGATGAACGAGGCTCATAGCTCAATTTATTCTATTCATCCGGGGGGTACGAAGATGTACCGAGATTTGAGACAACATTACTGGTGGCATGGGATGAAGAGGAAGATTGCGAGATTCGTGGCAAGATATTTAGTTTGTCAGTAAGTTAAAGCTAAACATCAGAGGACTACAGGACTATTGCAGTCGCTTCCCATTCCCGAGTAGAAGTGGGAACACATTACCATGGACTTCGTCACGGGATTCCCGAGGAGCCCTAGCGGGAAGGATGCGATCTGGGTTGTCGTGGACCAACTCACCAAGTCTGCATATTTCTTGCCCTTCAGAGTTGGGCAGTCCACGGATATATTAGCTGACATATATATGAGGCAGATAATGTGACTACATGTAGTGCCTGTCAGCATTGTATCGGATCATGATTCCAGATTCATGTCATATTTTTAGCGAAGTATGCAGGAGAGTCTAGAAACTCGTCTCAAGTTCAGTACTGCATATCATCCACAGACTGATGGTCAGTTAGAGCACAAGATTCAGATACTAGAGCATATGTTAAGAGCGTGCATGATCGACTTTGGAGGATCTTGGGAGGACCATCTACACTTGGTAGAATTCTTCTACAACAATAGCTACCAGGCCAGCATACAGATGGAACCTTATGAGGCACTGTACGACAAAAAGTGTAGGTTACTGTTATATTGGAGTGACGTGAGAGAGCGTCGAATACTTGGTCCAGAGTTGGTGACACAGACAGTAGAGAAAGTAAAGCAAATTCAGAACCACCTGGGTGCAGCACAGGACAGACAGAAGCATTGAACAGATACGTACCGCAGACCTTTGGAGTTCAAGGAAGGTGACCATGTATTATTGAAGATATCGCCCACTCGTGGTACCATCAGATTCATGGGCAGAGGCAAGCTGAGTCTGAGGTACATCGGACCTTTTAATATCTTGGAATGAGTTGGCAAAGTAGCTTATCGTCTTGTATTGCCTCCATCATTAGAAGGAGTGTACGATGTATTTTACATATCGCAGTTGAGGAGATACGTGGCAGACCCTAGCCACGTGCTTGATCATTCAGATATTACAGTCGGGCCTAGTTTATCATATGCAGAGTAGGTAGTGGGGATACTCGATCGCAGTGAGAAAATTTTGAGGGATCAGACTATTCGACTGTTCAGGGTTGCATGAAAGCATCATTCGCCAGGCGAGTCTACCTGGGAGCACGAGGATTCTATTCGGCAGCATTTTTTGTATTTATTTGAGGACCAAGGTACGAATTTGCGTACTGTATTCGATTACCTATTTCCTTTTAAATTCTCGTAGCTATCATTCGTGCTTTACTTTTAATTTCGGGGATAAAATTCTTCTAAGTTGGGAAGGATGTAAACTCCCTCAATTATTATTTTAGGTAGACTAGATAGGGTTAAAAAAATTGTTGTAGCGTCAGGGTATTTGAGGTTTAGAATTTATGTTGTAATTGTCTGATTTTTTATTTTAACCCTTGGTGCACCCTACCGTTGTTGCAATATTCGGAGCCCAACAATAGCCCATAATTTTCAACAAATTATTGTACTCTTAACTTGACGAGCCAACCTAGGCGCTGGACTTTTTCGTCACTCACAAACACAATCCCTTGTGCTCTAATTTAATTGCACAACTTTCCTGTCCCAAAATTAATTCTTTAATCCTATGTCACGTACATTTATCGTTGCCATCCATTTTGGGACACAAACTCAACCCGTTTAGCCGAACCAATTAAAGGGTCCAAGACTGACACCAAGCCTACACCGTTCATGACCTTTGTGTCACTCCTAATTAAGACCCCATGTGCCCCCATTTAATTTAAGAGCACATAACATTTTAATTTAATTAAATTGGAGATACCAACTTTGACTAATCTCAACTTAACCCTAATTTAACCCAATAAACCATTCATTAAGCCCATGCAAAATACACAACACCCCCTCACCCTATATAACACCAACCTTCACCTGCACCGCCACGTCCATCACCTCCACGAGCGTCGACCACCCTCGGCCAACCACTCGCTGCTGCATCTCCACCGCAGTCGACGTCCACCCACTGTCACTACGACCACCCACCTCTTCTCCTCCGTTCAAGCAACCTCCACCTGCTACTCGACGAACCACGTCCACCCTCGGCCAGCTCCACCGCATTTACACTACCGAGCCCGCTGCTACTTCACTGTTCTTCTCTGCCCGAGTCACCGCTGCACCAACCTGCACCGACACGTCCATCACCTCCACTCGTCGACCACTATCTACTCCACGAACCGGAGTTCCCCCTCGGCCAACTTAGCCACCCGTATCTTCACTGTTTCTTCTCTGGCCGAGCCAAGCGCTACAGTCGACCCCCGCGTCTTCTCCGGCGAGAACCCGACGTGTCACCCTTGCTGTCAACCGCTCCACATTTACTCCGGCCGAGAACCCGACTCTACCACCCTCGGCCATCCGGCCAGCACCACCACGATCATCTTCCACCCTCCTGCCTTCTCCACGAGCTCTGGCCGACCACCGCTGCTATACCACCTTCTCCGGCTAACCGCAGCATCGACACTGCCACCATACGTCGCACCGGAGTAACTCCTCACCCATCTCCTTGTTTTAGTGTAGTGTTGCTTCTTGTTAAATGGAACCTAGTTAGGGTCATGAATGCTATATATGAGATTTTAGGGTTTTATGTTATTTATTATATGCATTGTGATGGGTATTGAGGAGCAGGTTATTTGTTGTAAAATGGTGTTGTGATATCAAAATATTTGTCATTTACTTAGAGCTGATAATTAATAATAAATTTAATTGAGGAGTAGTTATTTATTGTGAAATGGTAATGATGGTTATATAACGAAAAGTTTAATAATTAGTAATTATTTTATTTGAGGATGAGCATAGCCGAACTACTGAAAAACACGTGATAAATAGTAGGATTGAGGATTTGGTTTGATGATGATGTTATACGGGTGATTGATCATATTAGATGTAACATACCTCTAGTCAACCATGGTCAACCATCTAACTTAGTGTCTATGTGAGCTATATAATGAAAACTGAAGCCTATGCTAGACGTGTGTCATCTTTTATTTTAGAATAGCATCGTGATAGTTTATTGATTGAGTTTGTATCTCGTCTCTAGGTACTACGGGACCCGTGGACTTGGACGTTGTACCGGAGATCCATCTTCAGCATCCGGATCCAGGCAAGTGTACATTGCCACCCTGTATTTCAGTTACCAAATTTCTATTTATTTATTATATGCATTGTGTGCGCTTTGGATCAGAATCGTTACTTCACGTCCGGGTCATAACCTGGTGCAGATATTCATCGGTAACGTCTGGTAACGATTGATAGATGTTTGCAACACCTTGATGTACACACTTGGTTACGTCATAACCCTATGACACAATAAGATACCGTTATTGTGCCAAATTTTCTGTATCCTAATACTGTCAGCATGACCGGAAACTGGGATAACTTTAGGGTCGTGATTGTTGATAGTTACTTCAGTATGACGAGACTGTTAGCTAGAGGTTCTGTTTCAGCGAACACTCGTTGACCGCTTTGGGAGGGAAAGACAGTTACGAAATATTTGGGCTCCTCTGTATGCGCTATATACATGTATATGTCCTATTTATGCAGTGTTCCTGTATCCGGAGTAGTAGTATCACCCGTGTGACTCTTTGTTTGGAGCTACGGTACGTCTCGTGTGTCTCCATGTTTGGAGCTACAGTTTTATTTTGGACAGCCCATGCGTCGAACATTGTCTTCAAATTTTGTGTCTCACTTAGTTGGTTATGCTAGATTACACCGGCGTTGCACTTGTTTCTTTCTGTTATACTATGGCATGTTGCATTTTTGTACCTTGTTACGTCCCTCTGAGGACCTGGTTCCCTTCCAGGCTTAGGCGAGGAGGACTACCCGGAGGAGTACGGACCGGGTGTACATCCAGGAGCAGGACCTATTGTTGTGGACGAGATCCTTCCCGAGGACTTCGTTTGATCTCTGGTAGTGACTTCACTCTGGGACGGTATTACTATCTAGCTTTCATATGTCGTTCCTAGTTATCTTACTGCTTTCCTTCATTTCAGTATTTATATTAGCGGGTTTGTTCCCGTGTGACTCTTCTCGTATTTGTACTATGATACATTTCCCGTGTTATTCTTTTCTGCACATTAGTAGTTATGTTCTTCTCTATGTGCTCTATATATCTGTTGTATGTGGATGAGATTTAGTTTCAATGTCTATGTGTTATGTGTTAGGTTTTATCATTGTACTTTACAGCTTAGGTGCACTCCGTCGGGTCCATTAGATTGGGATGCCCGTCGAAGTATACCCGCTGGCCATTGCCACGTGACTCAGTTCCTTATATTTGGAACTGGGGCGTGACACTTTTTGTGCGTTAGGATTAGATAAAATATTGACTACTAGATTTTTAGTATTTATTAATGATGTCTGTATATTTTACTACAATATGTCCTCAGTTGATGATTTTGTTAAATCCCGTGTTGCCGGGTTAGACATTAAATTTGATGCTGAGTACTTAGGGAAATTCTTCATATTCCCAACAAAGGAGAATCCCTAGTACCTATCACATCTTTCAAGCTCACTGACGGAACGACTCTAGACTCTTTTAAGTACTATATTTGTTTAGCCAACCCTCGTCCTTGTGGTCAACTTAAGGCCAAAACTTGAATAGATGGTTATTTGACTTACATCGTATTATCTTGTCAACCATTCTTTCTAAACAGACCTCCACTAATGAAATTACAAACCTATAGCTGTGTGATATGTATTACATCCACTTTGGAGTTAAATTTAGCTTTCCAAAGACTATGATTCAAATGATGATCCGTTTCCGCAAGAACAAGCCTAACCTTGTGTATACTATGTACTAGCCTATTATCTTTGAGCATTTCTAAATATCTCTTGTGGATTGCACCTATCTTGTCGAGCCAGCCTATCTCTTTGATTCTCGACATTCTGACCCTGTTCCTCTAGCTACACCACCTCCTCCTCCACCTGTTGCTGACACACCTTACCCTGACCCAGTTGATGTTCCCGAGCCACCTGCCTTCTTGGACGAGCTCTGGAGTTTGATGCGAGATCACATCAGAGTTAAGGATGAGCGTCACAAACTAGCGCTTAAGCGTCCTGCACTTTAGGATGACCGTCATAGACAGACAGACTATAGGACCACACCATGTTTCCAGGCGATGTCCAACTCATTAGCGGACATGCAGTACTCCTTCTCTCAGATCCTTGGTGGACCTATCCTATGGTTCGTGAACCTTCACGAGACGGACATCGGATAGTTGACCCATTTGTCCAGCCTTACTTGAATCCAGCTACTGCCTTCTATGATTCTAATCTGCTGAGACTGGAGACCCGACGATTGGAGATGATGAGTGATGCAGATCCTTATGCTATCTTTAAGTTATATGATCTCTTTGCATTGCTCTAGTTTATTATTTTTTGCATATTTCCTTATGATGTAGTACCTTTAGTTTATGTAGTAGTTTGAGACTTCAGTTTATGTTTAAAACTGCTTCTTAAAAATTTATTATGCTTCTACTATGAATATTTCTGCAACTTTGAAATGCAATCTCAATGCTTATTTAATGAAATATCTATGTTACTTTACTCTTGTTGTTTTGTTTTTGACATCTACGCTACCCCCGCGGAGGAGCTTTCCATATTTTGATCAAATGACAATGGGGGAGTAATACTGATATCAGCTCAGCATTCAAGCTTTCAGCAAAAGAAGAAGTACTACCACATTCAGATTTTGAGTTTCATTCTTTGCTATATCAGTCAAAGTTTGCCAATTATCAAAATGTGAGAGATTGTTGGCCCATTGGGCATGGTCGAACCTGATTTCGATAATCGTCTAAACATGGACTTGATATAACCTACGAGAACCGACAATACGGACGTACTACTGCTACAACTACAGTTTAAGAGAATGGGAATGCGACTTGTTTTCAGTATCGAGTCAATATAATTTTCTATGTATTGAGTACAAAAAAAATATGTAAATCGAGTCGTACTTGGCATTTAGAGGCTACCCAAAATATTTTCTAAATCCAAATTATTTTTAGCCAAAATATTTTTGAGTTTTGAAAATAACCTAACCTATTTTTTCCAAAACAAAGTTAGCCCAAACCAACCCAACACATTCTAATTATGACTGGATTTTGAAAAACGAACTCGGTACGAACTCGGTGCGAATTTGGTGTAAGTTTGGCCCGAACTTGGCTCCCAGATCCAGTAAACCCTTACAACAAGTTTTTCCTGCAGACTCAGCTCCAACGTTCAAAAATTTGAACGTTTGGCATCTGAATTCTTCACGAACTCAGTTTGCAAAAGCACTATAAATAGAGAAGGATTTCACCTTTCTTACTCACTCAATTTACTTTCATTTCTCTTCTTTATTCCCCTAGTGCAAGAGCCTTTACACTTTCCAATCCCATGCTTTCTACAACTCCTAAGCCTTAAGTGTCAGTACGGTCTTGATTAGAAATTTTCAAGAGTTGTTAAGAGAGCTTGTCAAGAAGTTCAACACTTCGAAAAGTATTCGAGCCCTTCGGATCAAAGCTCGTGTCTATACGAAGTTGCAAGCCTTCGGATCAAAGCTTGTACTTCACTTGATGGTGGATTTCAACTCCGAGCTAGAGTTCTTGGGACTGGACTAGTCCTCTCAGAGGAAAACCAGTATACAACGTTGTGTTTGCAACTACTGATCTCTCTCTCTCTCTCTCTCTCTCTCTCTCTCTCTCTCTCTCTTTATTTACTTACTGTCATTTTATATTTAGATTGTTAGCTAATTGTATTAATTTTTATTGGATAATTTTTTATTTCGCTGCATATACACGCACTATATTCACCCCCCCCCCCCTCCCCCTCTAGAGGTGCTTATTAGATCCTACACTTTAGCCGAGTTTACAATGGACGTGATACCAAAAGAAGAATCTCTCATTAATTTCTTGTTTAATGCTTGCATTCTGGAAAATGACTCCAATGAAAAACTAATTATGGCACAGAAAATCTATGTAGCCATCTAGACAAATGTATCTAGTATCTTGCATCTTCTTAAAAAATGTATCATTTTTAATATATATTATTATTGTTAGATAGGTATATTTAAAATATTCGACTTATGTCTGAGTTTTTTCTTTCAGTCTCTGTACAAGATTTTTTATCTATTACAAAAAAAACATAAAGAGAGGGCAAAAACAAAAATCAAACATAATTTGTATATTTTTTAATACAATTTATGTTTGATTTTCTGCTTTGAACCTCTCTATTAAATTCCTTTGGAGTATTAAGAAGAAATTTTGAAGAGAGGTTGAAAATAGAAATTCAAACATAAGCTGTATGACTTATAACAAGAATAATATATATTAAAACATTGATGTTATTTTAAAATATTGGCGTTAAATTTCTCTTTCATATTATAGCCCATGATTTTAGAAGCCCATTTTTTTAAAGCCCAAAGCAAAGGCCATTGATTTATTTAGATTTATTTATTTTTTTCCACTGACCAATCCGTACTTGGCCCTAAACCAGATCGAGCCCAGCCCGGTCATGTCCGGCCCACTACTAATTTAGGGGTCAGGTCGGACCAGGTTTGGGTTTAAAAATATTCGGGTCGGGATGATCTATCTGTTCCTCGAGTTAAGTCCAGCCCAGAATCGATAAAGTCCGGTCAACATTAAACCCATGCCGGACTGTACTGGCCCGAAACGAACCTTGAACCCCAAACAAAGAATACCATGGATGGAGCATCACAATACTCACTTTATACATTCGACAAGTTACATAAATTAATATTTTTATATTTTATATTTATAAAGAGAAAAATGCAATCATCATTAGGGTTCAAATTTTGTTATAAGTAAAAAAAAATTTTTGTGGTGAGAGAATATTTTATAATCTTCTTTGAAATTTTCTACCATGATTTCCAGTAACAATATTAGGGATGAGCATTCGTATTCGTTTCAACTGATAAGAAATAGTCAAAATCGTCTAAAAATCTAAATCTAAATCGAACCGAAATTAGTCATAACCGAAATCGTATTGAACCGATAATCGATTCGATTCAGTTTGTTCGATTGGACTAATTTTTATCGTTTAATGGACAGACAAAAAGTTAAAATTGTGATTAAATTATAATAAGAAAAATATAATTCTTATACATACAATTTTAAAGTTAGGTTTCAAAACACATATATACAATTGTTGTTGTCAAAATATATATTTTTTCAATAACAAAATATGTATAAAATTGAGATTATTTACATAATTGCATAAGTCTTATTCGATTTTTAATTTTTGATCGAAATCGAAACTTAAAACACAAATCGAATAATTTTTTTTAGTATTTTAAAACTGGAACCGAACTGAATTTGTTTAAACCGAACCTAATCTATTATTCGTAATTCTCGATCTAAAATCCAATAATGCTTACCATAAAACAATATTAGTTGATTAATAAAATATATTGCAAAAAATAAATATTAAAAAGTACTTAAGATTTTATGATTGATAAAAGGGCTAATTAGAGTTTAGACCCTGAATTTTATACCAGCTTAGATTTTAAGTCCGGACATGTCCAACTAGAAAAATAGATCCTGATTTTTTATTTTTTTTTCATTTTACTCTTCCTAGTCTACATAGAAAAAATTTATTGTCAAACAGGAGAGAAAAAAATATAAAAAAAAATTAAATCAAATAATAAAAATCTAAAATCTAAATTTTTTTATTAGAGAAATCAGAACTCAAACTCTAAGTCGGCATGAAATTTATGATCTAAACTCTAATTAACCCTTGATAGAATGAGTCTATTTTTCTCCATCCACTATATCTTGGATGATGTTCATCATTTAATTTAACGGTGGTCACGTGTCAAATCTAAAATTACTTTTTTTTTTTTTCCATTAGCATAAGATCGAAAAAAATAATAATACAAAAATTAAAATAGTTTTAGATAGTCACCAAGAAACTTTTGTGTGAAATGATGAGTAGGCGAACAAAAATATTAGACTGCGATAAAATTATACTTCTGGAAGCACAGCGCAGCGCGGATCTCTCCAATCTCCACGCACCACACACAAGACAAAAGGAAAGAACAGTGCTAGCTAGTCTTAGATTCTTAGACTAGAAGTTAGTCAACAGACTAGAAACTGCAATAAATGAGTGGCCGAGCATTTGTCTTGCAAGTAAACCGAGATTTCAATCAAGTAGTCAGTACACCCCCCTTCTCTCTCTCTCTCTCTCTCTCTCTCTCTCTCTCCTGTGCTATTATGCTATATGATCTTCTTCTGTTGCATAAGACTGAAGATCGTAGCACAGAACTTTGGCTCTTGTGATAATTAAGATCTGCCCAAAGCTGACCCAGCCTGTCCTCTTGCTTGCAGTTATCCCATCGCCATCATCTCACTGTCAAAAATAAAAAAAAAGTACTGTTCTTAGCTCTTGCCCCTCTCTCTCTCTCTCTCTCTCTCTCTCTCTGTGCATGGATTTTCGTTGTTCCTGTATTTACATTTGATGAGTAAACTTAGTATTATTGGTAAAACTAAGTTGCAAAGACAGCTATAAAATATTCTACCTACAAATTTTACTTCACTTGTGAGCATTTTGATGTTGTTTCGATTCCTTAAAACCTCAAAAGTTAAAATTGGTTTCTCCGATCATCGAACGTTGTCCACTGCACTCTGTAGTTGAACACAAGGACCAGTCCTAGTATTTAGCCGGACAAAAGACTGCAGACTTGGGACAATCATTTTCTGCTGGAAAAATTTTCAAGCTCAGCATGATCCGATAACGGATGACACCCCTAAAACCGACTCACAATAAAAGTAAATTAGCTCCGGATATGACAGTCCAATTCTCCAAATGTTCATTGAGAAGTGGTTGTGATCAAATTATCAGCGTTGCCCACATTCTTTTCTGCTGGATTCTTCTTCTGTGTGGCCTACCTTTGTTATGGGTGTGACAGAGCGTCTACCATCTTCTTAAAGCTTTTCTACTCCACAAACCCATCCATCCCCATCTAACCTTTTTACAATTTTCCTTCAAACCTCAAAAAGTTGGTTTCTGAGTGAACTTCAACCGTAACTCCAGAAAAAAGTAAGGCTCGAGTGAGAAGAAGGTATTCTAGTGGAAATTAGCCCAACAAAAAACCACGCCCAAGCCAAGCCAAGGAAACAAACAATAGCACTATAATGGTTGCACAAACAATAAAATAAAATGACTGCCATGTACTTGTAAAGAATTTACTAACTCAAAGCTCATTGTAATTAACAAGAAATCCAACAAAAGAAACTCATGCAGCTAGCTTGCTATCTGTTGTGGAGAGGATTTGGACTACTGTAGACAGCTCTCTTCTCATTACCAAATTCATCTTTTTCTCCTTCTTTACTACCAACTCCAGCTCTGGATTCCGCACGGCTCAGGTAATTGACACCTCTCAACCTGCCGAAGCCATCATCAGCGTAGTAGCAGCTACAAGCTTCCAACTGGAGGAGGAGCACCAGAAAGAAGAGTAAAACTATCACCTCCTTCCTCAGCAAACCCATACTAGCATGGGTGGCCTTTGTCTTGGTGGTCTGGTGAATATATAGACTTAGATATTGGAAGTTTGGCAATGATGGGGGCTATAAAGGGAAGAGAGAGAGAGAGAGAGAGAGAGAGACCAGGGACTAAACTAGTGTCCAAAGTTTTGAAGCATTTGGTCAATGTGGGAGAGGGGGGATATAGTCAAAATTTATGGGGTATGCTGCTGCTTCTGGGGATCACATTAAATTGGGTGATATGTGTTGGATTCTTAATTGTGAACATTATCTATACTCAATAATGCTAAGTATACCACCAAATGCTTACAACCCTCTCTCTCCCTCCTGCTAGGTGGGCCACTCCGGTCCCACCCTCTTCCAATCGGGCAGCCGTTATGTGACGTTTCTATTGTCGGACGGCCGCTGGACGGCCACCGGGTTCCACCTCTCCCTCATCTTCCAATAGACGGTCGCCACGTGACCGTCACGTCAGCGATTGTAAGAGAGTTATAAGCATTTGATTGTACTCGTAGCATTACTCTATCTATACTACTTGTATAATTGGTTGAATTGCAACTTGATACAATAAATTATTTCAGTTTTTTAACTTAATATCCTAAACTTTCATATACATCAACTTGATATCCTAAAAGAAATGTCTAAACTAATCATGCCACCCCTCCCCTCCAGCTGCCCCCTTCCTCTCCGGCACCGGCAGTAACCCACAGTCCCCCCCCCCCTCCAACCTCGGCCTGCCAAGTGGCCCCCTCCTGCGCACCCTCTCCTCCTGCCGCTACTACTGATGTTACCGATGTCGTTGTTGTTGCTGCTGTCATAGTTGGGAGATGGGGGTAGTTTAGACTTTTTTTAGTGTATTAATTGATGCATATGAAAATTTATGATATTAAGTTCAAAAACTAAAATAGTTGAGGGTATCAAGTTGCAATTCAGTCTATATTAATATAACAAGTTAACATGTTAAGGCTTTATCCAGGCCGACGTGACCTAATGGGGGATCCGAGGCGAACTTCCAAAATGGAGCCCTATAATTGGGTGAACCGTTACATACTAGTTCTCTTTTTATAGAACTATATTGGTATCCATTTAGTTTTTGGACCCTGAGCCGTCTTCCAACCTGTCCTAGATTAGGGCCGCCCCTGACTCTACCATTGAAGTTTCTTTTCCAGAAATACTCATATATATGTTTACTAATTAAAATTATTTATTAAATTTCATATGGATAGTTAAGTAATTACATATAGAAAAAAATTAAGAGATTTGTTGCTTGTTATTTTCTAAGTAGTAAAAAAATTAAGAAAATATTATTTGCTTTTCTCCCATCATAAAAAAATTAAGATACTATTGTTTGGTCTTTCGAAACATTATAAAATAAGTGTAAGCGCATGTGTGTATATATACTTAGTATTGGGCCTATTTGGTTGCACGAAAGTGTGGAAGTGAAAAATGAGTACGCATAAGTTTTGACTTTCAAAATGTTGTTTGGTTGGTGAAATTGGAAGATATGAATGTGAAGAAAAAAGATGTTCGGGTAGTTATTGAAAGTGAAGAAAAAAAGTGAAGGAAAATATATTTTAGTCCACATTTAATGGAGATTGACTAATATATTTGACCATATCATATATTGTAGTCCACCCTTTGAAGGAGATTGACTAATATATTTGAGAATATCTTTGAAGAAGATTAGCTTTGACCATATCTTTGAAGATGATTGACTTTGACCTATCTTTGAAGAATAAGATTGGATTCATATTCCTACATAATGTTGGATTTTCATGTATAGACATATGATATGTTATATAAAGGGTGCAAAGGTTTCTCCTTGTGAGATCTCAAATTGTGCTTAATGATTGTTGAATAAGTTCGACAAAAGAGAGCAAAAAATTGTTGAATAAGTTCAACATAAAAGTTTTTGAGAGAGTTTTTTGTAGAGAGTTCTTGAGAGAAATGAGAGAAGTGTTGAGAGCAATTGTAATTATTTTTCTTCTTCATAGTGGAATTGAATCACCCTCGTCCGTGAAAGTAGGAATCTTCGTCGAACCATGTAAATCCTTGAATTCTCTTCATTGTATGTTGTAATGACTTCTAATAGTTGTAATTATATATATACGACTTGAGGGAATGATCAATTTTGGAAAATGGAGAGTTTGGCACCTCAATGGGTTGAGTATCATAGATATTATATTTGATACACTAAAAGTATTTGTTTAAATGCCTTAATCTATATATGTGTGTGTGTCACGTCCCAGTCCCAAAATACCGAGGGACCGGACGCGTGATAATGACCAGCAGCATGCACCGATAGACAAACCCAATTTAATGGATCCATCGGGGCATACTTAAGCTGTATTACAACAGTCAGGGTTTACTATTCTCATCCACAGAGTAAAGATAGCAAAATCAGCGAATGAAATATTAAACAGCAACCAGACAAAGTAAATAAAAATCGGAGAACAGTCCGATATTAAGTCTGTTTACACAAGTTCTCAAAGACAGGAAATAAAGAGTTCAATTAACAGGAAATAAAGTCTATTTGCCATAAGACTGAGCATGGCGAAGCAATTGTTCATGAGAAGTCCTCAGCGATCACCTTGTCTTCAGGTTCAGGTACTGCTCCGAGTAGTGCTCCTGTTCCGTACACCTCAGGATAGATCTCGTCTGCTAAATCTGGGGACATAATCCATTCCAGGTCCTCAGGGGACATAGCAAGGTACAGAAAACACAAGCCAAAATATAATGCAGTGCAGAAATAAAGGAAACAACAAGGTAATTAAATAACCAGCTAAGTGATCATGCAAGTGAGAGTTATTAATCATACTTCAGGCTGAGACTACTACAGGATCAGTGACAAGAAACCATAGCAGTGTTTTCTCGAAGGGCCAGTACAGGTGCCAAAGCTCTGTGTCAGAGACTAGGACACATCCAGATTACACAATATAATATATATTCAGCCTTGATATGGTAATGCTCTCCCCACCCAATGTAATCTCACGTCACAGTTCTCAATGTTCATGTTACGCAAGATTAAACTAATGCAACTAGTCAGGATAAATGTAAAGCTCGAGTCATGAAATCTATATCCTATACAAAACCCCCTCGAATAATCAGGAAGATTCTGTATCATGCTTTGTGTCAGGTGTCCTGGGTATAAAGTACTCGATAGAGCAAGTACAACAGTCACAAAAATTAAAGCAAGAGAATCAAAATGAATCAATAACTGCATTTTATGGCAAGGTACACTTGCATGGGTTTCCTGTTCCAATTGTAGCTCAAGCTTCAGCTGGATTTCCAAGCAGTACTCCGGTTGCTGAAACAAACATCACCATCAGGTCCAAAAAATATTAATCAGCTAGGAACGCCTGTTCTTGAGTCCAATTTGGAGACAAGGGCAAAAACGTCATTTTCGGATCAAGGCGGGGTCCAAATGTGGGCCGCTTTGCACCAAAAAATGCGTCAGGGTCAAAGGTCTCAAAAATAGTCCAACTTAGTGTCAACAGGTCAGGAACGATGATACGAACCCAACGGAACTTCCAGAATTGGATTCCGATGAGCCGTTCTCAAAATTGCCCGTCGGGTGGAGCCTGTGGGGCCCACGACACACGATTTTGTCAACGTTCTCAGAATCGAACCAAAGTTGGCTCACAGGACCAGCGTATTGCTACGAGTCCGATGGCGCAAATTTTGTCTCGATCTGACGTGTATACACTAAATTACAGCGAAATACAAAAAAGTCAGATACGGGGTGTTGTCCGCGGATACGCACTGATTCCGGTGTGCACGCACATCCGAATCAGCTTCTGCGAAATCCCACACGTCCGTATCTACGACGCGCACGTATCGGTGAAGACCGTACGCGACCAAGTCATCCCGTTTGGCGGAGCGTACTCGATTCCGGGGTGAAACAGGGCTAAATTTTTCCTGTTTTTGGATCGCGGTGTGCGATCACCACAGGATGCGATGCCCCGAGCGGTTTGCACGGGCACCGAGGGGGTCATACAGGCTACGCGATACAATTTACGGAATCAAATTCTGAGCTACGAGCAGGAAATTATGGGTACCTGAATTGGTCCGAAAAACCGAGTTTAAACCGTGTCCGACACGCGTCCAAATCGTGTCTGGGTACTGTTCACTAGGGTTAGGGTTTAGGGTTCCTGTGGCAAATCCTCTGTGTCGAGTCCTGTCCTGTGTCCGGCCGAGTCTTCTGCTGTGTCCGTCGGAGGAGGGTGGAAGCAGCTCTGGCAGGTCGTTGGCGAGCTCGGGGAGGTGGCTGGAAGAGGTGGCAGGGTCGGCTTAGGGCGGCGCTCGGCTTCTGGCCTTAGGAGAAGGAGGAGGGGGTTCTGGAGGAGGGTGGAGCTGGAGGGCGAGGCGGCGGAGGTCGACTGGGGTGGCACTGGGAGTCGGGAGGGGCAGCCGGAGGACGACACAGGCGGAGGGAGGAGGGGAGTAGGGTTCGGTGGCCGGCTAGGGCTCGGCTTAAATAGGGAGGAGCGGGGAGCTGGAGGGTTGTCCGGTGAGAGGAAGCCGGTGCGGAGGGGACGGCGGTTGCGGGGAGAGGAAGAGGAGTAGTTGGGGAGGCGAGGAGGCGACGGGAGGCCAGGCGGCGGCGGGTGTAACGGGTGGCCGGAGGGGACGGCGGTTGCGGGGAGAGGAAGAGGAGTAGTTGGGGAGGCGAGGAGGCGACGGGAGGCCAGGCGGCGGCGGGTGTAACGGGTGGCCGGAGAGGAAGCTTTAGGGTCGGGGGAAGAGGGAGGACTGGAGCAGTCGGGTTTCGGGCGGCCGGGTCGGGTCGGGTCAGGCGGATCCGACCCGATCTGCTAGGATAGGGCACGGGTCGGGTTCGAGTTTTTGGGTCGGGTCTGGATTGAACCCGGATCCGACCCAATAAGGAATTTGGTTTAAAAATAAACCCGGTCCGGTTTACATTGGTTTGGTTTATTTAATAAAAACCTGGTTTATTTTGGTTTAATTAATTTAATTAGTATTTAGGGCTTTTAAAATTCATCCGGGGTCCAATAAATTCCTGGAAAATTACCCTATGTCTGGTTTTCTATTTTACACCATAAAATATAATTTTTATAATATTTTAATATTATTTAATAACAATTAAAAATCCTTTAATAATTAAAATACCTTAATTTAATTAGAGAAAATTCTCAGAAAATTCCAGAAATTCCAGAAAAATGTAAAAATCTAAATTTAAAAATTCTCTTGAAAATCAGGGGGTTTATAATCTACCCCCCTTAAGAGGATTGCGTTCTCGCAATCAAAGATTAACCGGTCAGCAGAGATGACACGGTTGCAACAATTGTTCGAAGCACATCAAAATCAAGGAGCACCTAGGAAAAATTATTTTCCTAAGCATTAAAAGTTATGCAATTTTCCAAATATGGGAAATCTAGGAAATTACAGTTTTAGAAAACCAGATTATCTTTAAAACATATTAGTTTAACAATTCTGAGTTATTATCAAGTTCAAAACTAGGTTAACAGTAGGTTATCAATTATTAACAGGTTAAAGTTATCAGGTTAAGTCTGGGGTCACGAACCAGCAGGCACGAACTATAACAATGCTAGAAACGGAACTACAAAACTTACGCGCATTAGCTACGTCACGGTTCTGCACGTCTCCCACAGTTATCGCGAAAACTTGGCCGCGTCCTTGAGGTGGTGCTCTCTGATGTTGCTAGACTTGCTGGTAGGGTGCTGCTTGATGTGCCAAGGGTGGCCTTGGTTGATGCCCTCCTGGTGCTGGTAGAGCTTGTTGGTTTGCCCTTGGTGCTTCCCTACGATCAGGGCAGTCCTTCACTGCATGCTGTCTGGATCTGTAACCTAAGCACAGTCCGTGTTTACGTCTACATTCCTTCTCAACATGGCCTATCTTGCCGCAGTAATAACAAGTAGGAAGAGTCAGGGTTTTGGATGCAGATCCCTGTGGTGCTTGATGTAGATGAGGTTTCTTGGCAGCTTCTCCATTGTTTGCT
This sequence comes from Iris macrosiphon, assembly GCA_036927795.1. NCBI lineage: Eukaryota > Viridiplantae > Streptophyta > Magnoliopsida > Asparagales > Iridaceae > Iris > Iris macrosiphon. Next base: position 162,790,493 of record JAYESA010000009.1, on the reverse strand, counting down.
CTGGCTGGTACTAATGTGGAAGGCCTCTTCAGACTGGTTTCTCTCCTGGTGACGCGTTTCATGCGTCGAGCTGCAGCAAGGACGTCCGTATACGAAGTTGGTGCGACAGATCCAATCAGTTTTTGTAGTTCGATGTTGAGTCCGTCGAAAAACTTCTCGGCCTTCTCTACTTTTGTAGGGATCAAAGTAGGAGCAAAACGACTCAGACGAATGAACTCGGCGTTGTACTCTTCCACCGTCATAGCTTCCTGAGTGAGGCGATTGAACTTGTCCCGAAGTTCAGATTGAGCGATAGCCGAAATGTATATCTCCTGGAAGAGTCTGGAGAACTCTTCCCAAGTAACTCGGTCTGGTCCGAGCCTGGTCTCCTCGGATAGCCACCAGTGATGAGCATTGTCCGTCAATTGCATTCTGACGGCAGTCATCCAACGTTCTTGTGGAAGCTCAGCTGCTTCTAATTGATGTCGAATATTGGTGAGCCATTCATGCACTTCTGTTGGTCCCTCCTTGCCAGAAAAGGTACGGGGCTTCAGTTGTCGGAAATCAGTGATAGAGCCCGTCGGTTGCCGTCTAGCTGGTAGGTTGGCCTGCTCTAGTGCATTTACTAGACTGTTCCTCAAGTACTCAGCTTCGCGACGTTGGGCTTCAGTTTGGACTTGTTGCTGAGCTTGCATCATTGCGTAGAACATCTGGAATATCTGCTGTCCGTCCATTGCTTGGCCTGGTGGAAAGACAGGCATCTGTGGAGTGAACTGGGGCGGATGTGGAATATCATCACGCCGAAATCTAGAAGATTGCGGATCTGCTTGACTGCTTCGGTGAGTAGAGGGATCTCCACTCAATAGCGTCACTTCATCTTCTCCGTAGGTGGTTTCAGCTCCTATTGGTGTTCTTGCTGGAGTTCTGTCGTTTTCTCGTGAATCCATCACTCTGCATCAACAATAAACTATAAGAGGCGCACAGGAGTCAAGGCAAGATGCAAGTCAAAAATGAATACGATACAGATATCAAAAACGATTCAAGCAAGTGGATGAGATCCTAAAACTTATCCTATTCTTATTGCAGGCCTGTTCGGTCCCTAAGTTGAAACCGAACAATTTAAGTCGTTGACCTGCATGGGCCACCACAAAAACCATGTCACGCCCCAGTCCCAAAATACCGAGGGACCGGATGCGTGATAATGGCCAGCAGCATGCACCGATAGACAAACCCAATTTAATGGATCCATCGGGGCATACTTAAGTTGTATTACAACAGTTAGGGTTTACTATTCTCATCCACAGAGTAAAGATAGCTAAATCAGCGAATGAAATATTAAACAGCAACCAGACAAAGTAAATAAAAATCGGAGAACAGTCCGATATTAAGTCTGTTTACACAAGTTCTCAAAGACAGGAAATAAAGAGTTCAATTAACAGAAAATAAAGTCTATTTGCCATAAGACTGAGCATGGCGAAGCAATTGTTCATGAGAAGTCCTCAGCGATCACCTCGTCTTCAGGTTCAGGTACTGCTCCGAGTAGTGCTCCTGTTCCGTACACCTCAGGATAGATCTCGTCTGCTAAATCTGGGAACATAATCCATTCCAGGTCCTCAGGGGACATAGCAAGGTACAGAAAACACAAGCCAAAATATAATGCAGTGCAGAAATAAAGGAAACAACAGGGTAATTAAATAACCAGCTAAGTGATCATGCAAGTGAGAGTTATTAATCATACTTCAGGCTGAGACTACTACAGGATCAGTGACAAGAAACCATAGCAGTGTTTTCTCGAAGGGCCAGTACAGGTGCCAAAGCTCTGTGTCAGAGACTAGGACACATCCAGATTACACAATATAATATATATTCAGCCTTGATATGGTAATACTCTCCCCACCCAATGTAATCTCACGTCACAGTTCTCAATGTTCATGTTACGCAAGATTAAACTAATGCAACTAGTCAGGATAAAATGTAAAGCTCGAGTCATGAAATCTATATCCTATACAAAATCCCCTCGAATAATCAGGAAGATTCTGTATCATACTTTGTGTCAGGTGTCCTGGGTATAAAGTACTCGATAGAGCAAGTACAATAGTCACAAAAATTAAAGCAAGAGAATCAAAATGAATCAATAACTGTATTTTATGGCAAGGTACACTTGCCTGGGTTTCCTGTTCCAATTGTAGCTCGAGCTTCAGCTGGATTTCCAAGCAGTACTCCGGTTGCTGAAACAAACATCACCATCAGGTCCAGAAAATATTAATCATCTAGGAACGCCTGTCCTTGAGTCCAATTTGGAGACAAGGGCAAAAACGTCATTTTCGGGTCAAGGCGGGGTCCAAATGTGGGCCGCTTTGCACCAAAAAATACGTCAGGGTCAAAGATCTCAAAAATAGTCCAACTTAGTGTCAAAAGGTCAGGAACGATGATACGAACCCAACGGAACTTCCAGAATTGGATTCCGATGAGCCGTTCCCAAAATCGCCCGTCGGGTGGAGCTTGTGGGGCCCACGATACACGATTTTGTCAACGTTCTCAGAATCGAACCAAACTTGGCTCACAGGACCAGGGTATTGCTATGAGTCCGATGGCACAAGTTTCGTCTTGATCTGACGTGTATACACTAAGTTACAGCGAAATACAAAAAAGTCGGATACGGGGTGTTGTCCGCAGATACGCACTAATTCCGGTGTGCACGCACATCCGAATCAGCTTCTGCGAAATCCCACACGTCCGTATCTACGACGCGCACGTATCGGTGAAGACCGTACGCGACCAAGTCGTCCCGTTTGGCGGAGCGTACTCGATTCCGGGGTGAAACAGGGCTAAGTTTTTCCTGTTTTTGGATCGCGGTGTGCGATCACCACAGGACGCGATGCCCCGAGCGATTTGCACGGGCACCGAGGGGGTCATACAGGCTACGCGATACAATTTACGGAATCGAATTCTGAGCTACGAGCAGGAAATTATGGGTACCTGAATTGGTCCGAAAAACCGAGTTTAAACCGTGTCCGGCACGCGTCCAAATCGTGTCTGGGTACTGTTCACTAGGGTTAGGGTTTAGGGTTCCTGTGTCGAATCCTCTGTGTCGAGTCCTGTCCTGTGTCCGGCCGAGTCTTTTGCTGTGTCCGCCGGAGGAGGGCGGAAGCAGCTCTGGCAGGTCGTCGGCGAGCTCGGGGAGGTGGCTGGAAGAGGTGGCAGGGTCGGCTTAGGGCGGCGCTCGGCTTCTGGCCAGAGGAGAAGGAGGAGGGGGTTCTGGAGGAGGGTGGAGCTGGAGGGCGAGGCGGCGGAGGTCGACTGGGGTGGCGCTGGGAGTCGGGAGGGGCAGCCGGAGGACGGCACAAGCGGAGGGAGGAGGGGAGTAGGGTTCGGTGGCCGGCTAGGGCTCGGCTTAAATAGGGAGGAGCGGGGAGCTGGAGGGTTGTCCGGTGAGGGGAAGCCGGAGCGGAGGGGACGGCGGTTGCGGGGAGAGGAAGAGGAGTAGCTGGGGAGGCGAGGAGGCGACGGGAGGCCAGGCGGCGGCGGGTGTAACGGGCGGCCGGAGAGGAAGCGTTAGGGTCGGGGGGAAGAGGGAGGACTGTAGCAGTCGGGTTTCGGGCGGCCGGGTCGGGTCGGGTCAGGCGGATCCGACCCGATCCGCTAGGATAGGGCACGGGTCAGGTTCGGGTTATTGGGTCGGGTCTGGATTGAACCCGGATCCGACCCAATAAGGAATTTGGTTTAAAAATAAACCCGGTCCGGTTTACATTGGTTTGGTTTATTTAATAAAAATCTAGTTTATTTTGGTTTAATTAATTTAATTAGTATTTAGGGCTTTTAAAATTCATCCGGGGTCCAATAAATTCCCGGAAAATTATCCTATGTCTGGTTTTCTATTTTACACCATAAAATATAATTTTCATAATATTTTAATATTATTAAATAAAAATTAAAAATCCTTTAATAATTAAAATACCTTAATTTAATTAGAGAAAATTCTCAGAAAATTTCAGAAATTCCAGAAAAATGTAAAATTCCAAATTTAAAAATTCTCTTGAAAATCAGGGGGTTTACAGTGTGTGTGTGTCGAGTGTCAGTGTGCATTGGAGTAGAGAGGGTCGGGTTATGCATTGAGCAGCAATGGCCTAGTAGCAGTGCAGCAAGTGCAGTGCAGCAGCAGCAGCTAGCAGTGCAGTACAACAGCAGCTAGTAGTGCAGTACAACAGCAACTAGCAGTTCAGTGCAGCAGCAGCTAGCAAGTGCAGTGCAGCAACAACTAGCAGTGCAGCAAGTGCAATGCAGCAGCAGCTAGCAAGTGCAGTGCAGCAGCAGCTAGCAGTGTAGTGCAGCAGCTAGAAGTACAACAAGTAGTAATATGCAGCAGCAATGCAGACAGAAATTGCAAGCATTATAGTGTGTCACGCCCCAGTTCCAAATATAAGGAACTGAGACACTTGCTCACCGACATGGTAACCTTTATATATTATTGAGAAGCACTGTGATTAGGACTTTAGCAGTCAATATATCGGATTCGTCTAATAGCACACGTTTTTGGCATATGCGGCTTGGACATATGAGTGAGAAGGGCATAACCTTACTAAGCAAGAAGGGGTTACTAGAGAACTTGAAGAAGCCAAATATGAATTTCTGTGAGCATTGTGTTTATGGCAAGCAACATAGGGTGACCTTCAGTACAAGCAAGCAGAAGATATGAGGTATTCTCGACTATGTGCATACAGATGTATGGAGACCTAGCAGGATTTCTTTCAAGAAAGAAGCGATGTACTATGTTACTTTTATTGATAATTATACATGTTATGTTTGGCTGTATTTCATCAAAACCAAAGATCAAGTATTCGAAAGGTTCAAGCAGTGGAAAGCGATGGTGGAGAACAGAACAGGAAGAAAGGTAAAGACATTGAGGTCTGACAATGGTACTGAATATACCTATGGACCTTTCAAAGATTTATGTGCTCAAGAAAGCATCGTGCAACATTGGACTGTCAGAAACACGTCGCAACAGAATGGGTTAGCAGAGAGGATGAATCGAACCTTACTTGACAAAGCAAGATGTATACTTTCCAATACCGATTTAGGCAAGGAATGTAGGCAGATGCTATACACATGGCACGGTACTTGATTAATAGATCACCAACTCCGGCTATAAACTGTAAGACTCCATATAAGAAGATGACCGACAAACCAGCAGATTATAACATTTTATGCGTGTTTGGATGCAAAGCTTACTATCATGTCAACGATAGTAAGTTAGATCTGAGAGCCAAGAAGGCTATTTTCTTGGAATATGCACAAGGAGTGAAGGGATACCGTCTATACTGTCTGGAGGATAAGAAGTTCTTAATCAGCAGGGATGTCACCTTCAATGAGTCTTCAGTGTTGACTTCAAGCAAGAAGAGTGAGTCCGATAAGGATTGTGGTGAATCTAACAAATTTTAAACTGTTAAGATTGAGTCATCTGAGGATTCATCAGATGAGGTGGAGGTTTCTGAAGATGTTCATCAAGCCTCATAAGAACAACAAGTAGTGGAAGAGTAACACCAACATCTAGATTCTTTGGCTACTACTAGGCCAAGGAGACCGGTCAAGCCAGTGCACATGTATGGATTTGATGAACCGGTCAAGCACTATGTACAGTTGAATGTGGTGGCATATGCACTGTCAGTAGAGGATGACGAGCCTATCACCTTCAAACAGGCTGCCAAAGATACTAGCAGCGAGAGATGGATGGTAGTTATGCAGGAAGAGATTGAGTCTCTCCACAAGAACTGTACATGGAATTTGGTTTCATTGTCCAAGGGCAAGCGAGCTATAGGCTGCAAGTGGGTGTACAAGAAGAAGGAAGCTTCTCCAGAGCTAGGTGGCACTCGGTTAAAGGCAGGATTAGTAGCAAAGGACTTCGCATAGAAGGAGGGGGTGGACTATAATGAGATATTTTTTTCGGTGGTCAAGCACACTTCTATTCGGGTATTGTTGAGCTTGGTAGCTCATAATGATCTCGAGTTGGAGCAACCTGATGTGAAGACGGCATTCTTGCATGGCGACCTTAACGAAGAGATTTATATGCATCAACCGGAAGGCTTCAAGATGGTTGGTAAGGAAAATCATGTTTGTTTATTGAAAAAATTATTGTATGAGTTAAAACAATCTCCTCGACAGTGGTACAAGCGGTTCAACACCCTCATGACACGCCATAATTTTACCCGAAGTAAGTATGATTGTTGCGTCAACTTTCATAAACTTCGTGGCGGAGGTTATATCTATCTATTGCATTATGTGGATGATATGCTTATTGCTTCAAAAAAAATAGTAGAGATAGATAAACTGAAGTCTCAACTTAGCTCAAAATTTGAGATTAAGGACTTGGGTGGATCCAAGAAATTTTTGGGGATGTAGATTAAAAGGAAGAGGGAGAAACGAAGATTGTCTTTGTCTCATAAGTCCTATATTGAGAAGATCATTGCTCATTTTGGTATGGAAGATGCAAAGTATATTTTTACTCCCTTGGCTGGTCATTTTAGGCTTTCATCCAAGTTATCCCCTACTACAAATGAGGAAAAGGAGCACATGTCTTGAGTTCATATGCGAGTGCAGTTGGTAGCTTGATGTATGCTATGGTGTGCACTCGACCAAACATTGCACATACCGTAAGTGTGGTTAGTCATTTTATGGCTAATCCAGAAAAGAAACACTGGGAGGTTGTGAAGTGGATATTCAGCTACTTGAAGGGCACCATTAATATAGGATTACACTTTGGTGGAGGCTTTAGTCAGATCAGTGGATATGTGGATTCGGACTATGATGGCGATTTGGATAGGCATATGTCAACTATTGGTTACGTGTTTGTTCTACATGGTGCGCCGGTCAGTTGGAGGTCTATGTTGCAGGATATGGTTGCCTTGTCGACTATGGAAGTAGAGTATATGGCACTGACAGAGGCAGTGAAAGAGGGCCTAAGTTCGCGGCTTGATTAATGACTTGGGGGTGAAGCAGGATGTAGTTGATGTGCATTGTGACAGCATGAGTGCTATCCACTTGGCCAAGAATCAAGTCCATCATGCAAGGACCAAGCATATTGATGTTCGCTACCACTTTACAGGGGATGTCATAGAAGACAGAGATATTGCACTTGAAAAAGTGCATACCAAGGACAACCCCGTCGATATGTTGACTAAGGTTGTTCCCGGAGCCAAGTTCCAATATTGCTTGGACTTGCTCCAAATTATTTCTATTGCTTAAGAGCCCTTCGGGGTGGGATTGACGAGTGGTTGATTTGGTAAAGCTATGCGGTGGAGAAGTATGTCGGCTCAATTTTGTGGAAAATCTTGCCGAGGTGGAGATATGAAGGAAAATATATTGTAGTCCACCCTTTGAAGGAGATTGACTAATATATTTGACCATATATTTGAAGAATATTAGCTTTGACATATATTCGACCATATATTTGAAGATGATTGACTAATATATTTGACCTTTGATCATATCTTTGAAGAATAAGATTTGATTAATATTCCTACATAATGTTGGATTTGACCATATCTTTGAAGAATAAGATTGGATTCATATTCCTACATGTAAACCCCCTCAACCAATTTAGGGATTATTTGTAATTTTAAAAACTGAGACTAGGGATAAACCGAGATAATTAAAATTTTGGGAGACGATTTTAGGTACCCTCTGACCATATTGCAACCATAGCTACGCGATGTGAATTAACGTCGCCTCGCACAGTTAATTATTAAATTAGTTAATTGATTTATGGCTAAATTTACCTCAACTGGACCTGACCGAACCAGATCCTTGGACCCTGGCTGGCTCAAACCCCGAGACCAAGCCCGAAGCCCATCCCCTATATAAATACTTAAGTTCCTCCATGTAAAACCCTAAACCAATAAATCCCTCACAAATCCTAACCCTAGTCGAATACTATCACGCCCAAGTCCCAAAATACGTAGGTCTAGGAACACGTAAGCATGCCAGCCATATGGATATGGCAACTCCAATATATGGAAACCATAACCCATACGTACGCTGTAATATGAATTTCAAATCCACAAGTGGTATAAACATATGTCACAAGTCACAGGGTATAAACTAAATCTCATCCACAAAAATCAAATATAAATAAATAACCAGTGTCTATGAAACTAGATCTCAATATAAGTAACTAAGGATGATAGATGGATAAAAACAAATCCACTACCAACTCGAATATAAAGGTACAACACAATAAACACAATATAGGAATACCAGCTAACAATCATGGGCTCGGAGAGAAGACATCCTCGAAACATATGTAACCATCCGAATCTGCGCTCCTGCAAATACTCAAGAACAGATACACCTGGCAGAGGACCAGGTCCTCAGAGGGACGTAACAAGATACAGAAGCCAACTTGAATACAGTAAACATGCATATAATTGAAAATAAATAAGTACGCTGTACAAGACAATCTATATGGATGCAAATGAGGACAACTTTTTGACGTATGGGCACGGGTAGGCTACTCGATCTATCTCACAACTCACACACACGTCAGTGGACATCAGAAATCGATATACCGCGGGGGTAGCGACCAGCGAGACTCCAGAAATTGACATACCGCGGGGGTAGCGACCAGCGCGACACACGCCCGTAGTGCGAACTATATACTACGGTTTACCAGAGTGGTTAAAAGCCCATACGCCTAATGATTGTCCTCTCATGATACTAGGTATCAAGTGTGTGTCAACATATCTAATATATAGTAATGACTGAAAGAGAACTACACATGCAAGAAATATACAAAAATGCAATGAATATACAAAAATATAAATAGCATGCAAAAGTAATGTAAATAATTTGGCAAGGTATCTTGCCTGATCTAAAAAAGAATGAAGTCCCAACTCAAGGCGTCGTCCGATCTACCCGTCACATAAATTAAATAAGTTAGGTTACAAAAGTGGATGAATGGTTCCTCCATTTTAATCTATTTTAATTCTGAATAAAATAACCTAAAATAGTATTTTAATCATATTATAATCTGATTTTATTGTTAAGCTCTAATTTTGGTCTAAAGAAAGTCAACTTTAAGAATTTATGATCTGTAGCACGCAAATCGAGGCAATCCGTTGACCAAAAAGTCAACCAACTCAAATCCTAGATTTTGTATGAAATCCTATATATTTTAATGCTACATGAACACTGGAATAGACGATTTCATAAAATCATAAGTTAGTAAAGAGTTATGGCCACAAGGGCGCACAAATGACAGTTTTCGGTGGTTTCCTATTTACGTCAACGTTGCACAAATTTTACAGTAGAATAAACTTATATTTTAAATTCTGTAAAAATACTTTTCTGGAAGTTCATCATGTCAGCTTTCCGAAACTTCAAACGGTTTGTAATTCCGAGTTCGAAATCTCCCGAAATCTTAAAAATACCAAAATACGTCTGATTTCGGACAACTGGCACATTTAGAATTTTCTGAAAAAATAGATTCTGAAATTATTAAAATAAATTATATAATCATAAAACTAACCTTGATATAGTTCTAACAAAAAAAACTGGAGCGCGTTTGGAGTCCGGAGCTAGGAGATATCGTCTTTTTAATTCGTCATAACTAGTAGAAAATGAGGCTAAATTTATGACGAATTTTGGCTATTTTTGGACGAAAAAGAGAGAAATTTGGGGAAGAAAAATATGAAGGATGAGGTATTTATAATGGTGGACACTACTTAATTAAATACAACTAGGATTGGTTAATTTGGATAGGATTATGATGAATTTAAATAAGGATAGGATATGCATTAAGTTCCTTTCCTAGTAGATTCAGGATTTGAATTAATTTAAAATAGAGTTTGAATTTATCTCAATAATTTATAATCTTAAATATAATTAAAGATAATACAAATAATTTATAAAATCTTATTAATATCTATTAACACTAAATTAGCATCTATCTAATATTAAGACTATATATATCCAAATAAATCCTAATTAATTTCAAAAATCTAAATAAATTTCTTAAAATTCTAAATAAATTATAGAAAAAAATATAATTAAATATTTTAACCTAAAATAAATATTTGGTAGGAATAACATGCAAGTATAGTCTCAAAGTAAATAATAGAAGTCCTAGAAATTTACGTTCCCTATGTTTTAATTACCTAAAATTCTAGAAAAATCTTTAAAAATCTAAAATAACCTAAAAATGATTCTAAATAAATATTTATATAAGTAAATATATCAAGAAATTCATTTGCTAATTAAATAAGAGAATACTCTAAAGAAATTCAATATCTATAATAATATAAAATATACACAAAATATCTATTTTGGGTAAGGGGGTTTACAATCTACCCAACTTACAAAAATTTCGTCCTCGAAATTAAAATAGAACATGGTTTCTCTCTATCTAATCTCACTTGATCACAATCTAAAAGAATTCACCTCAAGTTTAACAATACAATTTCTACCCAACTTAGAATTTACCCACCTATCAAATAAGGCTATACTTTTAAGAAAACTATTTCTCAAATTATTTAATCATGTTATTCAATCCTCAGAAATTTTAACACCAAACATATCACCTATGGTATGCCCTTAATCAATTATAAAAGAGAGTCACTAAGTCATGTGATTAGCCTTATAGGATATATCTAGTACTATCAGTGTGTCAACTTATACCAAGCACGAGGTTTCGTCTTTCCGAAATAAGGGAAGACGGAGAGCAATAATAAAGAATTCAAGGTGAAGGTGATAGAATACAAGTACGAGGTTCAAAGAGATTAAGGAATTCAAAAAGAGAGTTGTCAGGGCAATTGTGGATTGAAATCCTATTTTTGGCAATTTTCTATTTACATGCTCGTATTAGTAAAGTTACGTAACCGATACGATATATCAGACATGTCTAGGGGCAAGTATATTCATCTACTACCATATATCTCAATCCACGTAAAGTAGTCATGCGAAGAGCGAACCAAGTGCACTAAGGTTAGCTAGACCTTAATACACCGATTCTGATTAGACAATTGTATCATTGTGTACACCCAATAATACATATGTCATGAGCAAGCTCGATGAAAGAATAAGCTTGCAAAAACTAGGCTATAATAGCAGCATAAGTCAAGGTAGTACAGAAAATATAAGTACGCTAGATTATGATGAGAGAAGTTACAAAATAATCCAAGTTCACAAAGAAGATAAGACTCTTACAATCTCTACAGTTGTCATACTAACTCCTTGTCTAAGTTGATAGTCGACCAAATAGGGGTATGGGCTTTTAGGTTCTACAGTCTGATTAAACATTGTCGTCTTATGCTAGCATACAGGTAATGTCATTCAGTTACACTTCAATAATAGGTCAAAAGACTATGTGATACTAGGTTGTGAGGCACACTACCCAACTTAAAACAATAAACTAATACTGTACTGTCTTAAGGATACCGTAGAAACTCCTATTAAGGTCTACGAGAAAGGGTTTTGGTACTTATTAGGGTATCCTCTTACATTACATAGGTTATGGTCGTCTTAAGTCTTAGTCATAGCGCTTATAGAGCAAGTCTCAATAGTAAGAATGAAAAGTTACTGGCCTTCAAAGGAAAAATGGGATATAACTCGTATCGAGGTGTGGTACAAGTTACGCAATTTAAAAACTAAGGGATAATCATCAGGTCGCAACCTACCAGAATAACTTAAAACTATCAAGTTCTAATTACCAATCACATAATTCAAAAATTCAAGAGTAACAACCAAAATTCTAGCAAGCTATATATCCTAACATAGAATAAAATTACTTGGTCTACAATCAGAAGTGTCAGATGGCACGAGTTGAAAGATGAAGAGTAGAAGAACAAAATTTAGTCGTCGCGCAATTAGCGACGCTAAGGTCGCAGAGGAACAGTATATGAAATTAGAATAGAGGGCTCTAGATAGCATCATGGTTTTCTAATGGTAAGTGATATGCTAGTTGCTATGTTCGAGGTATGATCAAGAAAAAGTGTTGATTATATTCCTCTCGGCTTCCTAAGGTGCTGTCTACTAATAATAAGACAAGAATCTAAATTTATAGTTCTAATATTACTATCTCACTACAAAAGTTAGGGTTGGTCTTAATATTCGACCTTGGATTTCTAGTTGTCCCTCAATACTAGGGTCAAACAATATGGTTAAATTTCTAACTGACTCTAATAGTGTTTATACTACTCTTAAGTCTTCATAATATATCAAGGGGTAATGGTAAACCAATCTATAGATAAGGAATTCTAGGGTTCACTAGATATTCTAAACTTAGTGGTGTGTCAACACTCTAGTGGTACTCTTAATAGGAAGGTTACCCTACTTATCATCTAACGACAGGGACTTCTATATTCTAGGAGGGGGCTATACTCAAAAAACTATTAGGGAAGTAAGGAATCAAGCAGGATACAATTATTCATATAGAATGGATTGGAAGAAAAGCGAATCATAGTCAATTGTGGATGAGATCCTATACTCTATTCCTAGGTGCAGGCTTGTTCGGTATAATAACGTAACCGAGACAATATGCTCTCGACCTGCATGGGCCACCACAAAAACATGTCACGTCCCAGTCCCAAAATACGTAGGTCTAGGAACACGTAAGCATGCCAGCCGTATGGATATGACAACTCCAATATATGGAAACCATAACCCATACGTACGCTGTAATATGAATATCAAATCCACAAGTGGTATAAACATATGTCACAAGTCACAGGGTATAAACTAAATCTCATCCACAAAATTCAAATATAAATAAATAACCAGTGTCTATGAAACTAGATCTCAATATAAGTATCTAAGGATGATAGATGGATGAAAATAAATCCACTACCAACTCGAATGTAAAGGTACAACACAATAAACACAATATAGGAATACCAGCTAACAATCATGGGCTCGGAGAGAAGATATCCTCGAAACATATGTAACCATCCGAATCTGCGCTCCTGCAAATACTCAAGAACAGATACACCTGGCAGAGGACCAGGTCCTCAGAGGGACGTAACAAGATACAGAAAAGCGAGCCAACTTGAATACAGTAAACATGCATATAATTAAAAATAAATAAGTACGCTATACAAGACAATCTATATGGATGCAAATGAGGACAACTTTTTAACGTATGGGCAAGGGTAGGCTACTCGATCTACCTCACAACTCACACACACGTCAGTGGACATCAGAAATTGACATACCGCGGGGGTAGCGACCAGCGAGACTCCAGAAATTGACATACCGCGGGGGTAGCGACCAGCGCGACACACGCCCGTAGTGCGAACTATATACTACGGTTTACCAAAGTGGTTAAAAGCCCATACACCTAATAATTGTCCTCTCATGATACTAGGTGTCAAGTGTGTGTCAACATATCGAATATATAGTAATGACTGAAAGAGAACTACACATGCAAGAAATATACAAAAATGCAATGAATATACAGAAATATAAATAGCATGCAAAAGTACTGTAAACAATTTGACAAGGTATCTTGCCTGATCTGAAAAAGAATGAAGTCCCAACTCAAGGCGTCGTCCGATCTACCCGTCACATAAATTAAATAAGTTAGGTTACAAAAGTGGATGAATGGTTCCTCCATTTTAATCTATTTTAATCTATTTTAATTCCAAATAAAATAACCTAAAATAGTATTTTAATCATATTATAATCTGATTTTATTGTTAAGCTCTAATTTTGGTCCAAAGAAAGTCAACTTTAAGGATTTGTGATCTGTGGCACGCAAATCGAGGCAATCCGTTGACCAAAAAGTCAACCGACTCAAATCCTAGATTTTGTATGAAATCCTATATATTTTAATGCTACATGAACACTGGAATAGATGGTTTCATAAAATCATAAGTCAGTAAAGAGTTATGGCCATAAGGGTGCACAAATGACAGTTTTCCGTGGTTTCCTATTTACGTCGACGTTGCACAAATTTTATAGTAGAATAAACTTATATTTTAAATTCTGTAAAAATAATTTTCTAGAATTTCATCATGTCAGCTTTCTGAAACTTCAAACGGTTTGTAATTCCGAGTTCGGGATCTCCCAAAATATCGAAAATACCAAAACACGTCTGATTTCGGACAACTGGTACTTTTAGAATTTTCTAGAAAAATAGGTTCTGAAATTATTAAAATAAATTATATAATCAAAAAACTAACCTTGATATAGTTCTAACAAAAAAAATTGGAGCGCATTTGGAGTCCGGAGCTAGGAGATATCGTCTTTTTAATTCGTCATAACTAGTAGAAAATGAGGCTGAATTTATGACGAATTTTGGCTATTTTTGGACGAAAAAGAGAGAAATTTGGGGAAGAAAAATATGAAAGATGAGGTATTTATAATGGTGGACACTACTTAATTAAATACAACTAGGATTGGTTAATTTGGATAGGATTATGATAAATTTAAATAAGGATAGGATATGCATTAAGTTCATTTCCTAGTAGGTTCAGGATTTGAATTAATTTAAAATAGAGTTTGAATATATCTCAATAATTTATAATCTTAAATATAATTAAAGATAATACAAATAATTTATAAAATCTTATTAATATCTATTAACACTAAATTAGCATCTATCTAATATTAAGACTATATATATCCAAATAAATCCTAATTAATTTCAAAAATCTAAATAAATTTCTTAAAATTCTAAATAAATTATAGAAAAAAATATAATTAAATATTTTAACCTAAAATAAATATTTGGTAGAAATAACATGCAAGTATGGTCTCAAAGTAAATCATATAAGTCCTAGAAATTTACGTTCCCTATGTTTTAATTACCTAAAATTCTAGAAAAATCTTCAAAAATCTAAAATAACCTAAAAATGGTTCTAAATAAATATTTATATAAGTAAATATATCAAGAAATTCATTTGCTAATTAACTAAGAGAATACTCTAAAAAAATTCAATATCTATAATAATATAAAATATACACAAAATATCTATTTTGGGTAAGGGGGTTTACAAATACTCCCCCTCTCCCTTGCACCCAACCCATCACCACCACCACCGCCGCTTGACAGCCCCGGCGCCCCCTTACACCCGCTGCCCCTTACACCCCGACTGCCCCTTACATCCACCCCGACTGCCCCTACAGCCGACCCGCTGCCCCTTCAGCCGCCCTATAGGTGACCCGCTGCCCTTCAGTCGACCGACCCAGCCGCCCGGCGCACGACGAGCTGCCGGCGCCAACCCGACCCCCCCCCCCCCCGTGCATTGCTGCCGCTACCGCGCCTGCTGCTGTGCCGCCGCCGCTGCTGCCACCTCGCCGCCGCCACTGCCACCTCGCCAGAGTACGCCTCGACGAGAGCAGACCCTGTTCGAGCAAGCCACGTAGAGGTAACCACATCAAACCCCGCTTCTTCATGTGAATATCGTAGCGTCGTATCGACGTGTCAATAAATGTTGATATCGGACACAACCATAATCATGTGCATAGTGGATTAATGACTAATAAGATTCAGAATCTATATATTTACTAGCAAACCCTAAATCGTGAGGCATAACACCAAGGACTAGCATCTCCACCTTAAAACCTGTCCATAAACCTCGTGTAATGAACATAGAAACCAAGGAACATGTGTTCGCATAGATCAGAGATCGTGGTCAAACCGTAACTTGGAATTAGTGTCACAAGGCTCGGGATGTTCGAGCACAGAACACGTATGCACCTTAGCTACGCGAACACGTGACGCTGTATTCGAACAGACGTGAACTTGCGATAATACTCAATGCGTCGCATTGTTGTCGTGTACAATTAATGTTTAGCGTCTGATATGAGACTGTTGTATTATATTTGTGTTTAGGACCTTTGGATCAGCCAGGAGAAACTGCAGGAACCGGCTTCTGGCATTCACAGCTTCAGGACCCAGGCAAGATACCTTACAATATTTACTGTCTAATTTAAATATAGCATATGTTGTATTGTATTCTTGTTGCTTTTACTTTATACAACTGTGCGCGTCCGAGATTGTTCGGGTGCATTCGACAGATACATCGATGATTTGTATACTGGCATAGTCATTAGCAAACTCACCCATTGGATGATACCCTGTTATAATCTGAGACCTGACACCTTACACGTTCACAGAGATATATTCATATTGGGATATGGGTTTGCATACTCCACTAGCTATCGTTACGTGTAACCTACATCACGGTTAGTACGTAGTTCAGTTTATATTTTATTGATAGAGACTTGGCATATAGAGACGTGGTATGCACGTCGAGTATTCGACTTGCGTATCTACATTGGGCGGGGAGGACATTAGTAGGCATATGGGATACACCCATTGGATTCCGTAGTATCCAGAGGAGCCACGGATCCAATGACTCCTTTTACACTGCTGCCACATTCTTCGGAGCGATATGGACGATATACTGTACTGCTGCCATGTTCTTTGGAGCGATATAGACGATATACTGCACTATTGCTACGCTCTTCGGGGTGTTGGACGTTATGCCTACGCCTACCCATACGTACCAAAGTTGTCCTCACATTGCATTCACTTAGATGGTTAGCACACCCTTTATTGTATTTATTTTATTCAGTATTTATATATGGCATGCTTCTATGTATCTTGTTATGTCCCTCTGAGGACCTGGTTCCCTTCCAGATTTGGACGAGGCTTACTACCCCACAGTATACGGCCCAGGACAGGAGACGCGATTCGCTACCGCAGAGGAGCTAGAGGTGTTACCGTTAGAGTTTCCGTGATCAGTCGGTAGGCCTTCTGCCTAGGATTTGGAGCGTCATTATTTAGGCAGCTTATGCCTTAGTCCTTATCTTTTATCATTTATTGCATTACTTTCTTTTGTCATAGTAGTGGGTTTGTTCCCACCAGACAGTATGGGTTGTACTATGATATCTTGAGACTGGCGTTTATCTTCCAGCAGTTTATTTAGTACTTCTTGTTCTTTATATTGTGGATGAGATTAGTTTACCTGTTGTTGACTGATATTGAGACATGTTAGTTATTTAGGACAGCGTAGCACTCTTCGTTGGATCCATTAAATTGGGATATCCCCTGAGACGTGTCAGCTGGCTATTGCTACGTTGCCTAGTTCCATGCATTTTGGGACTGGGGTATGACATAGTTTTAGTGGTGGCCCATGCAGGTCTTCAACTTTTTTTTTCGCTTGTGGTATGGTAACGTACCCAGCGAGCCTGCAATAGGATAGAAGTTACTAGGTCTCATCCACCTTTGATTCGCCTTTGAACTCCTTTCATACAGCTTCTAAATGTCTGCATCCTGTTTGTTGTATTCGTACTCTTTTAATGAAGTCCTATCTCTTGCAGCAAGATGAATTTGCGCAGTGGACGAAGGGCACCCAGTGCCACGGTGCCAGATAACACCACTCAAGGAGAGGAGGTACCCCAAGGGCAACCCCCGCTACAGACCCTGCTGATACATTGGCACGAGACATCGCAGGGCGATCCTACGCCGCAGCCTGAGGGACAGACTTCCCAGACAATCCCCACGCAACATTGTGAGGGCCAGACTTCAGGGGCTACACCGATGCCATAGACTGAGAGGCCGACATCTGAGGAGACGCCTACTGCCCAGCCAGAGATTCCACTACCACCGCCTCTAGCTTATCCACCCCAGATGCCACAGCTAGATGGCCAGCCACAGATGCTTTAGTTCTTCCAGGCAATGATGCAAGCACAGTGGCATCAGACAGAGACATTGAGACAGAGTCTGATGACGGTGCTAGAGAGGACACCTGTCCCAGCACTCGTACCAGCACCTCCACCAGCCCAGGCAGGTGGCACTGTTAGATGGTTCTGACAGATGGGACCAAATACTTTCTCAGGAAGTGAGACTGCAGAACAGATCTTCGATTGGATCGCCAATACAAAAATGCTATTAGAGGCTTCACAACTGCATCCAGACCTTTGGATGACTGCAGTGAGGGCCCAACTAAAAGGCAACGCCCATCACTGGTGGGATTCCATTGAGCGCAGTATGGGCAAGAACCAGACAAAGTATTTTCCCGCTACAGTTAGGAATGCCCTGTACTCCCAGTTCCTACATCTAGAACAGGAAAATATGACTGTTGATGCCTATGACGCGGAGTTCAGCCGCCTTAGCAGATTTGGTGCCGTCCTGATACCCAATGACCTAGAGAAATCTCAGAGATTTTATCACGGCCTCAATTTTGAGCTATAGAGGTATACCACTACACAGGCGAGGATTTCTTATGAAGAGGTTCTTGCGGAGACGAGAATCCAGGAGGCCATCGTCAGAGGAGCTAGACGTTCCAGCACGACTATACCAGCCAGAGCACAGCCCGGAGTAGGAGGACTGATCTGACGTCCCGGAGCATAGACACAGCAGAGGACAACGCCATACCAGCAGAATAAGCTTCCGACTTGCTATCACTATGGTAAGAGAGGACATTACGAGAAGGACTACAGAAAGAGACTGAGGACATGCCTGATTTGTGGGTTAGACCAGTACCAAGTTCGAGACTGCCCGCAACGCAGAGAGACAACACCGCCGGCCGGACAAAGGCCAACAGCACTAGTTCCGAGGATACCACCACCGCCAGGAGGTCAACGTCCACCAGCACCCGGAGGATTTCAGAGGGGACCACCCTTGGCCCCACAGGAGGCGCAGTTTGACCGAGCTCGACAGCAGACCGGAGGACAGAGGCACGGAGAGGCCTTTGCATTAACAGCTACCGAAGAGGAAACAGAAAGAGAAGCTATCACAGGTACCATCTTAGTTGCATCATTACCTGCAACTGTATTATTTGATTCTGGAGCTACATTATCATTTATATCTAGTAGATTCGTAGCAATGCATAGAGTAGCGACTTTCCCCTTACCTAAGAGTTGGAAGATTCTTACTGGAGGAGGTATCGTGCCGGTTACCAGCACTATCAGAACGTGCTCAGTAATTTTATGTGGTAGAAAGATGAGAGCACGATTCTTGGTAATGCCTATGCCGTACTTTGATGTTGTGTTAGGCATGGACTGGTTAGGCCAGTATAACGCCGTACTGAACTACCAGAAGGGTAGCGTCACTTTTAGACCACCAGATCAACAGGAGTTCGAGTATATGCGAGGGACCGTCGAACAAGGAGTAGGACAGATAGCGGGAGCTTGCATGGCTATGGAGATTGCACTACCACTAATAGTTATAGAATTTGAGGATGTTTTTCCTGAAGAACTGTCAGGCTTACCGCCAGATAGAGACGTGGAGTTCACCATCGAACTAGTACCCGGAGCAGCACATGTATATTCCAATGTATACCGATTGGCGAAGAAGGAGTTAGATGAGCTGAAGCTACAATTAGAGGAGTTGCAGAGCAAGGGATTTATCCGTCCTAGTGCATCACCATGGGGAGCACCAGTATTGTTTGTGCCTAAGAAGGATGGAACAGTATGCATGTGTATTTATTACAGAGCCCTTAATGCTCTGACTATCAAGAACAAGTATCCCCTGCCACGGATTGATGATTTATTCGACCAGTTGACAGGAGCAGTAGTGTTCACCAAGATCGATTTAAGATCGGGCTATCATCAAGTGAAGGTGCGAAGAGAAGACATTCAAAAGAAAGCATTTAGGACTCGTTATGGTCACTACAAGTTCTTAGTGATGCCTTTTGGACTGACGAATGCGCCCGCTGTATTTATGAACTTGATTAACAGAGTATTCTACCAATACTTAGACCGGTTCCTGGTGGTCTTCATCGACGACATCTTGGTGTATTCGAAGAGCCACGAGGAGCACGAAGAGCACTTGAGACTAGTATTAGAGACCCTGAGGAGAGAGAGGCTTTATGCTAAGGTGAGCAAGTGTGAGTTTCTCCTAGATCGTGTCGCTTTCCTTGGACACGTTATCTCAGGAGATGGAATTTTAATAGATCCGACAAAGATTTCATCTGTAGAGACATGGCCAACCCCTACCAATGTCTCAGAAGTGAGGAGCTTTCTAGGACTTGCCGGATATTACCGGAGGTTCGTAGAGAACTTCGCGAAGATTGCAGAGCCGATGACCCGCTTGACCCGAAAGGAGCAGGAGTTCACTTGGACAGAGGAGTGTCAGAAGGCATTCAATGAGCTGAAGAAGCGCTTGACTACATCAGCTATCTTGACCATACCATCTGGACCCGGAGGATTCATGATCTATAGCGATGCATTTGGAAAAGGATTAGGATGTGTCTTGATGCAGCATGGAAAGTTTGTAGCTTATGCTTCTAGACAGTTGAGGACAC
Source organism: Iris macrosiphon (assembly GCA_036927795.1). NCBI lineage: Eukaryota > Viridiplantae > Streptophyta > Magnoliopsida > Asparagales > Iridaceae > Iris > Iris macrosiphon. Next base: position 162,770,271 of record JAYESA010000009.1, on the reverse strand, counting down.
ATGAGAAGAACTATACCACCCACGACTTGGAGCTTGCTGCGATGATTTTTGCCTTGAAGCTTTGGAGGCACTATTTATATGGAGAAAGGGTAGAAATATTCACTGATCATAAGAGCCTAAAGTACGTCTACACCCAGAAGGAGCTGAACCAGAGACAGAGACGTTGGCTCGAGGTAATGACAGACTTTAAGATCGAGCTATAGTACCATTCGGAAAAGGCCAACGTAGTAGCTGACGCGTTGAGCAGAAGACCCATGGCATTATTCATGACTACTCAACAACATCTGTTGAGAGAGCTAGAGCAGATGGGTATAAAGGTCGTTGTGCCCGGAGTGGACGAATAATTGTCGAGTTTCCAGTTGCAATCGACAATAGTGGAGAGAATCAAGGCTGCCTTGCCGACATATGCCAGATTTTAGAGGCTTAGACAGAGGACGGATGCTGGATTACAGACAGGACTGAGAATACATGAAGATGGAACTTTCAGATGCGGAGATCGTCTCTATGTTCCAAATGGAGAACTTCGTCAGGAGTTGATGACAGAGGCACACAGTTCAACCTATTTTATTCATCCAGGAGGCACGAAGATGTACAGAGACTTGAGACAGTACTACTGGTGGTACGGAATAAAGAGAGAGATAGCACGCTTTGTGGCCAAGTGCCTGGTGTGTCAGCAAGTCAAGGCTGAGCATCAGAGATCTGCAGGATTGCTTCAACCACTCCCTATACCAGAGTGGAAATGGAAACACATTACCATGGACTTTGTTACAGGCTTTCCGAGAAGTCCTAGTGGTCGCAATGCAGTATGGGTAATTGTGGATAGACTCACTAAGTCCGCACACTTTTTACCCTTTAGAGTTGGGCAATCGACGGAGGCCTTAGCAGAGATGTACATGAGGGAGATTGTGCACCTACAAGGAGTGCCAGTTAGCATCGTGTCTGACAGGGATACGAGATTTACGTCTTACTTTTGGCGGAGTATGCAAGAGAGTCTCGGTACTCGCCTAAAGTTTAGCATAGCGTATCACATACAAACAGATGGCCAGTCGGAGCGCACCATTCAGACGTTAGAAGACATGTTGAGAGCGTGCATGCTAGATTTTGGAGGATCGTGGGAGGACCATTTGCATCTGGTCGAGTTTTCCTACAATAACAATTATCAAGTGAGCATCCAGATGGCTCCCTATGAAGCGTTGTATGGCAGGAAATATCGTTTCCCAGTATATTGGAGTGACATAGGCGAGCGACAGATTCTCGGACCAGAGTTGGTTGTTCGTACAGTAGAGAAGGTGAAGAAAATCCAAGGACACCTACGAGCAGCACAGGACAGGCAGAAGCATTGGGCGAATGCGCATCGACGACCCTTAGAATTTCAGGTTGGAGATCACGTATTTCTAAAGATCTCGCCTACTCGAGGGACTATTAGATTCGGAGGCAGAGGAAAGCTGACTCCGAGGTACATTGGGCCATTCGATGTGTTAGAATGTGTCGGAAAGGTTGCTTACAGATTAGCCTTGTCGTAGACTTTGGAAGGAGTCCATGACGTCTTCTACGTATCTCAGCTGAGGAGGTACATACCGGATCCGAGTCATGTACTTGACCATTCAGAGATCACAGTGGGGCCGAGCTTGTCGTACCAGGAGGAGCCTGTTGAGATTCTGGACAGAAGTGAGAAGGTACTGTGAGGGCAGACTATTCTCTTAGTCCGTGTCGCATGGAGATATCATGCACCAGGTGAATCGACTTGGGAACGCGAGGAGGATATTAGACAGCGCTATCCCCACCTCTTCGAAGGACTAGGTACGTATTAGCACTTTATTTATTCAGTTAGGAATTCTTGTTATGCGTACGCTTAATTTCGAGGACGAAATGCTCTAAGGAGGGTAGATTGTAAACCCCCTCAACCAATTTAGGGATTATTTATAATTTTAAAAACTGAGACTAGGGACAAACAGAGATAATTAAAATTTCGGGAGACGATTTTAGGTACCCTATGACCATATTGCAACCATAGCTAAACGATGTGAATTAACGTCACCTCGCGCAGTTAATTATTAAATTAATTAATTAATTTATGGCTAAATCTACCTCAATTGGACCTGACCGAACCAGATCCTTGGACCCTGGTTGGCTCAAACCCCGAGACCAATTCTGAAGCCCATCCCCAATATAAATACTTCACTTCCTCCATGTAAAACCCTAAACCAACAAAGCCCTCACAAACCCTAACCCTAGCTGAATACTCCCCCTCTCCCTTCCACCCAACCCATCACCACCACCGCCGCCGCTTGACAGCCCCGGCGCCCCCTTACACCCGCTGCCCCCTTACACCCACTGCCCCTTACACCCCGACTGCCCCTTACATCCACCCCGACCGCCGCCTTATACCCCGACTGCCCCTTACATCCACCCCGACTGCCCCTACAGCCGACCCGCTGCCCCTTCAGCCGCCCTACATCCGACCCGCTGCCCTTCAGTCGATCGACCCAGCCGCCCGGCGCACGACGAGCTGTCGGTGCCAACCCGAACCCCCCCGTGCGTTGCTGCCGCTACCCGCGCCTGCTGCTGTGCCGCCGCCGATGTTGCCACCTCGCCGCCGCCGCTGCCACCTCGCCGTAATACGCCTCGAAGAGAGCAGACCCTGTTCGATCAAGCAACGTAGAGGTAACCACATCAAACCCCGCTTCTTTATGTGAATATCGTAGCGTCGTATCGACGTGTCAATAAATGTTGATATCGGACACAACCATAATCATGTGCATAGTGGATTAATGACTGATAAGATTCAAAATTTGTATATTTACTAGAAAACCCTAAATCGTGAGGCATAACACCAAGGACTAGCATCTCCACCTTAAAACCTGTCCATAAACCTCGTGTAATGAACATAGAAACCAAGGAACATGTGTTCGCGTAGATCAAAGATCGTGGTCAAACCGTAACTTGGAATTATTGTCACAAGGCTCGGGATGTTCGAGCACAGAACACGTGTGCACCTTAGCTACGCGCACACTTGACGCTGTATTCGAACAGACGTGAACTTACGATAATACTCAATGCGTCGCGTTGTAGTCGTGTACAATTAATGTTCAGCGTCTGATATGAGACTGTTGTATTATATTTATGTTTAGGACCTTTGGATCAGCCAGGAGATACTACAGGAACCGGCTTCTGGCATTCACAGCTTCAGGACCCAGGCAAGATACCTTACCATATTTACTGTCTAATATTGTATATGTTGTATTGTATTCTTGTTGCTTTTACTTTATACAACTGTGCGCGTTCGAGATTGTTCGGGTGCATTCGACAGATACGTCGATGATTTGTATACTGGCCTAGTCATTAGCAGACTCACCCATTGGATGATACCCTATTATCATCTGAGACCTGACACCTTACACGTTCATAGAGACATATTCATATTGGGTTGTGAGTTTGCGTACTCGACTAGCTATCGTTACGTGTAACCTACATCACGGTTAGTACGTAGTTCAGTTTATATTTTATTGATAGAGACTTGGCATATAGAGACGCGGTATGCACGTCGAGTATTCGACTTACGTATCTACATTGGGCGGGAAGGACATTAGTAGGCGTATGGGATACACCCATTGGATTTCGTAGTATCCAGAGGAGCCACAGATCCAATGACTCCCTTTACACTACTGCCACGTTCTTTGGAGCGATATGGACGATATACTGTACTACTGCCACGTTCTTCGGAGCGATATAGACGATATACTACACTGCTGCCACGCTCTTCGGGGTGTTGGACGTTATGCCTATGCCTACCCATACGTACCAAAGTTGTCCTCATATTGCATTCACTTAGATGATTAGCACACCCTTTATTGTATTTATTTTATTCAATATTTATATATGGCATGCTTCTATGTATCTTGTTACGTCCCTCTGAGGACCTGGTTCCTTTCTAGATTTGGATGAGGCTTACTACCTTACAGTATACGGCCCAGGACAGGAGACGCAATTCGCTACCGCAGAGGAGCTAGAGGTGTTGCCGTCAGAGTTTCCGTAATCAGTTGGTAGGCCTTCTGCCTAGGATTTGGAGCGTCATTATTTAGGCAGCTGATGCCTTAGTCCTTATCTTTTATCATTCATTGCAGTACTTTCTTTCGTCATAGTAGTGGTTTGTTCCCACCAGACATTATGGGTTGTACTATGATATCTTGAGACTGGCATTTATCTTCCAGCAGTTTATTTAGTACTTCTTGCTCTTTATATTGTGGATGAGATTAGTTTACCTGTTGTTGACTGATATTGAGACATGTTAGTTATTTAGGACAGCGTAGCACTCTTCGTTGGATCCATTAAATTGGGATATCTCCGGAGACGTGTCAGCTGGCTATTGCCACGTGGCCTAGTTCTATGCATTTTGGGACTGGGACGTGACACTACATAATATTGTATTTCCATGTATAGACATATGGTATATTATATAAAGGGGTCGAATATTTCTTCTTGTGAGATCTCAAATTGTGCTCAATTATTGTTGATTAATAAGTTCGACTTAAGAGAGCAAAAAATTGTTTAATAAGTTCAACACAAAAGTTTTTAGAGAATTTTTTTGTAGAGAGTTCTTGAGAGAAGTGTTGGGAGCAATTGTAATTCTTTTTCTTCTTCATAGTGGAATTGAATCACTCTCGTCCATGGAAGTACGCATGTTGGCCGAACCACGTAATTTTTTTTCTTTGTGGTTGTAAACTTTCTCTGAGGTATCTCTGATTTTTTTGGATCTATTTCTGCTGAGCGTCCAACAAAAAGAATTTGATTGTTTGGATGGATGCTTTTTCTTTCTTTCTGAAAAGTTTAACAAAATATAGACGAATAGTAACTGAGAAATGCGGAGGGGAGGGTGAGACATGAACTGAACAGTATCATATTAAGAAAATAAAAAAAAAAATTAAAACGGTTTTTTTTAAAATAAAGTAATATATTTATATATAATTGCAAAAAATGGAGGAGTTTGGGGAAATTATAGAAGGGGGAGAACTCGCCAACTGAGTTGGCGGGTTGTTGGGGCCCGCCAACTAAGTTGACGAGATACATGCAAGCCGCCAACTCAGTTGGGGAGGGATGCTGAGTTGGAGGCTGTGCCCGCCAACTGAGTTGGCAAGTGAGGGTTTAGGGGACCGTTGCACTCTGCCCGCCAACTTATTTGGCGAGTAAGGATCCGTTGAGAAACATGGGAAGCATTATAGCCATTGCACAACGGCTATTACATTCAACACTCTCACTCTATATATTTCCTAACTCAACCAAATCATCCAACACTCACTCTATTTTCTCTCTTCCCTCTAACAAAGTATCCAACACTCTCTCTGTCTCTCTGCCTCTAGCAAAGCTTCAGTCAAAGTTTTGCCTGCATCTAAAGTTCATCTGAGTTTCTTGTAGAAAAAGTTTTCAACCGTCATGGATCGTAGCGTAAGAATTGTATGCTCGCACGGCGGTAACGTAAATGGGTTAAATTACGAATGAGGAGAAAGTATAATTTTTTCAACTTATCCGAATATTAGTTTTGAAAATATACGTAATCATATTATTGAATGTTGTTCTATTCATTATGATTTTATTCTGAAGTCTATTTTTGGTTCTAATTATTTTTTGATAGATAGTGAAGATGCATGGAATTATATTCTTGAGATTAATTCACAATCACGGTATATAAAATATATGTTATTAAAGTAGCAGCAACATTAGATAATAGAAATAATGAATATTTTTTTGAATATCAGCATGTTAGTTCGGGTGCTAGTTCTTCTCAACAAATTATTTTATTTATCCAAGAAGGTTATTCATCAGATGAATCTAACCATGATGATGATAGTGACAACGACGATGGAAATAGTAATAATTTTATTGAAAATGTAGATTATACGGTAGATGATGATGTTGTAAAAGCTATCACTGATGAAGTATTTAAGGGACAATCATTTCCTAGTCTTTCTCACTTTAGAAGCTTTATAAGTAATTTAGCAATTAAATATAATTTTAGTTGTTCAGCTAGTGTTATGAATAATGCTCGTGGAATTATATATAGTTGTGATCAACCGAATTGTAATTGGAGAGTATATGTCAAATCTATTAGAAATGGCGATATAGTTAAAGTTAGTACATTAGAAAATCGTTATTCTTGTTTAGGAAAACTTAGTACAGGACGTCATCGACTAGATACCGCTGCATGGATTAAGACCATTATAATTGACATTATTAGAGATAACCAGTCATACAGTCCATCACAAATTGTTAAAGATATATATAGGGAGCACCGTTTACAAGTTAGTTATTCCAAAGCCTGGAGAGCCCGAGAGATAGCATTAGCTAAAATTAATGGTAGTTATGATGAGGCATACGCTAGTCTTGAGGAGTATTGTTATAGAATTATGGAGACAAATCCAGGTAGTACATGTTTTATTAAAACTGCCGAAAATAATAGCTTTCAACGAATTTTTATTTGTTTTAAGTCATGTATTGATGGATTTTTAAGGGGCTATTACTGGTTATTAGTACTGATGCTACATTTCTTTCGTCTAAATATCAAGGTATCTTATTTATTGCTTGTGCTCACGATCCTAACTATCAATTATATCCTATAGCTTATATTGTTGCTGAAGGTGAGAATAGTGATTCTTGGTCTTGGTTTTTAAATTCTCTTAAAATATCTTTTGAAAGTTGTTTTAATGATTGGAGTACAATTTTATTTATATCTGACAAGCAAAAAGGATTAATAAATGTTGTTCGTGCTATTTTTCCTGCATCTCCTCATTTTTTTTGTATTCAGCATTTTAAACAAAACATGAAAAAAGTTACCAAAGAACCAGTATTTCAACACTTGTTAGACTCGCTTGCTAGATCATATAATGAAATAGATGCAGAGAGTGTGTTTGATATAATTAAAGCCGAGAACATAATTTTGTACGATTGGCTTATTGGTGTAAACGATAAAAGTCATCAATTTGAACATTAAATAACAGCGTATGCTACTTGTCCTAGATTATATATTAACACTTCTAATCTTGATGAAGGTTTCAATAGCTGGATTAAGAAATTACGTGATAAGCCAATAACAATACTTTTCGATGGTATTAGAGCCAAGATTATTACACTTCATGACAATCGTAGAAAGAATGCTGAAAATATAGACACAGATTATTGTCCGAAGATGTTAAAGACCATGGCTTGTATTATCAAAGAGAAGAATCACCTAGAAATATTAGCTATTGATAGTTATAAGTTTGAAATAATAGACCGTACAACAAGTAGATCCTATATTGTTAATATAACTGACAGATCTTGTATATGTTTTAGATGGTACCATACTTATATACCATGTATACATGCATGTTTTGTTTTTAGATATTGTAATATTAGTATTGATAATTTTTATCCTACAGTATTTTTGACGGAGACCTTGAGAAGTGTATACGCACCAAAAATGGAGCCAATTCCAGTTCCCTACAAGATCCAAGCTTCTTTGGTTAGAGGAGAAATTGGGATACCAGATATAAGATGCAAAGCCGGAAGACCAAAGAAGAACCGCATCAAACCCCGGGATTCATTGACGAGAGATCTTTGTTGCAGTAATTGTGGTGCTATTGGACACAACCGAAGAAGATGTACTAGTCAACCAAGAGAGTAAAATAGAATTGTTCAATACAAACTTAAAAATATTGTAATAGTGAGTCTGATAATGAAAGTCTACTTAAGAATTATTCAATACCCAAATATTGTAATCAAATATTATTACAAATTATACAAATATTGTAATCATACATTGTTACAAATTATCTACTCATCCTCCTCCTCGTCTTGTTGAGTTTGGGTAGGCAGCGGTGCTGATGGAGTCAAAAAAAATTGTGTGAATATCTGGTAGCTTTTATCTCCAGTAGTCTGGTAACTCGGTCCCGCTCCAGCATGTCACGCCCCGATCTCCCGCAGGCAAATCGGCCGTTCCCGCTAGGCGGAAATCACCCTCGCCAGCGCTCCCGCGAAACGATCGCTTGACCCATCCGAGCGTGATGCCGCACGAGCGTGAACCGCGCCCGTGCAGGACCGTGATTCATTGGCTGGCGATAAGAGTTCTAAGCCACAGAGTCGCACAGATTGTCCGAGTGCAGCGGAGTCATGAACGCATAGCGATTCGGTAACAAGTTCTCTGAGTTGACAAATATAGCGGAAGCATTGAAACACAAGTTGAAGTAAGGCAAGCTCTTTTATTGATATAAACATGTTTTACAGGCGGCGTATAGCCGAGATTATAATTCGCTCAAGCCTCTCTCTGAAACAGTAAAAGCGTGCCAAGTGGCTACAATTATGGAATGATTGTAGAGGCGATATTCAGACGATATTCACAACTTATGTCTTGTATATGTGCTTCAGTCCCGGACGCACCGTTGCTTCGGAGTGATGTCCACGCCTAAGCACGCACGTTGGAGGCGTCCGCACCGAACGAGGTCCTCCCGCACCCTGCACACAAACTGGTGGATTATCAGTACATTGAATGCACTGGTGGGGAAGCTACTCGCCCGCTCGACAAATCCAAACACGTAATACAGGTTCCGTGCACAACTATTAAGTTGTCTTTCTAGTTGCCTTAGGATTAGTTTTATGCAAGTTTTGAATAGCCTAACACGTGAGGCAGTACGCCGTGCGATATGAGAGGAACACGGCGAGACTTACCATTTGGCCTTTCCTGTCCAAGGCAAACATTGTTAATTCAAGCACGGGCAAGTATAAAACATTCAGGAGGCATACTTGATGAAAACCAAACCAATAGCATATGCAACATGAGAGTCGTTTTTAGCAGGATCGTTCAGGTGTTTATTTGTTCTTGATGCGATGCAGTGACTCGCACGCGGATAGCCACTAAGCGAGGATGACTTATCTATATGAACGTTAGTCGCTGGCATAGCCATAAAGGACCGTTTATAGTCTTTGAACAAGGATGGAAAGCAACAAAGATGCGTTGTTGGTTGCAGACCATCCTGTCCGCACGTGAGACTATCGTGATGTTCCATCCGGACCGGAACGGTCCCAGTGCCCCGGTGACCGCCCGTGGAACCGTTAGACCTTGTTTCCAAGTTGTCCGCGACATGCAGGTCAGGGCCAGTTTCTATTCCATAATTTGATATGATAATCCATGATTCGTGATCTGAACGAGCGTTTGCTCCAAGAGCTGAAATACGTGGATTCGTTACATGACGTGATTCTCGTTCAGACATAAACTTGATGTGATTATCATTCAGTTGCACGTGACGTGATTCTCGTTCAGTATTCATTTGCCCTGATGCGTGCCCCTGGTTCGAGGATTGCCTTGGCGACCCAATGGTCCCGGATACTTGCAGGTTCGTTCAGGCACGGAACGACTACGTAGTAGTCTCCCGGGGTTTGGATGAAAATAAGGCATCGTTCAAGCAGACAAGCATGCGTTTCTAAGGAACATAAGTAAACACGTTGCTCAGACCCGAAGGTAAGCCGAGAGTTGAAACCGTTAAGGGACTTAGCATGCGAGGGTCTGGATACAAGCAGTATTTCAATTTCCATATTCTAGCATAAGCAATATGAGTTGGGATTATTCCCTTAGCTAGGTGCGTTGGATTTATTAGCATGTAGGGGGTGAATCACCTAGCGACTAGCATAATATTCCAGATTTTTATGTGTGCTGGCTAAGCAAAGACAAGTTCACCGTAGCCACCCACCTTAGCGATGATTCGCCTCGGTAGAGCGATACGTCAAGCGAGCCTCTGAAAGTCCAAGCCGGATTCCTGTAGGGACAAGTCTGGATATCTTTTGCTTCTCGTTTGAGGCAAAGCGGGTCGGGACAGTTGCACTATCGCCGTTTGAGACGGCAGTCCGCTTGAGCGGAACGGGGTGTTACATCCTACCCAGCTCAGAAGAAGTCTCGTCCTCGAGACTTACTGAGGACAAGCAGTAATCTAGGGTTGAGGCAATCCTAGATAAGTCGTTGTACTTGTTCATTTGGATGTTCACTTGCACAAGCGTCGAAATCAGCATATCGCTTAGACTGGATCGTGCGCACTTTCGAAGGGCCCCTCTAGCGTGAACACGTCAACCAGCTTAGTGATAGCGAAGTCTCAGCACTCGAGTTTCACCTTTTTCTAAGTCTTGGATGGTGCACTAGTTCAAGGCGTCCCTCGAATAGATGCATTCAACCAAACTTAGAGTTAGTGAAAATCGGACAAGCTACTAGCGATACTCTCAAGGGTTCGTACAGGTTGGCACAAAGGCCACTCGCAGCATACAACCAGACAAGCAAGCATATCAATCAAAACGCATTTTGAAAGTATTTAGACTTATTGTTGGAATATCCCATCGAGGCATTGAGAGAGAGCGTGCACATAACCCACGAACGAGCTTTCGAAACAGAGATATCGAATCGAAGTCCAAAGGCGTAGAAGCCAGGCTCTGATACCGATATGTCACGTCCCGATCTCCCGCAGGCAAATCGGCCATTCCCGCTAGGCAGGAATCACCCTCGCCAGCATTCCCGCGGAACGATCGCTTGACCCATCCGGACGTGATGCCGCACGAGCGTGAACCGCGCCCGTGCAAGGCCGTGATTCATTGGCTGGCGATAAGAGTTCTAAGCCACAGAGTCGCACAGATTGTCCGAGTGCAGCGGAGTCATGAACGCATAGCGATTCGGTAACAAGTTCTCTGAGTTGACAAATATAGCGGAAGCATTGAAACACAAGTTGAAGTAAGACAAGCTCTTTTATTGATATAAACATGTTTTACAGGCGGCGTATAGCCGAGATTACAATTCGCTCAAGCCTCTCTCTGAAACAGTAAAAGCGTGCCAAGTGGCTACAATTATGGAATGATTGTAGAGGCAATATTCAGACGATGTTCACAACTTATGTCTTGTATATGTGCTTCAGTCCCGGATGCACCGTTGCTTCGGAGTGATGTCCACGCCTAAGCACGCACGTTGGAGGCGTCCGCACCGAACGAGGTCCTCCCGCACCCTGCACACAAACTGGTAGATTTTCAGTACATTGAATGCACTGGTGGGGAAGCTACTCGCCCGCTCGACAAATCCAAACACGTAATACAGGTTCCGTGCGCAACTATTAAGTTGTCTTTCTAGTTGCCTTAGGATCAGTTTCATGCAAGATTTGAATAGCCTAACACGTGAGGTAGTGCGCCGTGCGATATGAGAGGAACACGGCGAGACTTACCATTTGGCCTTCCCTGTCCAAGGCAAACATTGTTAATTCAAGCATGGGCAAGTATAAAACATTCAGGAGGCATACTTGATGAAAACCAAACCAATAGCATATGCAACATGAGAGTCGTTTTTAGCAGGATCGTTCAGGTGTTTATTTGTTCTTGGTGCGATGCAGTGACTCGCACGCGGATAGCCGCTAAGCGAGGATGACTTATCTATATGAACGTTAGTCGCTGGCATAGCCATAAAGGACCGTTTATAGTCTTTGAACAAGGATGGAAAGCAACAAAGATGCGTTGTTGGTTGCAGACCATCCTGTCCGCACGTGAGACTATCGTGATGTTCCATCCGGACCGGAACGGTCCCAGTGCCCCGGTGACCGCCCGTGGAACCGTTAGACCTTGTTTCCAAGTTGTTCGCGACATGCAGGTCAGGGCCAGTTTCTATTCCATAATTTGATATGATAATCCATGATTCGTGATCTGAACGAGCGTTTGCTCCAAGAGCTGAAATACGTGGATTCGTTACATGATGTGATTCTCGTTCAGACATAAACTTGATGTGATTATTATTCAGTTGCACGTAACGTGATTCTCGTTCAGTATTCATTTTCCCTGATGCGTGCCCCTGGTTCGGGGATTGCCTTGGCGACCCAATGGTCCCAGATACTTGCAGGTTTATTCAGGCACGGAACGACTACGTAGTAGTCTCCCGGGGTTTGGATGAAAATAAGGTATCGTTCAAGCAGACAAGCATGCGTTTCTAAGGAACATAAGTAAACACGTTGCTCGGACCCGAAGGTAAGCCGAGAGTTGAAACCGTTAAGGGACTTAGCATGCGAGGGTCTGGATACAAGCAGTATTTCAATTTCCATGTTCTAGCATAAGCAATATGAGTTGGGATTATTCCCTTAGCTAGGTGCGTTGGATTTATTAGCATGCAGGGGGTGAATCACCTAGCGACTAGCATAATATTCTAGATTTTTATGTGTGCTGGCTAAGCAAAGACAAGTTCACCGTAGCCACCCACCTTAGCGATGATTCGCCTCGGTAGAGCGATACGTCAAGCGAGCCTCTGAAAGTCCAAGCCGAATTCCTGTAGGGACAAGTCTGGATATCTTTTGTTTCTCGTTTGAGGCAAAGCGGGTCGGGACAGTTGCACTATCGCCATTTGAGACGGCAGTCCGCTTGAGCGGAACGGGGTGTTACACAGTATACTGGTCAGTAGGGCCCGCTCCAGCATACTGGTCACTCGATCCCGCTCTAGCATAATGGTGAATAGGGTCCTCTGCACCATCCCTCCTACGACGACGAGAGTGTCTCTGTCGTACAAAGCCGGTAGGATAGTCTGGTGGAAGACGTGATTGTACTGGAGGTATTTCAGGTTCCCGTCCAATACCCAGATGATCAACACGAGTCACAAGTTCCTCTATAAGAAGTCAACTTTGTGGGGAAAGGTTTATATCAGGTTGTTACAAATATTGTCGGTATATACCACTCTGAAATATAAAACTTGTAAATTAAAATATTTATCATATCTATGTATATGTATTTTTTAAAGTATAATGAAGTCATACCAAATCATGCATGCCATCGGCAAAAGCACGCAGAGTAGAATCATCTACAGATCTACTCTTGAACCTTTGCTCCTCATATTGGTATACTCGGTTGCTCATAAGAGGGCATCCCCACCATTGCCTATAGTCCAGGTTACCCATGTCTGCATAATGTAAACAAATTTTTAGCAAACTATTTACACTAAATTAATACGAATAATTAGTAACTTAGAACTTACATTCCTCAGCAGATCTTAGTCCGGGAGACATGTCCCTCACACTATAATTCTCGAACCGATTATTCCAGTCAGCAACGAGACCAAGGATTCGTTGTAATGCATTTGCTGCCTCATAACCGACTGTCGGTGGTTCATCGGGAATTATTGGGCTCATTCTGAATTATCGAAGAACACGGTCTACCGGATGGTACATGGTGAACTGATCATATATATAATATAAGATCTATGTAAAGTAAACTAATATGATATTCTCTTGATTTTTGGAGCATCATCTTCACATGTGTAAGGTAACCAGGTAACCTATTTAAAGATATTGTATCAAATAGATGTGATGTTTATTTACGATCAAAACTGAAATAATTTAAAGATATTTATTAGATATTTAAAAATTACCTCATGATACTGCAGTGTATCAAATTGGCTACGATAAAGTGATACACTCCTGTATTGGTAGTGTTGATAATCCACTACATATGTGGGCCATCGCATAGCAACTAAAAATACTCCAACATCACTGAGAATGCTAGTAACAGGCCTACCAATATAGAAGTGCTCGTAGGATCAGAACTATAAAACAAAAATATGACATTAGTACAAATAAAATTTGCGTATAAAATTACTCTAACTTTTTTAGGTCTTTCATTCATACCTGAATCAGTGAAATACATCCACAAATACTCTTATGATTGTATCTCACAAATTCTGTCAAATTGGCGTATAAAAAGGCAAGAGTAGCAGCTCCCCACGCATACTGAGTAAGTTTTGTCAAATCATCCAAGAATGGTAGAAGCTGCACATTTATCCTATTTTCCGATGCATCGGAAAATGGAATTGCACCACATAAACAGAGCAGATACGCTCTAGTGCAACGAATGACCTGAAAATATTAAGTGTTATATAGACACTAAATTAAGTCATAAACAAATATTACTAATAAAAATATATACCCGTATTTTATCTACATCAACCACCCCGTCAATAGTGTGATTTAAGTCCATGAAGTTGCCACGAAGCCATGTAAACTTCACAAAATTGCCGTCTTTTATACCAGATGGAGGGTTAACACCGAGATACCTCCTGATTAGATCAGATCCCTTTAAGTGCGGATCAAAATATATAGCGTCACCTTAAATAGGTAACCCGAGTATATTTGCCACATCAAATAGGGTGATCGTCATCTCGCCGAATGGGAGTTGTAAAGTGTTGCGTTCAGGCCACCAACGCTCCGCAAGACTTACAAACAAATGAAGATCGTGGATTAAATATCTAACACGATCTATATAGTGGAATCCAAAGGATTCCACCAAAGCCTTTTGGACAGAATTTATCTCCCACGTACGATAATTTTTTTCGGTCCGCCAATGTACGTGGATCTGGGTTCGTAAACCAAGATCATGGTCGTATAACTATAAAAAAATATATGCATTATATTTTGTGTGTAAATTACTTAACTTGGAAACTTATAATTTCAAAAATTACCTCGCCAGTAAATATCCGACTAGATATGTGGTCTTCACGTTGCTTAATAATAAGCTGGGTAGTCGGTCCACCAGGAATACGACCGTCATTGTGGTTAGCCATCTCCAAAAATGTAGATTATTGGATGAAGGGGGATTGCTATAAGGAGGAGTGCTGTGAGGAGGAGGAGGAGGAGGAGAAGTGGTGTGAGTAGGAGGAGGAGGAGTTGGGGTTTAGTTATAGGGAGTGGAGGGGAAGTTGAGGGGAGGGGGGGAGGTCTCCGAGAAGGGGAGGAGTCGGGGGGGGGGGGGGGTTCTCCGAGGCGTCGGGGTTGTCGTCGAGGCGGAAAGGAGGGGAGGATAGGGGCCCGCCAACTCAGTTGGCGAGTTCTCCTCCCTGTAAATACACCAAATTCCTTCCTTATTTTGTAATTTTATATAAATATATTACTTTATTTAAAAAAATTGTTTTTAAAACTATTAACCAAACGGTTGAACTCAGAGACTTTCAATTTTTACTCTTTTTTAATTTTTTTAGTCGTCCTTTACTTATTTTATTATAATTTAAGGTACACTTTACCAAATGATCATAATTTTTTTAATTTTTTATTTTTAACGAAAATCGTCAATAACTAACAGTCAAATTCTTTGACCTACATAAATAAATAAATAAAATAAAATTGCATCCAACTTATTTTACTATAATAAAATGTGCACCCAACTTATTTGAGAGTATTTTGGTCATAATTTAAATTTTATTTCAGTTAAATGTGGATCAAAGGAGTTGGCAGTTATCCATTAACGATTTTTTAAAAAAGTGAAATGTTTCATTCATTATAGTAATTCGATAGAATGTACATTGAATTATGATAAAATAAATGAAAGTAACTTAATTTTTTTTTTTTTTATCGAATTCGAGTTATTCTTGTGGTTACTGAAGAGAAGTATTAGACTCTGGCTGGATGACAGAAGGTCAGTAGATCGAGCCATGGGAACTTGTTATTCCTTCCATTTATAAATTATGAAAGTTAGAGATAGTGAATCTAAAAAACATGCAATATGATATGTACAAATTTTTTGAATATTATATCGAATTTCGTACATTATGTAGGAATTTTTTTTAAAATATTATATTTTGTGTCACTCTTCTCCAACCAACCGAGGAATGTGTAGTGTCAAATTTCAATGCCATGATATGGGTTGTTGTATAACCAATCATGATATGTGCTTATGGGATCACGTTAAATTGTTTTTTATTCTTTGTATTGGAATTCAAAGTTGGTATTTTGACACTTTACCCAAGATTTACTATTTTATTTTTTAAGTGTAGAATTACTTGCATACATTTGGATGCATTTGAGGTCTACCAAATTGGGTATCAAGGCTGGCATAAGACAATAAGATGTGATCATAACTGAGGTGTAGATATGATGATATTTCAGCAGTTGTTATTTTGGAGAACAGAGCCTCCTCTTATAGTTGTTCCTTTCTTACTATAATTTATTGATTATTTGTACGGAATTCAAAAGTCAATAACTCATCAACCCATAACTCATGGTGACACATTAAAGCAGTAGGGCCATCTTTTAATGGTCCAACCGGAGAGAAGCTAATCACATTATAGCAAAAAGACTGTACAGAGCTGTATTAGATATCGCATGGAGATCGATTTATCCACGAGCTGGTGTATGAGTAAAGTGCAAATTTTTTTTTTTTTTTTAGATTTGTGCTTTTGTATTTAAAATTTTTTGAATTAAATTTTTATTTTTATTTTCTTTTGGTTCAGTTTTTATCTATTTTGAAATCTGTCGTTAACAGAAGTAAAAATATATCTGAAAAGACGATTTTACCTCTCTTCCTATTCCCTCCCACCCTCTCTCATCGGCGGGGGGAGGGAGGGTGCGGGTGGCCGCGTGGGAATGAGGGAGGGGGGCGGGGAGGAGGAGGGTACTTACTTAGGAGGTCACTGAATGTATCCAAAAGTTCTTCATCACCAAAACTCTTCCTCATGGCTTTGATCATACTTACTTAGCCTTGATTCCAGAAAAATCAAAACCCACAAGACCAATAGATTCCATACCCATAGCTCTTTGCAATGTAATGTATAAAATTATTTCAAAAATCATAGCAAACTTTATGAGACCTCTACTCCACAAACTAATTCCCCAATTACAGAACGCCTTTATCCCTGGAAATCATATCACAGATAATACTGTTATCACGCAAGAGCTTCTTCATTCTATTAGAAACTCCAGAAACAACCCCAATACTTTTGCCCTTAAACTTGACATTGCCAAAACTTATGACCGATTAAGTTGGGAAATCATTAGTCAAGTTCTCATCGGATATGGTATCCATGGTGACTCACATGATCTAATAATGCAACTGATACCAACAATTTTCTTTGAGACCATTTTGAATTGCCTTCCTTCTCGTCAGCTCACCCCCAACTGTGGCATACAACATGGTAGTCCCCTCTCCCCATACATATTTATTATGTGTGGTGAACTACTCTCGATTCATATCTCCATCATAGTGAGGAATGGTCTCTATTCTGGCATGAAGTTATCAAGACACCACATGATATCTTACTCCCTGTCACGACCCGCACCCAGTGTGAGGGCACGAGTACGTGGGTACGTCCAGCCTACGCTGCAACATCGACGGTAGAACGATATCTAGGTTAATAACACTATCATCTTATACAATATATACATAAACCTTTCAATGATATCTTAACTCCATACGGAGGATAAGATGACAATATTTATGATAATCAATACTCAATCATATTAAAACTAGAGAAAAATAATGGCATAATATCTTTAGAAGAAATTGAATCATAAACTCACAACTACAACCAAAACCAAGTCTAATAGTCTAAGCACAAATAGTCTCAAATATATATATAACATGCCAAATGTCTGTAGAAGCATGGAAAATATACACCATGCGCCTCGGTGACTCAGCTCCATGTGCCTCGGTGACTCAGCTCCATGCACCTCAGTGACCCAGCTCCATGCGCCTCATGGGTCCAGCTTCATGCGCTTCAGAATCTTCACTCTATGCACCAACCATCCAAGCAGTGTCTCATGTGCCCGTAGTGCCATCCGCCACTACGCATCTTAGTATCTCATGTGCTCGTAGTGCCATGCGCCACTACGCATATTAGTGTCTCATGTGCCCGTAGTGCTATGCGCCACTACGCATCTTAGTGTCTCATGCGCCTGCAGTACCATGCGCCACTGTGCATCTTAGTATGCGCCTGCAGTGTCATGCGCCACTACCCCTTCAAATGCTCTTCATACGCCAAGTGAAAGTATTCCCAAGGTGCAGTCACAACTATCCAAATAAGGGCATGACACGTGTCACAAGTATTATGGGCGACGACAACTCCAGATCTTGGCTTGACATGTGGCAACCTTAACGCTGTATGCGCTTGCAGTACCATTTGCCAACATGCAGCCAACGTACATGCGCCTATGTAAGGCCTTCCTATGGCTATAAATATTGGGCGTCTCCCACATGCAAGCAGGCAGCCGTATCTACACGTAAAAGAGCCACACATAGAGGCAGCATCCACACGCAAAAGATGAGGAGACGAAGACAGGAGCGCCGCTAGAAGCCTCATCAACCTCCTTGGTCCTGGATCGTCAACAGAGTAAAGGAGCCGCTGTAGTGCTCGATCTCCACCATCACACTTGCCTAGATCTTTCTTTTTGTACTTACATCCTCTTGTATAGGGATTCTCATGTACTCTTTGTCAGTTCGTAATAAATAAGAGTTTTACACCCTCCACCCTAAACCTCTATTTTTTACGATGTCAACAAAAATGGTGACTCTGCTGGGAAAGAGCTTATCCTTCAATGAGAAGCTGGTGACGCAATCCGATATGACCAAGTTAGGTTCGACTCAGAAGATGTTGTTAATTCGCTTCGACCAACAGGCGTTCGAAGATATGTTGGACAAGCACTACTAAATTTTTTCCAATTAGCGACGTCCTTAGCGATGTCAGAGTAAAACGTCATCAATTCCTAAGAATTTAGCGACTCCATTTAAAAAAGTCGCAAAACGTCGTTAGTGGCGACGTTCAGCGTCATCCAGCGACTATCATTATTATTATAGAAATAGACGTCGATAATAGTCGCTGAACATCGCTAATATTTTAATTACAGCGACGTATTTAGCGATATTGTAACAATTACGTCACAATATATTAAAAAACAACGACGTTTAGCAACTCCTACTTTATACGTCGCTAAATTGTTTAATATAGGGTTCTAATTTTTTATTTCTCCCGTTCGTTTTCATTCACAAAATTTTGAAACCCGCGCTCCCTCCTGCTCCGTGACCCCCTCCGGCGCTCCAGCCCCCCTCCCTAACGCCGTGCTCCCCCCGGCTCCCCCTCCGGCTTTCCCCCTCTTTTATCTAGCCCTCCCTTCGACTCTCCCCTTGTGCTCCGTCTTCCCCCACTCTGTGCTCCGACTCTCCCTCCGCCTTCATCTCTCCGATCATTCATCCCCCCTCCTCGGTCAGGTAAACCCTAACCCTAATTCTTATGACACCGATACAGACACTCATAAACATTCTAACATAGACACACACACCATAATTATTCTAAAATTGGCACGGACACACTAACACTGACATAGAGTTTGTGTGTGTGTGAAGTGACCGGTGCCTTATAGCCTATTCGAAATGATACTATCATGGACACACTGATACTAACACTGACACAAACACACTACAATGGAAGGTGAAGGCCTACGGATGATATGCTTGTGCTACAAATTAGGGTTTATGAACTTAAGAATCATTTATAGAGATTGTTTGCTAGTTTTCTTCACACACGAACATATTCTTTAATACTTTAAGGCAACCGTACCCTCCCGATATTTGGATTGGAGTTGGATATGATCATGGTTAACTTTCGGATATTTAGGTAATCATAAGTGTCAATTTCTAACTATGATATAGGTTGTTTGATATAAATTTGGGTATGCATTTTAGTCAAGATATTGTGTTTAGGTATGGGTAGTACCTTGTATATTTGTGTCAAGTGTATGAGAGTCCACGTGTTCTCTATATATGTGTGTGTGTGTGTGTGTGTCAAGTGTATGAGAGTGTCCTAGTGAGATGTGTGTATGTGTATATGTTTGAGTGAGGGATGAGTGAGCTAGTGATGATTAATAATCTATATAGATAGATACATATATAAGGGTATATAAATATACAATTTTTATTGTAAAATACACACTAACACAGACACAACACACACATACACTGATACAGACATGACACACACATACACTGACACAGATACGACACACTGTCACAGACACACACACTGAGACAAACACGACACACACACACTGACACAGATACGACACGATATATATCCATGTAATTAATTAATTTATCATATTAACATACATTTTTGTTGTAAAATAGTATTGCAAGTGTGCATTTAGCTTAATTGATAAATGATAGGTGTGACCATCCTAAATAGGGTTTCTATATATGTATCGGGAAATCAAGTCAGAGATTTTACTTATGTATTAATGTAGTGTGCAGGATAAATTTATAGAGGGTGCACTACTAAAAATTGTGGGATTAGCAATATTTTTAGCGACGTTAAGTTAAAACGTCGCTAATATTAAAGATATCAGTGACTCAAAATATAAACGTCGCTATGCGTCGCTGTTTGGCGACGTTTAGCGACTATAATTTATTTTTTTAAAAGAATAGTCGCTATAAGTTATCTAAGGTCGCTAAATGTTGCTAAAATTTATAATTTAGCGACGTTTAGCGACGTATTTAGCGACGTTTATATTTTTAATATTTAGCGACGTGTTTAGCGACTTCTATGACGTCGCAAAACATTTCTATTAGCGACGTTTTTATTTGACGTCGCTAAACGTCGCTAAAATTTTGTTAATTAGGGATCGGTTTCGATTCCCGCCAACTGTCGAATTTTTCGAAAATTCTCAAACCCGCGGCATTCCCCCCTCTCCGGCGACCGGCGTCCTCCACAGCGCCCTACTCTGGCATCCCCCTCCTCCTCCTTCTCCTCCTCCTCCTTTAGGTAAACCCTAACTCTCTCTCTCTTAGGACACGTAATGACACAGACACAGACACGACACACACACGTGACAGACACTGACACAGACATGACACACACACACGTGACACTAACCCTAACCCATAACTGACACGACCTGGGATCAGGACCTAGGGTTAGGGTTAGGGTTTTTGACCTGGGGTTAAGGTTAGGGTTTTTGACCTGGGGTTAGGGTTAGGGTTTTTGACCCGGGGTTAGATTTTTTGACCTGGGATCTTGGTTCTTCCAGTGCTACAAAAAGAAGCTACTGTTGCTGCAATGCAATGTTGCTTGTTGTTGCTGCAATGCTGTACTGCTTGCTGTGTGCTCGAAGGGCCTTGCTGCATTGCTACTGGTGTAGCTCGGGTAGTTGCTGAATGTTGCTGCCACTGAAATGCTGTTTCAGTGTTGAAATGCTGATACATATGGCTGCACTGCTTTGGCCTTGCTGTAGTACATTTTTGCACTGAAGAGGCAGCTGATGCACTGCCCGAGCCTACTCTGCTTGCTGCTCCTCTGTTGTGCTTGTTGTTTCCTGTGCACTGTACTGCCTGCAGTTCCCGACCCTCTCCAAATATACACATATACACACACACACACATACACACACACACACGCACACGCATACACACACACACATAAGCACATATAACTACTCCTATATATATATCTATATATCTATATATCTATATATATATATATATATATATATATATATATATATATATATATATATATATATATATATAGCTAGCTGCTAGCACAGAGCTGGCACACTGATTCCTCACTGCTGTATTGTGATCTGCTCACTTAATTACTCAAACAACCATATGCACACACACACACATACATAAGGCATTGTGTGTCAAGTTAGAGCAGTTCTTACCTTCCTCCAGAGAATCACACTGTATTTAACGATTTATAGGACACATACTGTCATTTTTGCAGAAGTATCTAGAAGTGGATATGAATTACTATCTGCGTCATCGTTCGTGGATGTACAACCGTCATCCTGATGACATATGCGGTATGCGGGATAAATTTATTGAGGGTGTACAACAGTTCCTGTAGTTCGCCAAGGCGCTCCCTCAGTACATGGACGGTACCAAAATTAAGTATCCGTGTGTGAGATATCGCAACTTGAAATATCATCCAAAAGTGGAAGTCACATATCATTTGTACTCGAAGGGCTTCATGCCAAATTACTATCAGTAGATCGCACATGGAGAACTTGTGTCTCTAGCATCAGAGTCAGAGCCATATATGGAGCCGTATATGGATGTCCACGACCACGCTGCTTATGACGACGGGTGGGTGAACATGGTTTTTGATGCTATTGAGGGTGTACAGCAGTTCCTGCAGTTCGCCAAGGCGCTCCCTCAGTACATGGACGGTACCAAAATTAAGTGTCCGTGTGTGAGATGTCGCAACTTGAAATATCATCCAGAAGTGGAAATCACATATCATTTATACTCGAAGGGCTTCATTCCGAATTACTGTCAGTGGATCGTACATGGAGAACTTGTGTCTCTAGCATCAGAGTCAGAGCCATATATGGATGTCCACGACCACGCTGCTTATGACGACGGGTGGGTGAACATGGTTTTTGATATGGCGGGGCCTAGTTTCAATCCGGACAATCATGATGGAGTTGAAGAGGCACCGAATGCCGATGCTTGCAAAGTTTATGGAGTTTCTGGAGAATGCAAGGACTCCATTATATCCTGGTTGTGAGGATCATTCATCGTTGGAGGTGGTTACAAGATTGTTGAGTATCAAGTCCAATTTTAATATATCGCAAGAATGCCATAATTGACCGATCGATTTGATTATAGAGATCTTACCCGAGGGTGCAAAGTTGCCTAAAGACTTCTACCGATCTAAGAGAATGGTGAGATCACTTTGGATGGAATACCAGAAAATTGATGCATGTCGCAACGGGTGCATGTTGTACTACAAAGACGACAAGGATGAAGATGCGTGCAGATTCTGTGGTACTGATCGCTACAAGGCCACTGGTAGAGAAAAGTCTATTGTGCAAGAAAGCCTACCGATTCCATGCACTACTTGCCTTTGACGCCGCGGTTGCAGAGGTTGTTTATGGTTAAGGAGACTGCAGAAAATATGAGTTGGCACAGGCCGAAACAGATCGAAGGAGTATTGGATCATCCATCCGATGGAGAAGCATGAAAGCACTTTGATCGAGAGTATCCAGATTTTGAGTATCCATAATGTACTATTTTGACGAATATATATATTATATTTTGCAATATAGAATGTATTATCCATTTAGACTTGTGACACCACTAGTTATTTACTGTATAATTCTATGAATGCTGTGAGATATGCATAACATTTTGACTGTAGAATGTAGTATATATATTTATGTATTTTTTTATTCATTATATGTTGTTATCTGGTATGACAGGACGACGCGGAGGGTTCGGCAGGTCCCGAGGTAGACACAGTGCTCCTCTGGTACTGCCTACTGTTGGTTCTGGATCCTCATCGCCCAGTACTCCAGTATATCGATCAGTCACATCTCCGACTGCGATGACGTTACGCGGCATCACTCCTGGGATGAGTAGTTCCAAGCCTGATAGTACTCCCTCGTCCAGCATTCCTCCTGCTGACGGTACCATAGAGACAGATGAGCATGTAGAGGAGGTCGTGCCGACGTTGTCCCAGCATCAGCTAGATCCTCTATGCGCACCTCCGGAGGAGACGAGGACAGAGATTTGGGCCGACGGTACAAAGTAAGTCAATTAAATAGTTTAGCATCATATATATCGTATATTTATTTATTCATCATATATTAACTTTTTTGATCAAAATAATTCTCTCTGTATAGATATCGTCCATCGTCGGTTCAGAGACGCCTAGGCCTCTTTCTGAGGAACAACTATGGTGGCCCTTGGATCAACTACTCTGAAGCTCCATAGTAGAGGAAGGCATTTTGGTTTGCACACTTCAAAGTAAAAGTATATTATATAAATCCTATAATTTATGCATATTATATAACTTATCTGTGATGCTCAGTTACTAAATTATTTATTCTAGCAAACGTATTTCTATCCTCCGCACCGGACCGAGTTGATCGAGCGGATGTTTCCTGCCATTACCGCCAAGCTTATCCGTGATGCTCTGGATGACCAAAAGGCTCGTGATCATGCTGGAAAACCGATCCAAGGTTGGATCACGCTTGAGCAGTGGACTACGATGAGGGCTAGATTCGACGATCCGAGGTACAAAAAAAGGTCTGAGAAGGCCAAGGTGGCTAGGCGGAATGCTGCAAAGTGGTGTGGTGGCTCAATTTCGATGACGAAATATTTCCGTCGTTTGGTATATTTTTATTTAAGATATATTATTTTAATGTAAGTACGATAAAATGGTAGTAGGAAAAAATATTTAATTTTAGTACTAAATAATATATTTTTAACCGGTATAGAGGGGTGAGGATGCAAACATGGTGACCGTCTTCCTGGCCACCCATCGAAAGGACGAAAATCTTATTGGTGAGAGGGCCTCGGAGACCTATGTAAGTATTACTTTACTTTGTGTTAATTTTAATATAACTTAGGCAATTATCGAGTACCCAAACTTTTCTAGGCCGAGTATCTTAGGCTTCGTGAGCGGGCGACTGCTAGTGCACCTACAGCTGGAGAGGCTGGTACTTCCTCGCAGCCCGCTCCAGCTCCGTCGGCGGACGAGCTGTGGGTGGCTGCCACTGGTGGTCTCCAGAGGGGTACGTACTACGGTACGTGTAAATTCTCTCACCCAAAATTAGACCTACTTTGCTTAGATAGTAAAATTAGGGCTAGTTTGAACCCAATTGGAAATAGAACACGGTATTTATTTTAATTTTTGTAATATTTATATCACATAGAGCACCTTACCGTTGCTTCGATAATTGGAGCACTACACTAGCCATTACCTATCTACAAATTTCACACACTTGCCATAGACATGACCGCCTTCTATTCTGACCTCGGTGTAACTTATAATCATACTCTCTTGTGCTACATTTTAGTCACACAACATTCGTCGCAGACGTTATTATTTAATTCTAAATAAATTCAAACTTTGTATCCTTGTACGTTCCAATAAAAATTGGAGACACAATCTTGACCCATTTTGTACAACCCAAATTATGATAATATTCTACTCTGATCCCTCTACGTCCATGACACTTGTGTCCCACCTAATTTTATCCTTATACACTTCTAATTAATTTAAGAACACCTTGCGCATTAATTTTAATTAATTTAACCCAATTTCCATCTTTGTGCAATTTTCCCAATTATTGGGTATTTTTATGCAAAAATGTATTAAGGTGTCCACACCATTGGATAATACATGAAAAAACCTATTTTTTCCTTCACATAAATTTTTTCCATAATTTTCGGAATGTGCAACGCAACATCGCCCCCTCATTTAAACCTAGCCTTGCATTTTGAACAATGCAATTATAGCCCTCCAAACACCCTCATGTCAAGCTAAGGCCCACTCCAAGGAGATGTTGACCAAGCCCAAACCCCTAGGTCAACATCAAACCCTAGGTCCCACATGTATAAATACATAACTTTTTCTTAACTTTCTTTATTTTTACTTTTTTACCTAAACCCAAACTCAATACCTAGCCAAACCTCCCTTCCGTACTGTTCATCTCCTTCTTCCTCTCCTCCCCTCTACCAGCCGCCGGCTGGAGCCGAGCCTCGGCCACCTTCCCGCCGGAGCCAGTCTGGACCTCCCTGCCTCACCACTCGACTCCACCACCTCTCCTCCCTAATCACTTCCTTCCATCATCACCAGCACCACCTCCATCTTTCCTACACCCCGACCACGACTGCCCCTCAGCCCGACCACCTTCTTCCTCCTCTACTCCGGCCTGTCCTCCACGTCCACGACTCCTCCACAACCCGACCGGAGCAACCCCGAGCCGCCTCTCCCATCTCCCCGTCAGCAGACCTCACCACCACCACCCTCTTCCCCATTACTACCTCGCCGGAGCCCGATCACCATCGTCATCTACATCGAGCTCCTCCCTCGATGGACCACCTCTCCCTCTTCTTTACCTCGCTGGATCTACCACCACTTCTCGACGACTCGACGACGGGTGCCGCTGAACTTCCCGTCGATGACTGAACCATCGTTCCCGACCTTCATCCTCTCCCGAGTCACCTCCTCTCATCCCCAGCCCTCTCCTCCCTCGCCTGAACACTATTAACACCATACCTCCTCTTCGCTTGAGTCCCTGCCAACCACCATCACCATTAACACCGCTCACCATCTCTTCTCTGCCGTTTCCTCCACCCCCTTCGCCTGAGAACCTCGACCTCTTATTCTTCCTCCATTTCCCTGCCGAGCCACCCAGGCCAACACCACCACACCACCAGCACGACCACCACCATTCCCTGTTCTCTTCTTCCCTCCTTTGCCTGAGCATCGAGCAGCCTCACCGGAGCTTCAACTTGACTCCTCCTCCTTCCTGAACTCCTTCTCCTCGACTACAGCCTCCTCCGCCTTGGCCGGACCTCCCCCCTGGCCGGAACAGTAACTTCACCATCACCTATTATCATCATTACCACCATTGCCATTATCATCACCATCATCCATTATCATCATCACCACTACTGCCATTATCATCATCATCACCATTAACAACATCATCATCTAATCACCATCCACATCATCACCATAATCCTAGTCACTATTTACATCATCACCATCATCCCAGTCACCATCCACATTATCACCATAATCCCCATCATCATCCACATCACCACCATTATCATAATTTCCATCATCATTCCATTATCATCACCATTGTAATCATCATCACCATTATAATCCCCATCATCAACATAACCATTATCATTTACCTAATCACCACCTTAACCATAACTATCATCATCATTATAACCTAATCATCTCATCGTCATCACCCTATCATTGTCGTCATTGTGGACCCGTCACCCTTGCCGAAGATAACTTGTAGCAGTCACCCCCGATTTCTGTGTCTGTGCATGCTGACCCCGAGAATCTATTGGATTATTCTGCGCAACTTCTGGAGCAGCATATTGGGACTACGCAGCTTCTTGCCAGGCAAGTATACCCTATATGTGCCTATTACACAAGTACTATCATTAAGGGCTGCCAAATTGTTTATAGTACTTTGTATGCTATTTATATTTCTGTATATTCATTGCATGTTTAGTTTCGTTCAGTCATTACTATATATTAGATATGTTGACACACACTTGACACCTAGTATCATAAAAGGACAACCATTAGGCGTATGGGCTTTAACCACTCTAGTAAACTATAGTATCTAGCTCGCACTACGGTAGTGTGTCACGCTGGTCGCTACCCCCGCAGCATGTCAATTTCTAGAGTCTCGCTGATCGCTACCCCCACGGTATGTCAATTTCTGATATTCTAGACGGGTGTATGAGTTATGAGATTTAGATCGAGTAGCCTACCCTTGCCCATACGTCGAAAAGTTATCCTCATTTGCATTCATATAGATTGTCTTGTACAGCGTACTTATATATTTTTAAATATTATGCATGCTCACTGTATTTAATTGGCTTGCTTCTATGTATCTTGTTATGTCCCTCTGAGGACCTGGTCCCTTGCCAGGTATAGACGACCATGAGTACCCGCAGGAGTACGGACCCAGACCTGACACATTACTTTCTGCCGAGGAGACCTGACCCACTGAGCATCATTGATTAGCTCTAGCGATGGATACTTTAACTGACACTTTTATCATCACCTTATTTTATATTGGTGATTTTACTCTTCTCTCTTATTTTAGTTTGATATAGTCACTGGTAGTGGATTTGTCTCCACCCGACTATCATTGTTGGATTATTCAGACTCTTTATTCTAGTTTAGTTATTTTCTCTCTGTGACTTATTGTGTGGATGATATTAGTATTTTTGTAACTTATGACAATAAATATATACCACATATGAGTATTATTTATATTACATCGTACGTGTGTATTATGGTATCCATATATTGGAGTTGCCATATACATATGGCTGACATGCTTACGTGTTCTTAGTCCTACGTATTTTGGGACTAGGACGTGACATGTTTTTGTGGTGGCCCATGCAGGTCAAGAGCATATTATCTCGATTACGTTACTGTACCGAGCAAGCCTGCACTTAGGATTAGAATATAGGATCTCATCCACTTAATTATCACCTCCCTTAATTTTGTTCCGCATTCTTATTTGATAGCTTGCATTGCATCTTGCTTGATCCCTTCTCAACGTTAGTCTTATCTTTTCTTTCGTGCTTGATAGGGGTTAGGAAGGTGCCTTGTACCAGGTATATACACTCTAGTATTCAATAACACTATTAGTTAAATTCTTGTAAGTTGGATAATATGCCTCATAACCTAGTAACACATGGTCCTTCTGACCAATTAATAAAATATAAATGGATGACACCAACTATAAACTTGCATAAAAAGATAGTATTTATTCAGACAGTAGAACTTAGAGGCCCATACCCCTATTTGGACGACTAACAACTTAGACAAGGAGTTAGTATGACAACTGTAGAGACTGTAGAGTCTTATCTTTTTGTGAACTTAAATTATTATGTACCTTCTTTCATTATAATCCAGCGTATTTATATTTTCTGAACTACCTTGACTTATGCTGTTATTATAGCCTAGTTTTGCAAGCTTACTCTTTTATCGAGCTTGATCATGATATATGTATTATTGGGTATACACACTAATATATTTCAAAATCAATGTATTATGGTCTGATCAACCATAGTGCGCTTGGTTCGCCCCTTGCATGACTACTTATGTGGATTGAGATAAAATCGACTTAGCTTCTTAGACGAATGTACATGCCCTCTAGACATGTCTGAGCGTATTGTATCGATTACATAGATACGAACATGCGAATAAGAAATTACCAAATAGGATTTCAATCCACAACTGCCTTGACAATTCCCATTTGAATTCTTTAAACGCCTTGATCCCCATACTTCTATTCTATTTCCTTCCCCTTGAACTATTTATCATTGTTTTTCGTCTTCCCTTATTTTGGAAAGACGAAACCTCGTGCTTGGTGTAAGTTGATACACTGATAGAACTAGATATACCCCATAGGCTAATCATATGACTTAGTGACTCTCTTTTATAATTGATTAAGGACATATCATAGGTAATATATTTGGTGTTAAAACTTTGAGGATTGAATAACATGATTAAATAATTTAAGGAATATTTACTTAGATGTATAGCCTTAGGTGATAAATGGATAAATTCTAAGTTGGGTAGAAACCGCATTGTTAAACTTGAGGTGAATTCTTTTAGATTGTGATCAAGTGAGATTAGATAGAGAGAAACCATGCCTTATTTTAATTTTGAGGACAAAATTATTTTAAGTTGGGTAAATTATAAACCTCCTCACCCAAAATTAGACCTACTTTGCTTAGATAGTGAAATTAGGGCTAGTTTAAACCCAATTAGAAATAGAACATGGTATTTATTTTAATTTTTGCAATATTTATATCACATAGAGCACCTTACCGTTGCTTCGATAATTGGAGTACTACACTAGCCATTACCTACCTACAAATTTTATACTCTTGCCCTAGACATGACCGCCTTCTATTCTGACCTCGGTATAAGTTATAATTATACTCTCTTGTGCTACATTTTAGTCACACAACATTCGTCGCAGACGTTATTATTTAATTCTAAATAAATTCAAACTTTGTATCCTTGTACGTTCCAATCAAAATTGGAGACACAATCTTGATCCATTTTGTACAACCCAAATTATGATAATATTCTACTCTGATCCCTCTACGTCCATGACACTTGTGTCCCACCTAATTTTATCCCCATGCACTTCTAATTAATTCAAGAACACCTTGCGCATTAATTTTAATTAATTTAACCCAATTTCCATCTTTGTGCAATTTTCCCAATTGTTGGGTATTTTTATGCAAAAATGTATTAAGGTGTCCACACTATTGGACAATACATGAAGAAACCTATTTTTTCCTTCACATAAATTTTTTCCATAATTTTCGGAATGTGCAACGCAACATCGCCCCCTCATTTAAACCTAGCCTTGCATTTTAAAAAATACAATTATAGCCCTCCAAACACCCTCATGTCAAGCCAAGGCCCACTCCAAGGAGATGTTGACCAAGCCCAAACCCCTAGGTCAACATCAAACCCTAGGTCCCACATGTATAAATACATAACTTTTCCTTAACTTTCTTTATTTTTACTTTTTTACCTAAACCCAAACTCAATACCTAGCCAAACCTCCCTTCCGTACTGTTCATCTCCTTCTTCCTCTCCTCCCCTCTGCCAGCCGCCGGCTGGAGCCGAGCCTCGGCCACCTTCCCGCCGGAGCCAGTCTGGACCTCCCTGCCTCACCACTCGACTCCACCACCTCTCCTCCCTGATCACTTCCTTCCATCATCACCAGCACCACCTCCATCTTTCCTACACCCCGACCACGACTTCCCCTCAGCCCGACCACCTTCTTCCTCCTCTACTCTGGCCTGTCCTCCACGTCCACGACTCCTCCACAACCCGACCGGAGCAACCCCGAGCCGCCTCTCCCATCTCCCCGTCAGCAGACCTCACCACCACCACCCTCTTCCCCATTACGACCTCGCCGGAGCCCGATCACCATCGTCATCTACATCGAGCTCCTCCCTCAATGGACCACCTCTCCCTCTTCTTTACCTCACCGGATCCACCACCACTTCTCGACGACTCGACGACGGGAGCCACTGAACTTCCCGTCGATGACTGAACCATCGTTCCCGACCTTCATCCTTCTCCGCGTCGCCTCCTCTCATCCCCAGTCCTTTCCTCCCTCGCCTGAACACCATTAACACCATACCTCCTCTTCGCTTGAGTCCCTGCCAACCACCATCACCATTAACACCGCTCTCCATCTCTTCTACGCCGTTTCCTCCACCCCCTTCCCCTGAAAACCTCGACCTCTTCTTCTTCCTCCACTTCCCTGCCGAGCCACCCAGGCCAACACCACCACACCACCAGCACGACCACCACCATTCCCTGTCCTCTCCTTCTCTCCTTCGCCTGAGCACCGAGCAGCCTCACCGGAGCTTCAACTTGACTCCTTCTCCTTCCTGAACTTCTCCTCCTCGACTACAGCCTCCTCCGCCTTGGCCGGACCTCCCCCTGGCCGAAATTATAACTTTACCATCACCCATTATCATCATCACCACCATTGCCATTATCATCACCATCATCCATTATCATCATCACCACCATTGCCATTATCATCATCATCACCATTAACAACATCATCATCTAATCACCATCCACATCATCACCATAATCCCAGTCACTATCCACATCATCACCATCACCCCAGTCACCATCCACATTATCACCATAATCCCCATCATTATCCACATCATCACCATTATCATAATTTCCATCATCATTCCATTATCATCACCATTTTTATCATCATCACCATTATGATCCCTATCATCAACATAACCATCATCATTTACCTAATTACCACCTTAACCATAACTATTATTATCATTATAAACTAATCATCTCATCGTCATCACCCTATCATTTTCGTCATTGTGGACTCGTCACCCTTGTCGAAGACAAACTGTAGCAGTCACCCCCATTTTCGTGCCTGTGCACGCTGACCCCGAGGATCTATTGGATTGTTCTGTGCAACTTCTGGAGCAGGATATTGGGACTACGCAGCTTCTTGCCAGGCAAGTATACCTTGCCAAATTATTTACAGTACTTTGTATGCTATTTATATTTCTGTATATTCATTGAATGTGTAGTTTCGTTCAGTCATTACTATATATTAGATATGTTGACACACATTTGACACCTAGTATCATGAGAGGACAGCCATTAGGCGTATGGGCTTTAACCACTCTGGTAAATCGTAGTATCTAGCTCGCACTACGGTAGTATGTCGCGCTGGTCGCTACCCCCGCGGTATGTCATTTTCTGTGGTCGCTACCCCCGCGGTATGTCAATTTTTGATGTTCTAGACGGGTGTATGAGTTGTGAGATTTAGATCGAGTAGCCTACCCTTGCCCATACGTCAAAAAGTTGTCCTCATTTGCATTCAAATAGATTATCTTGTACAGCGTACTTATATATTTTTAAATATTATGCATGATCAATGTATTCAATTGGCTTGCTTCTATGTATCTTTTTATGTCCCTATGAGGACCTGGTCCCTTGCCAGGTATAGACGACCGTGAGTACCCGCAAGAGTACGGACCCGGACCTGACACATTACTTTCTGCCGAGGAGACCTTACCTACTGAGCATCATTGATTATCTCTAGCGATGGATACTTTAGTTGACACTTTTATCATCACCTTATTTTATATTGGTGATTTTACTCTTCTCTCTTATTTTATTTTGATATAGTCACTGGTAGTGGATTTGTCTCCACCCGACTATCATTGTTGGATTATTCAGACTCTTTATTCTAGTTTAGTTATTTCCTCTCTGTGACTTATTGTGTGGATGAGATTAGTATTTCTGTGACTTGTGACAATAAATATATACCATATATGAGTATTATTCATATTACAGCGTACGTGTGTATTATGATATCCATATATTGGAGTTGCCATAGACATACGGCTGGCATGCTTACGTGTTCCTAGTCCTACGTATTTTGGGATTGGGGCATGACAGTACGGGATCCTATGGCATTGGTTGCGACGCAGTCATCTAGGGCCTCCCCGACAAGTGTGCATTCCCCACAGCCCTCGTAGTCGTCGGCCCGAGTCCAGGAGGCCGTTGACCGTCAGATTGCGTCTCTCCATGACGAGTTGCTGTGAAGGATAGAGGAGCAGCCCCGGTCCCAGCCGTAGGCGGACGATACGACGCTCATCGCACGATTTGATATGCTCGAGCGCAGCATCATGGAGCTCCGGGATTTGACAGCTGATCTTAGAGCCTCGACAGAGCGCAGCGTGACAGAGCTGCAGGTATCACAGCTATCCATGGGCAAGAGGCTGACGATGATGCAGGATTCAATGGTTCATAGCAGTACGAGGCTGTTATCTACCATGGATTCTTACAACCAGTGACTCACAGAGTTGGAACGGATACGTCCTCCTGGTGCGCCTACATCTACACAGACTCCACCGACGTCACTGCCTTCTCCTTCGACATCGGTGTCAATTTTACGGGAGCAGTATGATCTGTTCTCATCCTTCATGCGCGTCAGTTGTCATCCTCTTGCAGATCTGCAGTAGTCCTAGTTAGGACCACTTTATTATTGATTGTTTATGTTTTAGACATTATTTTTTGTATTTTTTAGGATGAGGCTTTTAATTTGCTGTATTCTTTGTATTCTTTAGGAGGCTTAGTTGATGGATATTTGCTGTCTTACGACGATATCTTCTTCTGATTCAGTTTTTAATTTTAATATTTTATTTTCTTCAAATTTTATTATATTATTCATACTAAATATATGTTAATTTATCGGTGTTGAGTGTTCAACCCAAGGGGGTCGACGAACCCAGTAAATTCAATGGAGGGTTGCTCCGGGTCTATTTGTACATATTACGAATTAATAAACTGCAGGAATAATAGTTTGGAAACAATTCAGTATCCATTTTTTTTATTTTTTACTGTATCATTAGCGACGTTTAGCGATGTCATCGCACGTCGCTAAATACGTCGCTAAAACCGTCGCTATTGCTAAACAAAGTCGTTGTCCATCGTAACTTGCTGACATGGCAGTATTGCCAGGTCATAGTAACGTCGCTATTAACGTTGATACTTACGTCGCTAATTTGCGACATAAAGCGACAACAATACACGTCGCTAATTTAGCGACGTTGCGTCGCTAAACGTCGCTAATCTAGCGACGCATTTACGTTGCTAAAAAATATTGGTATAACGACATTTGGCGACGTTTTTCCTGTCAGCGACTAGCTTAGAGGCGACTTCAGTAAAACGTCGCTAATTACGTCGCTAAATTTTTTTAGCGACGTTTATTGATCATTTTGCGACATTTTTTTACGTCGCTAATTGTCTTTTTCTGGTAGTGGTGTAAACCCTAACCCTATCTCTCTCTCTCTCTCACACACACAGATACAGACACGATATTTGATAGCAGATACGACACATACGCAGACATAGACATGACACGAGATACGACACAGATACATACACTGATATGATATGTCACTAACTGGACACGGGACATGACACAGACCCTAACACTAACCCTATCTCTCTTCACTGATACGACATAGGACATGACACAGACCCTAACCCAAAACTGAGATACGACACAGACCCTAACCCTATCTGAGTTAATTAGACACAGTCTTGGGTATCAAGTGAGGTATTGTGTAGTGTACACTTGTGCACTGTGCAGTGAGGGTGTGTGTGTGTGTGTGGATATCTCGGTGCTGCAAAAACTAACCCTATCCTATTCCTAACTCAGACACACACACACAAGCGGACACTAACACTAACCCAAACTCGGACACACAGACACACTAACACGCATACACTAACCCTAATACGGATACGAACACACACACATGTTTGTATCATGTCATCTCATGATACGTATGATAAAATTGTAGGACACATGGATATGAAAGGTTAGGACACGATATTGAGGATAAAGTTGTAAGCATTTTATCATACCCGGACACACGCATACATGTCAAGTGTGGTTATCTTAGAGTGTATTAGTAAGTGTTAATTATGTATCCTGGACCAAAAAAAATTGACACTGGAGATCCATGACTTGACTTTTCAATTAGAAAGTCATGGCTTAAAAAAATGTCAAGTGTGGATATCCAGGATATAGGGTTGACACTCACTAATACACTGCAATATGAGTATCCAGGATACAGAGTTGAACGAAGAAGTATCAGTGCTAGGACTAGGTGTATCAGTGCATGTACTATATTCCCAAGTATTCTTATGTGTGTGTAAACGAGTAGGTATATAACATAATTGGGTATTCCTGAGTATCAATTCTAGGACTAGGAGTATCAATGCATGTACTGTATTTAAACGAAGAAGATAAATTTTTAGAAGAGGATTAAAAATATCAATATAAAATCCATATAGACTTATGATATGTACTATAATTTAAACTATTTTCTTGAATGATGTCTATTCATCTTTGCATATCTGGAGTAAGTGTCATTTGGATAATATACACTACCAAATATTCACATGAGTATATACTTGAACGATGTCTATATATCTTTGCAGAAGTATCTAGAAATAGATATGAATTACTATCTGCGTTATCATTCTTGGATGTACAACCGTCATCCTGATAACATGTGCGGTGTACGGGATAAATTCATAGAGGGTGTAGAGGAGTTTCTGCAGTTCGCCAAGGTGTTCCCTCAGTACATGGATAGTACCAAAATTAAGTGTCCGTGTGTGAGATGTCGAACTTGAAATATCATCCAGAACTGGAAGTCACATATTTCCATCGTTTGGTATATTTTTTATTTTAGATATATTATTTTAATGCAATTACGATAAAATGGTAGTAAGATAAAGTGTTTAATTTTAGTACTAAATAATATATTTTTAACAGATACAAAGGGATAAGGATGTTAACATGGTGACCGTCTTTCTGGCCACCCATCAAAAGGACAAGAATCTCATTGATGAGAGGGCCTCGCAGACCTATGTAAGTATTACTTTACTTTGTGTTAATTTTAATATAACTTAGGAAATATGCAAATAAATATCTATGTAGTTAGTAATAAGTACCTTAGATATTAGCAATTATCGAGTATCTAAACTTTTCTAGGCCGAGTATCTTAGGCTGCATGAGTGGGCGACTGCTAGTTCACCTATAGCGGGAGAGGCTGGTACTTCCTCGCAGCCCTCTCCAGTTTCGTCGGCGGACGAGCTGTGGGTGACCGCCGCTGGTTGTCTCCAGAGGGGTACGTACTACGGTACGGGATCCTATGGCATCCCTGTTGCGACGTAGTCCTATAGGGCCTCCACTACAAGTGCGCATTCCCCACAGCCCTCGCAGGCTTTAGCCCAAGTCCAGGAGACTGTTGACCGTCAGATTGCGTCTCTCCGTGATGAGTTACTGCGAAGGATAGAGTAGCAGCCCCTGTCCCAACCGTAGGCGGACAATGTGACGCTCATCGCATGATTTGATATGCTCAAGCGCATCATGGAGCTCAGGGATATGACAGCTGATCTTAGAGCGTCGACAGAGCGCAGCATAACAGAGCTGTAAGCATCATAGTTGTCCATGGGCGAGAGGCTGAGGATGATACAGGATTCAATGGTTCATAGTAGTACGAGGCTGTTATCTACCATGGATTCATACAACCATCGACTAACAGCGTTGGAGCAGATACGTCCTCCTGGTGCACCTTCATTGACATAGACTCCACCGACATCACTGCCTTCTTCATCGACATCGGTGTTGATTTCACGGGAGCAGTATGATTTGTTCTTAGCCCTGATGCGCGTCGGTGGTCATCCTCCTATAGATCCACAATAGTCCTAGTTATGACAGTTTACTGGTTATTTGTGTGGATATTTATTACATTCTTTACAATAAGATTTTCTTTAGACTCGGTTTATAATTTTAATATTTTATTTTCTTCAAAGTTTACTATATTATTTATAGTAAATGTATATTAATTTATCGGTGTTGAGTGTTCCACCTAAAGAGTCGGCGAACCCAGAAAATTCAACGGAGGGTTTCTCCGGGTCTATTTATATAAATTTTGAATTCATAAACTGCAGGAAGATTGGTTTGGCAACCATTTTATATTCTATTTTTTATTTTTTTACTAGAAATTTAGCGATGTTTAGCGACGTTTATATGCATCGTTAAATATGTCACTATATACGTCGCTAAATATGCCGCTAAATACGTCGATGAATGTCGCTAAATTGCTGACATGGTAGTATTTGCTAGGTCAACAAAAATGTCGCTAAATGTGTTGTAAAACGTCGCTATAAAAAAAATTTAGCGACGTTAGCGACACACAACACGTCGCTAATTTAGCTACATTGCGCTGCTAAACGTCGCTAATATAAAAAATATTGGCGACGCAAATACGTCTCTATAGCGACATTTTGCGATATTTTTTCTATCAACGACTAGCTTAAACGTGACTTCATTGAAACATCGCTAATTACGTCACTAAATTTTATTTTTATGCCATTTAGCGAAGTTTCCAGACGTCACTAATTTGACTTTTTGTGATAGTGAAGCCGAGCTCTCCGACGAGGCTCGTACGACCTCGCAAGACTCACAGAACTCGAGATGTTAGTGCCACTGTGCCAAGCCCAAAGTTGGTATCCGATGCATCGTCAACCCACGCCGCAGTTGCACCAGCGGTTGACCTGTACTCTGCCGACAAGACGAGTCCCATGCCAAGGCCAACCTGACCTCAAAAAGTTCGAAGGATGTGGGTTGCTAAGGCCATTGTGCTGAACCCCAAATCGACTCCAGAAGTGTCACCATCCTTTGTCGCAGGTAGACATAAGGTTGGCGCACATCCTGTCTCTGTCTCTGAAGCTGCACTCGAGAAGAGAGGCACCAAGTCCCATGATGCGCGAGCGCAGCGCTGTCTAGGCCAGAAAAGATACGATGATCACATGCGCATGGAACCTCCTCAAAGCAAGGCTGCTGCTAACAAGGGCTCATGTATCCCTAACCTAGATTCTATGTACTATGCACACAAGGGCGCTGGCGTAAGGAAACTAAAAATATCCCGAGCCATGCGCGCTCGAGAGGCTGCACTGTCAACTCTCCAAAAGCATGCGCCGTTGTCTGTGTCACACGTTGCTAATGGAAGACTCTATATGGCAGAACCAAGTGCTCAAACATCGAAAGTGGGTCGACCCTTAGAGCCTTCTCGAACCGACTTGGATGTCGTAGTTGCACCTAAACCAAGTCGGGGAACAAATATTGAGATAACAGACCCATGCACCCAGGCTACCTGTGCGCATGTTGTTGGTCCATCTCACCTTAAGTCTTTCATCAATGATCCAGTTGCAGTTTCTGCGGAAGAACTGGGCCATGGAGCAGATATACCACTCTCACCTCCATGCGCAAGGCTCGCTCGAGTGCATGAAATGGTGGTAAAAGTGAAGCTTCCATCGTCTGATTTACGCAACATAATTAATCACAAGCATAAGATGAGAGAGGCTACCCTCACATATGATGTATCCTCTGGCAAACACACTTGTGCCAATATCATCATCAACAGTTGCTGCTCAGAAGCTCAAGTTCCTCCAACCAAACAGTAGATGTTCCAGCGGCTACATACCACAATACCGACCCGACGACGTCTTTGGTAACCACTATATGACAAGGAGGAACTGCCCATCACCTCATATTTCTCAACATGGAGGTCTTCTCCCGTGAAGAAGATCTCAAAGAAAAGCTTGCCTATCCTAAGGGTGTCAGTTAGCACACCGTAAAGCCGTCCAAGGAGTAGCAAGCAAGTACCCACTGTGGAGGTATTTTAAGATACACGCTCGAGAACAAGGGCCAGGGATAGCCATGCATCCCCGATTCAAGCTTCAGCCAGAGCTGGGGGTAGCATCCCCCAGTGTTCTACAATAATCCATTTTTCCAAGAGGATAGTGAACTACTGCATACAAATGACAGCTTAATTGGGGGTAGCAATGCCTCCCCGAATCAAGCTACAACCAAAACTGGGGGTAGCAGTCCCCCGATATTCTATGACAATCCATCCTTCCAATAGGACAGTGAACCTCTGCACACGGATGACAGCTTAGCTGGGAGTAGCCGTACACTCCAGGACAAGTCCACAACTAAAACTAGGGGTAGAAATCCCTCCAATAATGAAAGTTATACGACACCACCTACTCTCCCTTAGGACAGTGATACTCAAACATCAGAGACAGAAAGTAAAGCATCTACCTTCCCGTCTGTCTTCTCCCACTTAATGCCAATATATATGGCAGAAGACGAACATGGCGTTGAATCCAGCAACCAACAATGCCTCGTATCGCTCCCCGTTCCCGATATACGTATTTGAGATGTATTATTTCTTGGTTGTATGTTTATTAGGTTGCGTGAAGACTAGACCCATTCTTTGGTTTAGTGTGGTTCAAGGTTTATTTTATGAGTTAGTTCATGTTATGAGAGAACCCATGATTTAAATCTCAAACCCTAACTATATAACCCTTTTTTTCTCTCTTCTATTATTCTCTCATTTCTGCTCCTTCTTTCATTTAGGCAAGTACTCCTTGCATGATATGGAAAAAACTGTTAGATTTTAATCCTTGCTATTTCCTTGTATTTTATTAGTCTAATATATGTACATTATGATTCTAAACACTTTTAATGTTTGGAGTTTTTGGTTTTGATGGGTGGATGTGAGTAGATCAACATTTTTAGTGTAGGGTTTTCATGAGTTTCATAAGTTTTTTTTGGTTTTGATATATTAAAACATTGTACTTTAGAAAACCAATTTTCCTAGGTGATAGAGCATTCTATTTCAAGTATTTTGGCTTTTGGTTCACTTGATTTGGAGTTGAAATAAATTTTTTATGAAGGAATCAAGTTTTTGGGTTCTTGGAGCTTTTTTATGGCTGAACTTGCTGTTCTGGGATGATGGAGTACCATGCGGCTCAGCAATATGCGCCCCTCTAGCATGCGCCAATCTTGTTGGACATATGTGTACTTTGTGCATGTGTACTAAAGTCGGATGCAAGTGTTGGCCCAAATGGGTAACCGTCAACTCGATTTTGATAATCGATTAACTATGATCTGGTATGACTCGATACGACACATAAAATAACAGTCATTGCACCTCTGTTACTTTCGCTGAAGATAAAGCTAAAACAGGTCTATAAGCTGTGTTATTGAGTCTGTATTTTATATTTATTGAGTCTAGGACAAAATGTACATCGGGTTCGTGTTGGCACTAGGAAACTCAAAACTATATTAAACCAGAACCTAGTCTACTAAAAATAGCCTTAACCAAACCAAACCTGGACCCAAACTTTCTAGAATAGACCAACAGAGTTTGGACCAAACTCGGGCCAAACTCGGTCAGGGTCAAACTAGAAAAACGAGTCAACCTCCTCTTCCGGATGACCAGGCTCTAACGTTCAAATTTATGAACGTTAGGTGACCGAACTCGGACCGAGTTCTGTCCGAACTCGGTTCCAGAAAATCCTATAAATAGAGATTGAATTCCACATTCTTATTCACTCATTCACTCACTTTCATATCTTTATCTATCCCGAGCTATAAACCTTTCCTATTACTAAGATCAACTCCCAGCCTTCTAGTGCCAACGCGGTTCCGATTTAGAAGTCTGATCGAGTTGTAAAAGCTTGATTTGTCAAGTTCTCTCTAGTGTTTGAAGTCGACGTGCCCTTCGGATCAAACTCACGTGTGAAGTCTTTCAAGTCTTCGGATCAAAGCTTGATGTTTTAAGAAGTCTGCAAGCCTTCGAATCAAAGCTTGTGATATACTATTGGTGATTATAGTAGATACAACTCCAAGCAAGAGTTCTCTGGCCTGGACTAGTTCTCTCAGTGGAAAACCAAGATAAAATTATGGTATTTGCGTTTGCTCTTCTAAACTTTACTTATACTCTGCCTATACTCTGTTTATTATCATTCACTGCAGTTTATAAGTTGGCCCAAACTTTATTTATAGTTGTTGTATTAGTTGGTACATATACTACCTTTACGTAGCTTATACATAGAATTTTTAATTGGGGTTTATTATTTCGCTGCATATACGCGCACTCTATTCACCTCCTCTAGAGTTGCCCATATGATCCTACAATTGGTATCAGAGCAG
The DNA here is from genome assembly GCA_036927795.1 of Iris macrosiphon. NCBI lineage: Eukaryota > Viridiplantae > Streptophyta > Magnoliopsida > Asparagales > Iridaceae > Iris > Iris macrosiphon. The sequence goes on along the minus strand of JAYESA010000009.1, from coordinate 162,729,862 downwards.
GTTTTTTTTATTAAACTATGCTTAGTTTATATACTCTAGAATATTTATGGCAAACACAATACCCATATACGCCATCAATGATGAAGGCCAATACAAAAATAGGCCACCCCTATTTGATGGAACCAATTACACATATTGGAAGACACGGATGACCTTTTATTTAAAATCTCTTAATTTCCATCTGTGGGCAATTATCACTGATGGTTACAAAAAGTCAGCAAGAATAGTTATTGATGGAAATCTTGTTAAAAAACCAAATGATAGATATGCTGACTTGAAAAGAAATATGCTAGTCTTGATGCTAGAGCTATTAATGCATTATTCTGTGTTATAGACATGATTGAAATCAAAAGTGTATCAATCTGTACAACTTCACAAGAAGTCTGTAAGATTCTTGAGGTTACTCATAAAGGAACCACTCAAGTATAGGAATCAAAGATCAACATGTTGACACAAGAGTACGAAGCATTCAAGATGAAGTTAGATGAAACCATCACCCAAATATTTACTCGCTTCCTGGATATTGTAAATCCTCTGTCATCTCTTGGCAAGGATTATATAAATCATGAAAATATCCACAAGGTGCTTCGGAGACTCACCAAGAACTAGAACCCCAAGGCAACTACAATCATTGAAGAAAATGATCTCACCACAATGTCGCTGAAAACGCTCATGGGAAAGCTGATGAAGCATGAGCTGGACCTTAAAGACCTTGAAGAATCAATGCCAAAAGAGAAGGCCGTCGCATTCAAGGCGTATCACAAAAGATCTTTTGTTAATACTTCTGAAGATGATAAAACTTATGATAATTCATATGATGAGAAATTGGACCAAATTTTGATAAAATTCAGACGATTCTTGGAGTTTGAGAAATCAAACCGAAAGAAAAAAGATCTTGTAGAAGAACTAATTTGCTACAACTGCAGAAGGCCATGCCATATGATGAAAGATTATTTTAAAGCAAAAAAGAAGAATCGATATGAACGTACATGCAAAAGAGTATCATCATCTTGCAAATATGCAAATACAAGCATCTGGTGCGAAAGTGAATCCAGCGATTCAGAAGAAGAAAGCCCTCGACATACTGCAAATAAATACTTTATGGCATTGACTGGTGGAGTACACAACAATCCTCTTTTTGAAGAAGAGGATGTCCCTTTTGAAAGTCCTCGTCATACAACTGATGTTTGCCTAATGACATTTTCAAATGAGGTACAAAATAATTCTCCTTCTGAAGAAAATAAGCTTTCTTATTATGAATTATCTGATGCTTTTAGTGATTTATTTGATGATTACAAGAAGCTTAGGAATAAGTATAAGCAATCTAGAAAAGACATTAAGTCTTATCAGCTTGATAAAGAAAAACTTACTTGTTTATTGGATGAAGTTAGAGATACTTTCTTTTCTGATAACTCTGCTGAGATTTTTACACTTGAGCTTAGATTGCATGAGGCACTTGAATGCATTGAGAAAATAACTCAAAAAAATTCTAATCTTAAGGAGGAATTGGAATCAGAAAAGAATAAGTATTATATTGATTCACAAAGAATTGATGCTCTTACTGTTAAATATGATAATTTATATGCTAACTCTAAAATGTTAGAGGTTAGATTGGAAAAATAGGTAATACAACCTATGACTCAATTTAACACAAGTCACGTGACTCATCATAAAGTCACACACGACAGATGATTTGTAAAAGAAGCTAGGAAAGCCAAAGCTTCACACAACTATGCAGTTTACTACAAGTATCCACGCAAGACACAATGCACCACATTACATAGTCATACTCACCATGTTGCTCCTAACACTAATATTCATGTTATATGTCACTATTGTGGTTTAAAAGGACACATTTCACATCAGTGTAAGGCTAGAAAATTGGTTGATATTAATATGAATAAGTGGATTCTTAAAGCTAACCATTATGGATCCAAAACTACTTGGATACCAAAGTCTTTGCCTAATGTTGTAGGTGACGCTTCTTGTGTCGAAACATAGCACCCAGGAGAGCGTTGGTGATTGCAAACCTACAAAGGTCATCTTCCAAGCAATTGAACCAACATAAGTATGGTAACGAAAGCTACTTTGGTAATATGATAAACGATTCTTTTTAAATGGCTAAATTACATAATCAAGCATGTTTTAATTTTCAATTGTTAATATGATACTAGCATGCTTAGTTAATTCTGATTATTTTATCTAGCATGACTAATGTTTGAATAATTTTAGATATTTTATTGACTATTGCATAGGACTAAATATGGATTTGAATCATATGTTCTTAGTGCTCTTTTGTGATATGAGATCACCTTATTTATTTAGTGCATATTTTCAAGTATATATGTTTCATCTTTGTGTAATAAGATTTACGATATTTGTTTAATTTTTGTTAACTCTGAACTTTATTTTGCTAATATTTTTACTAATTCCCTAGCCAAGTATCGCCTTAACTTTATTTATTGAGAATTAGTGATTCTGAATTTGAATGATGTACAAAGACCTAAATTGCTTGAAATTATTTTAAATCTAAGTTCTGTAAAAGTAAAAATTATTTTGGGTATAAGCCGAAAGGGCTATTCTGTCAAAAATGTGTAAATAGCCTTAAGCGACACAACACTTAAGTGTCTTTGGACCACCGCTAGCTGGGATCCGGTCCCTACAGCTAACCCAAGATGATCGGCACTTTATAGAATCATGATTTAATGTCTTTCCTGTAACTTATTATTCCGAAGACAACAACGAATTCTAGGTCTACTTTTGACTTAAAGTTGGCAACTGTTATCGTCAAGAACTGGAATTTCTAGTTTTAACCATGCGTTTAAAATTACCGGTGACGATCAGTAATTATTTGCTCAAAATTTAGTTGAAATTGATGCTGATAATATTCTAATTATAATTGGTATATTTTCTAGGCTATACCTTTTCTAAATTCTGCACTATAAAATATTTTTGAAAATTGGTTTTAACTATCTTTTGCAACTAAGCTTTCTTATAATTTTTCTTTGTCAATCCTTGGATATTTACTAAATTTGTATTATTGTTGCCCAAATGCTTTTCACTACATAAGAATATATTTAATTAATATGTTGTTCTTCTTATGTTGTTGGTTTGAACCTTTGTGTTGAGTTTTTTTATTGTCTAGCTATATAATGTTATTTTATTATTATAGAACTAGCTATGCATATTTTAAGGAGGAGAAATTGATCTCTTAAGTCTTTTGTACCCTTTAATATGTGGTATACCTCGTTCATCATGAACAGTTATTTCTTATTTGTGTTGATTGTGTTCATAGTATATAGAGTATCTGTAAATAAAAATTCATAATTATCTATATTTAGATAGATCATACTTTGCGGGGGAGCAATCCAATCATCTGAATATTTCATTCTCAAGTATTTTGTTTCTCTCATTTACATTCATATTTATCTAAATAATATTCATACAACATGCTAAAGTAATTGAGTTCAAATGCATGAATCAAGGATACTCTCATAGATTTTTTTTAAATAACTTTTGACAGAAATTCATTCATTTATGTCATTAAAATTGGCAATTATGTCTTATTTTTCTTCACTTTGAGTTTCATATGTTGTCTATATTTGCTCCACGAGCTATATTATTTTGATAAAATGACAAAGTAGGAGAAAAAGGACCGATATGCAAGACAAGTACAAAAAGGATGGAAGGACACAATACAAGAGAAGACAAGGACCGATGATGTGCCTATACCGTCATTCAGGAATTATGGGGGAGCCTTGCTTTCAAAAAAAAGATCTGTGCCCAGGTATGAATATTGACGTATCGATCACAGTTTGTCAATTATCAAAATAAGGGAGATTATTGGCCCAAATGGATAACCGTCAACTCGATTTCGATAATCAATTAACTATGATATGGTATGACTCGATACGGCACATAAAAAATGACACTCGTTGCATCTCCGTTACTTTGCTAAAGACAAAGCTGCAACAGGTCTACAAGCTGTGTTATTGAGTCTGTATTTTATATTTATTCAGTCTAGGACAAAATGTACATCGGGTTCGTGTTGGCACTAGGAAACTCAGAACTATATTAAACCAGAACCTAGTCCACTCAAAATAGCCTGAACCAAACCAAACCTGGACACAAACTTTCTAAAAATAGACCAACAAAGTTTGGACCAAACTTGGGCCAAACTCGGGCCGAACTCGATCAGGGTCAAACCAGAAAACCAAGTCAGCCTCCTCTTCCGGATGAACAGGATCTAACGTTCAAATTTATAAACGTTAGGTGATTGAACTCGTAATAATTTCTGTCCGAACTCTGCCCGAACTCGGTTCTAGAAAACCCTATAAATAGAGATTGAATTCCACATTCTTATTCACTCACTTTCATAACTCTATCTATCTTGAGCTATAAACTTTTTCTATTCCCAAGATCAACTCCTAGCCTTCTAGTGCCAACGCGGTTCCGATTTAGAAGTCCGATCGAGTTGTAAAAGCTTGGTTTGTCAAGTTTTCTCTAGTGTTTGAAGTTGTCACGCTCCAGTCCCAAAATATCGAGGGACTAGCCACGTGGCAATGGCCAGCAGCACAACTCCAATAGGCAAACCCAATTTAATGGACCCGTTAGAGTGTACTTAAGCTGTAAAACAAATACAATGGTCTACGAAACATGTCAGAGTCTAATTCTAATCTCATCCACAGTTAAACATAATTTAAAATGTTAGACTAATCAAAAAGAAATTTAATCCATAAACAAGTTTCAATAAAAAGTGTCTCAGGTTACAACCCGATAATAAGTTTAATACAATAATCCAAGAGTCGGGATATAGAGTATCTAGAAACAGAAATAACTGAGTATATAAAATAAAATACTCAGGAGAAATCCTCTGGCACCACCTCGTCCTCTGGTGCTTGTAATGCTCCAACGTCAGCTCATATCCCGTATACTTCGGGATAAATCTCCTCTGCTATACCTGGGGACATAATCCGGATCCATGTCCTCAGGAGATATAACAAGGTACAAGAATAACTCAGACCAAATAAAATACAGTATATAAAAATATATCAACAGGGTAAACTATGCAACCAGCTATGTGATATGCAAATAAGAGCATCACTAGTACTCAGGCTGAGACCACTACAAGCTCTGTGTCGGGGAGCCGGTAGTTGTAATATTACGTAATGGGCCAAGCTCTGATATAGAGGCTAAAGCACCACAATAGTATATATATATATATATATATATATATATATATATATATATATATATATAAATAATCAGCATGTAGCCTGTGTGTCTTTCCCCACCCAATGTAATTATAAACCCCCTCACCCAAAAATAGGTATTTTGTGTGTATTTGTATTTCGTGTATTTGTTTTAGATTATTTTTCAAAACAAATAAAATCCAATGATTTTATTAGGACACTTCACCATGGTTTGGACATTAATAAAATAAGATGGCCCCAAAATCTGTATCTCCCTTCATAGGATGTAAACTCCCTCGATTTATTCTAAAGATAGTCAGGTTTGGATTTAGGAAATTTTGGATTTTTCAGAAGATGATGAGGTTTAGAGTAGATTGAGTTTGTCTGTGATTTTATTTTTATTTAATTAAAACCCTTGGCGTGCCCTATCATTGTCTGATTATTCGGAGCCCAATATCAGCCCATAAATTTCATCGGGCTATTGTACTTTCGTCTTGACTCGCCAAATTAGGCACTGGACTTTTCCGTCTTTTAAAATTAATTTTTGTGTGCTCTAAATTAATTGCGCAACATTCTGAAAATCGTAACCCATATTTAATTCCGTTTCGGACAGCTGTGTCGTTACCCTAAATTTTGAGATACCAACTTAACCCGTTGAGCCGGACCTACTAAAGGGTCCATGACTGACTCCAAGCCTCCACCATTTTTGGCCTTTGCGTCATTTTCGGATTTTGACCCCAAGTGCCCCCAATTAATTTAAATTCGCGGGACACTTTATTTCTATTTAAATCGGGGATACCAACTTTGTAAATCCCATTTTTTATCCTAAATTAATCCCAATGCCTTTCTAATTAAACCCGTGCCTAACGTACAATACCCTCTCACCATGAAAATTGCTAAACACAATTTTCTCCATAATTTTTACGTCATTTTATGTGTTCATGCAATTTCCCGAATTTAAGGGGCTAAGTTGCAATTATTGAATTTATGTGTCATCACCCTATTGGCTTTGAACTATGGAGAGGTCCCAAAATAGGGTCCTATTCTCACCATCCACTCACCCCCCTTCATGAAGAAACCCACTTCTCTTCATGATAAATCTTAACCCTCCATTTTGAATGCCATCATCTCCACCCTCCATCCTTTCACCACTCCCTATAAAACCATCACATCACCCTCACCACTCCCCAAACTGGCCCTAATCCCAATGCATTGAAAATACCCCCTCTCTCTCTCTCCTCCCTCTTCACTACACAAAACTACACACCCCAACCGTATAATTACTTTCTTCTTCTTCTTCTTCTTCTTCTTCTTCTTCTTCTTCTTCTTCTTCTTCTTCTTCTTCTTCTTCTTCTTCTTCCTTTATTCTTCTCAATCATTTCTTCTTCCTGAAGAACTCAACTCCGTCCGGTGGCTGACCTCGCTCCGGCCGGCCAGCGCCCCGCCGATCCACTGTGCGGTTCACTCCGGTGCTCCACTCCCGTCCGGCCAGCCAACCCCCCCCGCGGCAGCTCCAGCTTCACTCCCCGACCAGACTGACCAACTTCAACCCGCCGCCCACTGTGCAGCTCTACCGTCGACCACGGCACCTCCACAGCACTGACCGGCCTGTGCTCCATCGACAGACTCCGTTGGAATGTGCAGACCGAGCAACCTCCACTATACAGCCGCCGATCCGACCAACGGCAGCGACTCCACTGTGCAGTCCGGCCAGTGCAGCCACTGACTCCGGCGACTCTGTGCAGACACCCTCCACAGCAGCTCCTCGACTCCGGCCCGGCCGTGCACCCCCGTCTGGCCTCCTCCTCGTCCGATTACACCACTACCACCATCATTACCACTTCCACCACCATTATACTACCAAATCCGGCCAGCCACCTCTCTCGAGCTTCCTCCGGTGGACCTCTGTACCCTACAGTCCTGCGCAGCCACCATAGCCCATCCGTTCAACCACCTCCTCCGGCAGCAACTCATCGAGGTATACCACCCTCCCCCCTCTCTATATTGATATATTTTGTAATGTGTTTAGTTAGGGTTATTGATACATATATGGTTTTGTGTGCATTAGCTAAGTTTGTGTTTAAATAATGGTCGTGATGATGTAGAGTAGTATAAATTGAGCATGTGTTGATGATAAGAGATTAGGGATTGTATTGATAACAGGTTTTGTGTAAAGGTAGTGTAGTATTGATCTTGCGATTAATGATGGGTGTTTAAGATTTTAATGTAGGTTTAGGGTTTTTTCTTCATAAGTAGTAAACTAGAATTTAAAAGATAAGCAAGGAATTTTAGGTTTATGAATGCTTGAAATATTCAAGGATTTTGGTTATGAATTATATACATTGATGTTGTGCATACCTTTAAACGCTTGAGGAAGGATGGTGATATTAACACAGTGACTAATACCAATGAGCAGATTAATTGATAAATGGTAGAGAGATATTGATTCTTGGGTAAATACTGGAAGTTGTTTGAGGACATAGAATATATACGCATGTGGGTTATTGTTGATTTAGCTGTTGAAAAGTATTGCTAAAAATTAATGATGGGTTAAATTAGAGTAGTACTTCGTGAATGAAACGCAGGGTTAATTATCATTAATTGTGTTTTGAGGATGGCTTGATATTGTAGTGCTGAAGACTAGATGTTTTAACAATCGTACCGATAGTCAACTGTGGTCAAACCCCCTCTAGTGTCTTGTCCCTGAGAGTCGTAGCTGAGCTTGAGTTTAGTTGTAGATGCGTGTCGCATCCCTGTCTGTGTAGAATAGATTATTGATTCTGGTTTGTATCTCATCTCTAGGTACTGCGGGACCTGAGGACTTGGACGCGGTACCAGATCTCCGTCATCAACAGCCGCACGCAGGCAAGTGTACCTTGCCACCCTGTATTTTTAGTCTACAGATATTCATTGTTTCATTATGTACTTTGTGCACATACTTATGTTGACGTTCGATACTTCGCGTCCGGTTCACAACCGGGTGAAGACGTACGTCGTAACGTCTTAGGAAGATTGTTGGATGATTCGTAGTTTTTCGATATGCATACCTGAGTTTATCGATACCCCATGACACACTCATACACTGTGATCGTACTAGATTCCTGTATCCTGATACCGACATCTTGACCAGAGACTGGGATGACCTTAGAGTCGCGTCTGTTGAGTTATATCTGTGAGTCGAGACTGTAGTTAGAGGGTCGAGTTTAACGCACAATCGTTGACCGCTTGGGGAAGGGGAAGACAGTTACTAGACGTTTGGACTACTCTGTACGCGCTTATATATGTATATGTAGAGATCCTGTATTCTAGAGTAGTGTATCACCCGTGTGTCTCTGTGCTCGGAGCTACGGTACGCCCCGTGTGTCTCTGTGTTCGGAGCTACAGTTTTATTTTGACAGCCCACGCGTCGAATATTGTCTTAAAACTGTGTCACACTAGTTGGTTATGATAGAGTATCCTGTCGTGCACTTGTACTTTCTGTTTACTTGGAATGTTGTATTTCTGTACCTTGTTACGTCCCTCTGAGGACCTGGTTCCCTGTCAGTTTTGCAGCATTGACGATTACGGAGCACTTGGAGATACTGTTGGAGTTGCATGTCTTGCGAGCATGGTACTAGGTACGCACATCTTATCTTCCGGCATTATGGTTATTTTTATATTGTTTATTCATCTGCTGTTGTAGCCTAGTTTGTATGGACTCATACTTCTTCTCGAGTCTATTCAAGTTAGTGTGTTATTGGGCGGCCGACTCTAGCACATATAGCTCTTTCTTGCATACTGTTGTACATTATGGATTGAGACATAGAGGTTTATATTTACGAAATATCTAGATAGTGCCCTTTATATTACAGCTTATACGTATTCGAGTCAGACCAGAGTCTGGTCGAATGCGTAGCTGGCGTGTCTCGTATTCCTGGTCCTACATATTTTGGAACTGGGGCGTGACATATTTTTGTGGTGGCCCATGCAGGTCCGATTTAAATCTTCTTGGTCACCTGACTGTGCCAAGCGAGCCTGCAAATTAGGAATAGATGTTATGATTGTTGAATAGGATCTCAATCCATAATCGATTTTAAAACTCTTTGTATGTGATTATCGCCCTTGGACTTCCATTTTGCATTCGTTAAATTTTCATCAATATCGCTATCCTTGTTCCTCGTCCCCTATTGTTCGGGGAGACGAATGCTTGTGACTGATGGTTTCCCTCCAGAAGAAGATCGAAGACCAGACGACAGAAGATAGAATTTGTATACCTTTCTCGGAGAAGATTGTTACCTTATCAGGATAGATTGATGGGTTCTTTGGATTCTAGATCTAGTATGGAAGGTTGGCAAGAGAGTTGGACCTAGTAGTACCCTACCCGTACTTGAGGTAGCAGTGATCTTGGAAGTACTGAGAGCTGGAAGGACTGTTGATCATGACCTAGAATGATTTATGGGAATGCATAGCCTGATGATGGAAACTAGTAGTTGTATATGATAGCAATGCTAGGAACGATGATTATGAGCTAGAGGAGATGAAAATTTTAGGATCTCACTTGGAAGATAATAATCGGATTCCAGGAATTCTAGTATGTGCTTGAGGGATACCATTATTGTACTTGTGACTTGGAGAGAGGAATAACGAAAAGAAGAAATTCGAGGAATAAAATTTTAGGGAAAACCTTGAGGAGAAGAGAAAATTTTACATTAGGCAGGAAGGAATTTTTCTTTTGGAGGATTAGTGTGGTAAACAGAACAGGAGAATTTATTTTGAGGTTAAGTCTGGACGATGACTGTCACTACCACATTCCGAAAACAGGGGTATTTTCGAATTTTTACAATATTTAATATTATGTTATTTACAATTAATTAATTGCATGATAGTGTATTTGATTTAAATAATTTTGTGCGATGTGTAATTAAATATATAATTATATGCAGTGTTATTATTTTATTTTAGCTAGCAGACTAGACCTAGAAGCTCAGTAGATGAACCCCTGTCCAAATTATAAAATTCTGGATTTTATTATTTTATCTAGAATTTAATTCTTGGAGTTTATAATTAATTATTGTATTTTATTTAATATTTTGCGCATTTGCCTTTGCTTCGATATTTGGAGCACTATCCAGACTTTTGTCTTCCAACAAATTTCACAATCTTGCTCTAGACATGCCCGCCTTCCATTCTGCTATTTTTACAACTCATAATTTTGCTCCCTGTACATTGTTCTGGCCGCACAAAAATCGTCGCGGACGTTATTTTTAATTTCCTATTTTTGTATCGTTGTGCGTTCCAATCGAAAATTGGAGGCCATCTTGACCTATTTTTCGTGCGACCCAAATTAGGGTAATATTCTGTTCTGAGTCTTCTTCAATATTGGTATTGATGACTTGATCTGATTTTGACCCCAAGTACTCCAAATTAATTGTTGAACACAACTTGCATTTATTTCTATTTAAATTGAGGATACCATTTTATCTGATTTTAAAATCCCAATTTAATTCCAGTGCCCTACAAATTCAGCCCGTACCAGTCTTACAGCGTCCCCTGACCCTACAAAATACTGGACCCCGAATCGCCCGCCCAATTTTCATCATTTCATGTGTTTGTGCAATTTCTCGAATTTAAGGGGCTAAGTTGCAATTATTAAATTGTAGGTGCCAACACCTAATTATTTTAATCAATGAGGGAGCCTATTAATTTTAATTAAAAACCCTCATTCCCCATGAATAAATTCCTCATGTTCAATCCTAGCCATTCATTGGAAATTAGCCCATCACAACCCTACATCACACCCTCTCTCCTCCTATTTAATATTAATATCATGTCCCATCCTCAAACCTAATCCCAAGAAACCTAGAAAACACCATCCTCACAAGCCTCTCCCCTCAACCCAACGTAGGATTCTTCTCCCTCTTCCTTTCTTCTTCTATTTTCTTCTCTTCTTCTCCTTCTTTCTTCTTCTTCTTCCTCTTATTGATTTTTATTTGAAATTTTAAAGAGGAAGAAAAGGGGGGGAACACTGTTCACTTCCCCCCTACTGTTCATACTCCGGCGGATCTCCCCGGCCGGCGAACTCTTCCCGACCACCCGCACGGCTGCTCCGTCCGGCGTCCTCGACTTCCGACCCCGCAGTTCCTGTGCACGGCGGCCAACCTCCCCGCCGGCATCTGCAGTCTCCCGCCGAACTACTCCCCGGCCCTGTGCTCAGCCCTCCGGCGGCCGGCGAGCACCCCGGCCTACACACCCACTCCGGCCCCGACCCCCTACTGCCTCCCTGCTGCTCTTCTTCCCGTCCGGCTGTGCTCCCTCCAGCCCGGCGGCCAACCCCCTTCACTCCCTGTGCTCCGGCGGCTTATCCCTCTGCCGACGACTCCGGCAGCCCGCCATACTCCGGCGGCTCCCCACAGTAATCCTCTCCTCTCTCTCTTTATATATATATATATATATATATATATATATATATATCTTTATATATATATATATATCTTTATATATATATATCTTTATATATATATATACGTATATGTATATATTAACATGTAAATTGTATATGTAATTGTAATTTTAAATTAATGTATACATGTATGTGCTTAGTATAGTATATGATTATATATATATATGTATTCTAGTAGATGTGATTAAATTGATATATATATATTGTATATATATATATATATTGGTTATTTTATATATATACGAGATATCTAGTAAATAAAAACAAATACGTATTTTTGGTATGAATGTATAAATGTATATTAATTATTTATTAATAATTAACTGTATAGTGTATTTTCTCTGTTTGTATATAGTATACATATTTTGGTATATGTACAAACCTATACATATATGTAATTTTTAGTATAAATTATATATTGGTAAAATATATTAAATTAATATTTTTGGTATAAATATGTGTACCTATATATATATATATGTATAAACGTATTTTGGTGTATAGTATGTGTGTTTCATTAAATATATATATGTATTTTCATACATGTATATTAGTTTATATATATGAGTGATGTATATTTTCACATAAGTAAAATATCTTTCCACTATGTACATACAGTTATACCTATTTTGTATACTTTGGAATAACAATATATATGTATTATGTTTAATTATTAACAGTATGTTTAATTGGTAGATATATATATGGTAGGTATTAATGATTAAATAGGTAATGTGTTTTATCCCTACTAGGTGACCCTAGCTGACTAGTGCCCTGTCTGACATGGCCCTGAGGCCAGTGTTTATGGACTGTGTGTTAGCGTAGCATCTGATGCAAATGTGGTTTGATTGTGTTATGTTTATAGGACTGTTGGGTTACCCAGGGGATACTCTGGAACAGGACATCCATAAATACCAGCTAAGGACCGAGGCAAGTACATTCTCTGATAGTTTCCAATTCTTGATAATAGCTATAAGTTCAATGATCTTGAAATATTACAACTGAATCTTTGACACTGTGCTACACGGACTAGTATAGCTTGGATCTGCAGTCATGAGATGTTACCTTGATTTTCGTATCGACATTATACACGACATTTACATTGACATTGACATTTACATTAGACATTGATATTAGACATTGTAAATAATTTATTAGACATTGTAAATAATTTATTAGACAATGTTGTGTATTCGTGACGTGTCATGATTGGATCCACAGTACTAGTTGGGGGCGGGGGAATGGCTAGTGAGAAATGTGATCAAATACCCATTGCATAATTAAATATTATTGGTGTCAATCATACCCCCACGTATGATTAGCCAGACTGTAGCTACTGTACATGTCCCAAGCCGATCACATTTTGAAACTACTATTTCAAACACTTAGAATAGTTACAGTTCTCTATTTTAGATCATATACTACATCACCCGTATATGATACTGTTTCTTTCATTTTTATACATGCACTGACTGTGTTTCATTGCCTATTGCCTGTCTCTCTTAAACTGTCATTACATTATTCCACTGTCTTCTCAGTAGCTAGCATGACATGTTTTATTGTATTATAGACATTATCAATTAATGGAACTGTTATTTGAGATTGTGCTTTGCTCCTTCCTGACTGGAAATATTTTTTCCAGACTATGCCTTAGAGGACCGCTGTCCGACACTTTATGGACTATGGTGAGTAGCTGCAGACTTGGTAGTTAGCTGTGATTCTGGAAAGTCTAGTCGGAGTTATTATTTCTTGTTAGTTCTTTTAGTAGACTTTTTGGTACCGGATTTGTCTCCGGCATTTTGATGATTTTTTGGATATTGTTAAGTTATTCTTGTGGACTTGTGTGGTGTTTAATTTTAGTTTATTCGAAATCTTATCGTGCTGTAATCCTGTGATTGAGTATATGTTCATCTTATTGTGTCATCCATGCCTCCTAATGGAGATTGGATGCTTGCGTGACATTAGTTAGATAGTATCAATACCTAGACAGCGTTCTACCGCCGATGCTGCGGCGTAGGCTGGACGTACCCACGCACTCGTGCCCTAAACCGGGTGCGGGTCGTGACACGTTTTTAGTGGTGGCCCATGCAGGTCAGACTTCGCGAGTTTTGCGATGTCGTAGTAGTTTGACATCCTTGTTATACTACTGCGTGCCTGCTATAGAACATAGGACATAGGATACTAGGACGAGAGCAAATACTCAATCACAATTTCTTGAGAGATTCCTGGGATGACCCCTGAGAATCTTGTTGAAACTTCCAATTTAAATTCATTCCCTTGTTCTGTCCATTCTCACTTATTGATATTGAATTTGATCATTGTTGATTTGTTATTAAATTAGGATTTTGGTTTCACTTGATTTGATTGTTGTTAATTAGGTATTTAAGTTAGGATTTTGGGTTTCATTGTAGGGTTGATTTTATATTAAAAAGAAATTGCAGACTGAATTATGATATTATCTGATAACACATGTCAATGAGGACAGTGAAAATGATTAACATTAGGGCTATTGGACTACGAAGGGTGGATTTTAAATTTTAATTTTGAGGATTGAAAATGAATTTCAAATATTAAAAATTTTGAGAGGTTGAGATATTATGTAAATAAAATCTTATTTTGAAGATTTCAATGAATTGCAAAATTTTGAAATTGAAGAGTTGAAATATGGTTATTAAAATTTTATTTTTGAGGATTCAGATTCGATTCATTAAACCTAGACAAGTCTGTAAGGATTTTGTGTGATTAAGTTTTCATTTCAGTATTTAAATAATTGACCTTGAGGAAAGTGTATACATTTACTTTAATTTTATTCGAGGAGTTATTGAGGAATATTTATTTGAGGATAAGATTTTATAATGGGAGAGATATGATAAGTAGGTAAGATGCATGTGTAAGGATATGTTGGCTTGAGCATGATTGATATTCACTGCAAACTGACTTGGGTGATCATCAAGGGTTGTACTAGAAAGTGCAGTACTTAGTATAGTGTATTGGAATTGATATGCATTGAGTGATAAGATTAACTAGTATTAGCGATTGCAGTAGGTAAGGAAGCTAGCAGTGAGAGTGCTTGTGATAGAACTGTGGTACCTATAAGGATAGAAGTATCAACCATGGATGCATCCTTGATCTGTGCAATCAACTAGGATTATTCAAATCTTTTATCTTGAATGTTGCTTCTTTAGAACTGTACTGTCCTCCCTTGATGATATCGCATTTTGCCTAAATTGATTCTTTGGGATCTGTCTTCAGGATGTTGCCGAAGACACTATCTACGAGAGCGGGAACACCAGCTTTAGAAGGGTCTGCCACCTCTCCACCTGAGGGACAGACAACAGTAATTCCTCCTACATCTCCGATGCACGTAGGTGATCTTCCTCCTCCACCTGTTCAGAAGATAGCCACAGCTGTGACGGACGACCTTCCTCCTCCACCGACTCTGATTTCCGGAGGTTTGCCCATTGACGGAGCACAGATGTTCACCTTGATCCAAGGCATGGTAGATGCCCAAAAAATGGCGGCAAATGCTCAGCGAGTTCAAGCTGAGGCTCAGAGGGTGCAAGCAGAAGCGCACCAGGCACAAACCGAGCTGATGAGAGAGAGCATGGAGAACGCTCACCAGATGGCACTACAGACAGTTGAGAGAGTTGCCCAGCAGTATCCTGGCCAGTGGCAACCGAGGGCATTTCAGTATCAACAGCAGTACCAGGCACCAGTTCCAATTCGGCGACAACCGAGGGCATTTCAGTATCAACAGCAGTACCCGGCACCAGTTCCTGTACAGCAGGATCAACGAACTTGTCACTTCTGTAAGAAGCCAGGTCACCTTTGGGAGAGCTGTAGAACGAGGCTAGGACTTTGTTTGCTTTGCGGCACTGCGGGACATCGAGTAAGGGATTGTCTTCGAGCCTCTTATCTTCCCGGCCAGCGCACAACTTCAGATTATAGAGATCCAGTTAGGCTACCTGTGGAACCGTATATTGCTCAGTACCCGCGGAGGGAACCACCCCAGCAGGACGGGCAATTGCGGTGACGGTCGAGGAGACCGATACTGCAGGTAATGTGTTAGCAGGTTCTGTTCTGTCCTTCCTTCTGTTCCTATCTACTTGATTGATTGGTTGATTCCTTAGTACCATAGTTGCATGCATGATTTCTTGTTATAATGTAGTTAGTAGTACCCCTGTTACAGAGACTGTAATACCCTGGCAAAAGACACCATGATCATACAAAATTTCTTTAGGTTGCATGTTGTATGAGTGTAGGTAGAATTCTCTTAGACTTTGATTGTTGAGGATTTAACTGTAATAAAGATTAACAAAGAGGTTATGACTTGACAAAGAGAGACAAGGTGCCAAAATTTTGAGGAAAAATATTAAATTAAATAAAGAGTTGGGAATTTAATATGGCGTAATTGAAGTTTTTGTTAAATCATTGATTTTTAGAAAATTATGAAATGATTGAAATTGTCAGTGAATTTGAGGAATTTAAGAAGGCCATCGATATAATTGTTGGACTGCAAGTTGTGAACTTATATTTTTGAATATTGTATTGGAGGTTCCATAAGTATTACATCGTTGCATATTATGAGAAAAAAAAAAAATTGAGGGATAAAGAACACAAATGGATTAGTGTTAAATTCAAATTTGGGACGAGATTCAATTTTTGAAATATGCATTGAATAGAGTTCAATTAGAGGATTGAATATTAAATTCTTGTATTTCGTTATAAACTTAAAATTTTAGAGAATATTGTGATAAGAATGTGATTTGATTTATTTTTGAAGATTTTTAGGGATATGCTATTTATAGAATCTTTGAAAGAATTTATTGTGAGATAACAATATGGAGTAGTTCATGATTATATGATATAAGGAATTTAAATTTGATGAGAATAAATACATAAATAAAACAATCGAGGATTTAAAAATTTGAGGATAATTATTGATTTAAACAAATGGTTAAGAAATTAACATGGCATAATTGGTGGTTTAATTAATTCTAGGAAAGATTTTGACATGTTTAAATTGGTTATTTTAGAAATTTTGGGAGATTTATCAATGTATTTATTTAAATCGCAAGTTATGAATTTTAGAACTTCATATTTGAATGTGACATTTGGAGAATCCTTAAATATCATATTGTTGAGTACTTTGAGGAGTGGATATTAAAATTCCGGGTATTGGATTATAACTCAAAACTTTCAAGAAATTTTTGATGGACTTTGATTTACATTGAGGATTTTCAGGTTATACAATAATTTCAGATTTTTGAAATTTTGAAAAGACCTTGTGGATTATTCATGGTTGATGAATTTAATTGAGGGAATGATAAGTGTGTATGATTTAAATCCTAGTATGAGGATTTTAAATTTCGAGGACGAAATTCTTTTAAGGAGGGTAGACTTGTCACTACCACATTCCGAAAACAGGGGTATTTTCGAATTTTTACAATATTTAATATTATGTTATTTACAATTAATTAATTGCATGATAGTGTATTTGATTTAAATAATTTTGTGCGATGTGTAATTAAATATATAATTATATGCAGTGTTATTATTTTATTTTAGCTAGCAGACTAGACCTAGAAGCTCAGTAGACGAACCCCTGTCCAAATTATAAAATTCTGGATTTTATTATTTTATCTAGAATTTAATTCTTGGAGTTTATAATTAATTATTGTATTTTATTTAATATTTTGCGCATTTGCCTTTGCTTCGATATTTGGAGCACTATCCAGACTTTTGTCTTCCAACAAATTTCACAATCTTGCTCTAGACATGCCCGCCTTCCATTCTGCTATTTTTACAACTCATAATTTTGCTCCCTGTACATTGTTCTGGCCGCACAAAAATCGTCGCGAACGTTATTTTTAATTTCCTATTTTTGTATCGTTGTGCGTTCCAATCGAAAATTGGAGGCCATCTTGACCTATTTTTCGTGCGACCCAAATTAGGGTAATATTCTGTTCTGAGTCTTCTTCAATATTGGTATTGATGACTTGATCTGATTTTGACCCCAAGTACTCCAAATTAATTGTTGAACACAACTTGCATTTATTTCTATTTAAATTGAGGATACCATTTTATCTGATTTTAAAATCCCAATTTAATTCCAGTGCCCTACAAATTCAGCCCGTACCAGTCTTACAGCGTCCCCTGACCCTACAAAATACCGGACCCCGAATCGCCTGCCCAATTTTCATCATTTCATGTGTTTGTGCAATTTCTCGAATTTAAGGGGCTAAGTTGCAATTATTAAATTGTAGGTGCCAACACCTAATTATTTTAATCAATGAGGGAGCCTATTAATTTTAATTAAAAACCCTCATTCCCCATGAATAAATTTCTCATGTTCAATCCTAGCCATTCATTGGAAATTAGCCCATCACAACCCTACATCACACCCTCTCTCCTCCTATTTAATATTAATATCATGTCCCATCCTCAAACCTAATCCCAAGAAACCTAGAAAACACCATCCTCACAAGCCTCTCCCCTCAACCCAACGTAGGATTCTTCTCCCTCTTCCTTTCTTCTTCTATTTTCTTCTCTTCTTCTCCTTCTTTCTTCTTCTTCTTCCTCTTATTGATTTTTATTTGAAATTTCAAAGAGGAAGAAAAGGGGGGGAACACTGTTCACTTCCCCCCCTACTGTTCATACTCCGGCGGATCTCCCCGGCCGGCGAACTCTTCCCGACCACCCGCACGGCTGCTCCGTCCGGCGTCCTCGACTTCCGACCTCGCAGTTCCTGTGCACGGCGGCCAACCTCCCCGCCGGCATCTGCAGTCTCCCGCCGAACTACTCCCCGGCCCTGTGCTCAGCCCTCCGGCGGCCGGCGAGCACCCCGGCCTACACACCCACTCCGGCCCCGACCCCCTACTGCCTCCCTGCTGCTCTTCTTCCCGTCCGGCTGTGCTCCCTCCAGCCCGGCGGCCAACCCCCTTCACTCCCTGTGCTCCGGCGGCTTATCCCTCTGCCGACGACTCCGGCAGCCCGCCATACTCCGGCGGCTCCCCACAGTAATCCTCTCCTCTCTCTCTTTTTATATATATATATATATATATATCTTTATATATATATATATATATATCTTTATATATATATATCTTTATATATATATATACGTATATGTATATATTAACATGTAAATTGTATATGTAATTGTAATTTTAAATTAATGTATACATGTATGTGCTTAGTATAGTATATGATTATATATATATATATGTATTCTAGTAGATGTGATTAAATTGATATATATATATTGTATATATATATAAATATTGGTTATTTTATATATATACGAGATATCTAGTAAATAAAAACAAATACGTATTTTTGGTATGAATGTATAAATGTATATTAATTATTTATTAATAATTAACTGTATAGTGTATTTTCTCTGTTTGTATATAGTATACATATTTTGGTATATGTACAAACCTATACATATATGTAATTTTTAGTATAAATTATATATTGGTAAAATATATTAAATTAATATTTTTGGTATAAATATGTGTACCTATATATATATATATGTATAAACGTATTTTGGTGTATAGTATGTGTGTTTCATTAAATATATATATGTATTTTCATACATGTATATTAGTTTATATATATGAGTGATGTATATTTTCACATAAGTAAAATATCTTTCCACTATGTACATACAGTTATACCTATTTTGTATACTTTGGAATAACAATATATATGTATTATGTTTAATTATTAACAGTATGTTTAATTGGTAGATATATATATATGGTAGGTATTAATGATTAAATAGGTAATGTGTTTTATCCCTACTAGGTGACCCTAGCTGACTAGTGCCCTGTCTGACATGGCCCTGAGGCCAGTGTTTATGGACTGTGTGTTAGCGTAGCATCTGATGCAAATGTGGTTTGATTGTGTTATGTTTATAGGACTGTTGGGTTACCCAGGGGATACTCTGGAACAGGACATCCATAAATACCAGCTAAGGACCGAGGCAAGTACATTCTCTGATAGTTTCCAATTCTTGATAATAGCTATAAGTTCAATGATCTTGAAATGTTACAACTGAATCTTTGACACTGTGCTACACGGACTAGTATAGCTTGGATCTGCAGTCATGAGATGTTACCTTGATTTTCGTATCGATATTATACACGACATTTACATTGACATTGACATTTACATTAGACATTGATATTAGACATTGTAAATAATTTATTAGACATTGTAAATAATTTATTAGACAATGTTGTGTATTCGTGACGTGTCATGATTGGATCCACAGTACTAGTTGGGGGCGGGGAAATGGCTAGTGAGAAATGTGATCAAATACCCATTGCATAATTAAATATTATTGGTGTCAATCATACCCCCATGTATGATTAGCCAGACTGTAGCTACTGTACATGTCCCAAGCCGATCACATTTTGAAACTACTATTTCAAACACTTAGAATAGTTACAGTTCTCTATTTTAGATCATATACTACATCACCCGTATATGATACTGTTTCTTTCATTTTTATACATGCACTGACTGTGTTTCATTGCCTATTGCCTGTCTCTCTTAAACTGTCATTACATTATTCCACTGTCTTCTCAGTAGCTAGCATGACATGTTTTATTGTATTATAGACATTATCAATTAATGGAACTGTTATTTGAGATTGTGCTTTGCTCCTTCCTGACTGGAAATATTTTTTCCAGACTATGCCTTAGAGGACCGCTGTCCGACACTTTATGGACTATGGTGAGTAGCTGCAGACTTGGTAGTTAGCTGTGATTCTGGAAAGTCTAGTCGGAGTTATTATTTCTTGTTAGTTCTTTTAGTAGACTTTTTGGTACCGGATTTGTCTCCGGCATTTTGATGATTTTTTGAATATTGTTAAGTTATTCTTGTGGACTTGTGTGGTGTTTAATTTTAGTTTATTCGAAATCTTATCGTGCTGTAATCCTGTGATTGAGTATATGTTCATCTTATTGTGTCATCCGTGCCTCCTAATGGAGATTGGATGCTTGCGTGACATTAGTTAGATAGTATCAATACCTAGACAGCGTTCTACCGCCGATGCTGCGGCGTAGGCTGGACGTACCCACGCACTCGTGCCCTAAACCGGGTGCGGGTCGTGACAATGACACCGTCCTAACATGAGTTGATTGAGCCAATACCATGCGACACTCGATTGTCGACGTAGTACATTATATTTTTAGACCACTAGGTTACCCTGAGTTGAGTTCAGAAAGCCCAGGAGTATGGTGCCCATCTACCTTAGGGGTATACGATGCAGGAGGTGAACCAGTGTACCACCATGTTATATCAGAGTTTGAGGATGTGATTCTAGATAATCTTTCCAGCCTGCCACCTGACAGAGAGATAAAATTTGTTATAGAGTTGACTCCAAGAGCGGAGCCAATTATTTTCCCGTCTTCAGACTAGCACCGAAAGAGTTGGTTGAGTTAAAGGTCCATAGTGGAGGATCACTTGGACAAGAGTTTTAGTCGGGCTAGTGTATCTCCATGGGGGGAAAACCCATCTTAATTGTGCCGAAGAAAGACGGGACGGTACAGTTGAATCAGCTAAGTGGCGCATATAAATTCTAGAAGATCGATCTCAGATCAAGCCACCATCTAATCAAGGTACGGAAAGATGACGTTCCGAAGATGGCTTGTCGGACGTAGTTTGGACACTATGAGTTTTTAGTCATGCCGTTTGGTTTAACCAATGCGCCAGCAATATTTATGAGCTTGAGGAACAATATTTTCCCCCAGTACTCGGGTAAGTTCGTGGAGGTAGTTATCGACAACATCTTGGTATATTCTAAGAGTCAGGAGGAGCACGAGAGACATCTCGAGATTGTGTTGGAGATACTGAGAAATGAGAGGCTGTAGGCTAAGCTTAGCAAATATGAGTTATGTTCAGATAGAATAGATAGTCTACACATCAGGACAGCTGAGAGTTCTTGATAAGAACTATCAGACACACGATCTAGGGCTAGCTGCAGTGATATTTGCACTAAAGTGATGGCGACACTACCTTTATGTAGAGCAGATGTTGAGATTTATACAAAACACAGAAAGTCTGAAGAATGCCTACACGCAGAAGGAACTCAACATGAGACAAAGGCATTGGCTAGAATTTATGACAGATTATAATATCGAGTTGCAAAACCACTCTGGCAAGACGAATGTAGTTTATGACTCATCGCCAGTTGTTAGAGGATTTTCAGGAACTCAGGATTGAGATTGTATTGCCAGGCATGGATGGACATATGGCCAGTCTTGAGGTTCAGTCTACTTTGGTTGAGAGGATCAAGGCAGTATTGCCTACGGACACGAGATTTAGACGACTGCGAGAAAGGACAGAGGCCGACATGCAAACGGGATTCAAGATAAATGAAGACAGAACATTGAGGTGTGGAGATCGCCTATACGTTCCGAGTGGCAAGTTACGTCAAGAGTTGATGATCGAGCCTCATAGCTCGATTATTCCATTCATCCCGGGAGGTACGAAGATGTACCGAGACTTGAGACAGCATTTCTGATGGCATGGGATGAAGAGGGAAATTGCAAGATTTGTGGCGAAGTGTTTAGTTTGTCAGCAAGTCAAGGCTGAACATCAGAGGACTGCAGGATTATCGCAGCCACTTCCCATTCTCGAGTGGAAGTGGGAACACATTACCATGGACTTCGTCACAGGATTCCCGCGGAGCCCTAGCGGGAATGATGCAGTTTGGGTTGTCGTAGACAGACTCACCAAGTCTACACATTTCTTGCCCTTCAGAGTTGGGCAATCCACAGAGATACTAGCTGACATGTATATGAGGCAGATAGTACGATTACATGGAGTGCCTGTCAGCATCGTATCGGATCGTGATTCCAGATTCACGTCATATTTTTGGCGGAGTATGCTGGAGAGCCTAGGAACTCGTCTCAAGTTCAGTACTGCGTATCATCCACAGACTGATGGACAGTCAAAGCACACGATACAGATATTAAAGGATATGTTGAGAGCGTACATGATTGATTTTGGAGGATCTTGGGAGGACCATCTACATTTGGTGGAATTCTCCTATAATAACAGTTACCAGGCCAGCATACAGATGGCACCTTATGAGGCACTGTACGGCAGGAAATATAGGTCGCCAGTTTGTTGGAGTGACGTAGGAGAGCGTCAGATACTTGGTCCAGAGTTGGTGACACAGACAATAGAGAAGGTCAAGCAGATTCAGAGCCACCTGCGCGCAGCACAGGATAGATAGAAATACTGGGCAGATGCGCACCGCAGACCATTAGAGTTCAAGGAGGGTGACCACGTATTTTTGAGGATATCGCCCACTCGTGGTACCATCAGATTCGGAGGCAGAGGCAAGCTGAGTCCGAGGTACATCGGACCTTTTGACATTTTGGAACGAGTTGGCGAAGTGGCTTACCGTCTTGTATTACCTCCATCATTAGAGGGAGTACATAACGTATTTCACGTATCGCAGCTGAGGAGATATGTCGCAGACCCTAGCCACGTACTTGATCATTCGGAGATTACATTCGGGCCCAGCCTGTCTTACGTAGAGCAGCCAGTTGAGATCCTCGACCGCAGCGAGAAGACTTTGAGAGGGCAGATGATTCGACTGGTCAGAGTGGCATGGAAGCAACATTCACCAGGCGAGTCCACTTGGGAGCGCGAGGATTTTATTCGGCAGTGATTCCCGCACTTATTCGAGGAGCAAGGTACGAATTTACGTACGGTAATTGTTTACTAGTTGTTTTAAAATTCTTTTAGATATTATCGTGCTTTACTTTTAATTTCGGGGACAAAATTTTTCTAAGTTGGGAAGAATGTAAACCCCCTCAATTTATCCTATAGATAGTCAAGTTTGGATTTGGGAAATTTTGGATTTTTCAGAAGATGATGAGGTTTAGAGTAGATTGAGTTTGTCTGTGATTTTATTTTTATTTAATTAAAACCCTTGGCGCGCCCTATCATTGTCTGATTATTCGGAGCCCAATATCAGCCCATAAATTTTATCGGGCTATTGTACTTTCGTCTTGACTCGCTAAATTAGGCACTGGACTTTTCCGTCTTTTAAAATTAATTTTTGTGTGCTCTAAATTAATTGCGCAATATTCTAAAAATCAACCCATATTTAATTCCGTGTCGGACACCTGTGTCGTTACCCTAAATTTTGAGATACCAACTTAACCCGTTGAGCCGGACCAACTAAAGGGTCCATGACTGACTCCAAGCTCCCACCATTTTTGGCCTTTGCGTTATTTTCGAATTTGACCCCAAGTGCCCCCAATTAATTTAAATTCGCGGGACACTTTATTTCTATTTAAATCGGGGATACCAACTTTGTAAATCCTATTTTTTATCCTAAATTAATCCCAATGCCTTTCTAATTAAACCTGTGCCTAACGTACAACACCCTCTCACCATAAAAATTGCTAAACACAATTTTCTCCATAATTTTTGCGTCATTTTATGTGTTCATGCAATTTCTCGAATTTAAGGGGCTAAGTTGCAATTATTGAATTTATGTGTTATCACCCTATTGGCTTTGAACTATGGAGAGGTCCCAAAATAGGGTCCTATTCTCACCATCCACTCACCCCCCTTCATGAAGAAACCCACTTCTCTTCATGATAAATCTCAACCCTCCATTTTGAATGCCATCATCTCCACCCTCCATCCTTTCACCACTCCCTTTAAAACCATCACATCACCCTCACTACTCCCCAAACCGGCCCTAATCCCAATGCATTGAAAACACCCCCTCTCTCTCTCTCCTCCCTCTTCACTACACAAACCCACACACCCCAACCGTATAATTACTTTCTTCTTCTTCTTCTTCTTCTTCTTCTTCTTCTTCTTTTTCTTCCTTTATTCTTCTCCATCATTTCTTCTTCCTGAAGAACTCAACCCCGTCCGACGGCTGACCTCGCTCCGGTCGGCCAGCGCCCCGCCGACCTACTGTGCGGTTCACTCCGGTGCTCCGCTCCCGTCCGGCCAGCCAACCCCCCCACGGCAGCTCCAGCTTCACTCCCCGACCAGACTGACCAACTTCAACCCGTCGCCCGCTATGCAGCTCCACCGTCGACCACGACGCCTCCACAGCACCGACCGACCTGTGCTCCATCGACAGACTCCTTCGGAATATGCAGATCGAGCAACCTCCACTGTACAGCCTCCAGTCCGACCAACGACAGCTACTCCACTGTGCAGTCCGGCCAGTACAGCCACTGACTCCGGCGACTCTGTGCAGACACCCTCCACAGCAGCTCCTCGACTCCGGCCCGGCCGTGCACCCCCGTCCGGCCTCCTCCTCGTCCGATTACGCCACTACCACCATCACCACCACTTCCACCACCATTACACTACCAAATCCGGCCAGCCACCTCTCTCGAGCTTCCTCCGGTGGACCTCTGCACCCTCCAGTCCGGCGCAGCCACCATAGCCCATCCGTTCTACCACCGCCTCCGGCAGTAACTCGACGAGGTATACCACCCTCCCCCCTCTCTATATTGATATATTTTGTAATATGTTTAGTTAGGGTTATTGATACATATATGGTTTTGTGTGCATTAGCTAAGTTTGTGTTTAAATAATGGTCGTGATGATGTAGAGTAGTATAAATTGAGCATGTGTTGATGATAAGAGATTAGGGATTGTATTGATAACAGGTTTTGTGTAGAGGTAGGGTAGTATTGATCTTGCGATTAATGATGGGTGTTTAAGATTTTAATGTAAGTTTAGGGTTTATTCTTCATAAGTAGTAAACTAAAATTTAAAAGATAAGCAAGGAATTTTAGGTTTATGAATGCTTAAAATATTCAAGGATTTAGGTTATGAATTATATACATTGATGTTGTGCATACCTTTAAACGGTTGAGGAAGGATGGTGATATTAACACAGTGACTAATACCAATGAGCAGATTAATTAATAAATGGTAGAGAGGTATTGATTCTTGGGTAAATACTGGAAGTTGTTTGAGGACATAGAATATATACGCATGTGGGTTATTATTGATTTAGCTGTTGAAAAGTATTGCTAAAAATTAATGATGGGTTAAATTAGAGTAGTACTTCGTGAATGAAACGCAGGGTTAATAATCATTAATTGTGTTTTGAGGATGGCTTGATATTGTAGTGCTGAAGACTAGATGTTTTGACTATCGTACCGATAGTGAACTATGGTCAAACCCCCTCTAGTGTCTTATCCCTGAGAGTCGTAGCTGAGCTTGAGTTTAGTTGTAGATGCGTGTCGTATCCCTGTCTGTCGTAGAATAGATTATTGATTCTGGTTTGTATCTCATCTCTAGGTACTGCAGGACCTGAGGACATGGACGCGGGTACCAGATCCCCGTCATCAACAGCCGTACGCAGGCAAGTGTACCTTGCCACCCTGTATTTTTCGTCTACAGATATTCATTGTTTTATTATGTACTTTGTGCACGTACTTATGTTAACGTTTGATACTTCGTGTTCGGTTCACAACCGGGTGAAGACGTACGTCGTAACGTCTTAGGAAGATTGTTGGATGATTCGTAGTTTCTCGATATGCGTACCTGAGTTTATCGACACCCCAGGACACACTCATACACTGTGATCGTGCCAGATTCCTGTATCCTGATACCGACATCATGACCAGAGACTGGGATGACCTTAGGGTCGCGTCTGTTGAGTTATATCTGTGAGTCGAGACTGTAGTTAGAGGGTCGGGTTCAATGCACAATTATTGACCGCTTGGGGAAGGAGAAGACAGTTACTAGACGTTTGGGCTACTCTACACGCGCTTATATATGTATATGTAGAGATCCTGTATTCTAGAGTAGTGTATCACCCATGTGTCTCTGTGCTCGGAGCTACGGTATGCCCCGTGTGTCTCTGTGTTCGGAGCTACGGTTTTATTTTGACAGCCCACGCGTCGAACATTGTCTTTAAACTGTGTCACACTAGTTGGTTATGATAGAGTACCCTGTCGTGCACTTGTACTTTCTGTTTACTTGGCATGTTGTATTTCTGTACCTTGTTACGTCCCTCTGAGGACCTGGTTCCCTGCTAGTTTTGCAGCATTGACAATTACGGAGCACTTGGAGATACTGTTGGAGTTGCATGTCTTAAGAGCATCGTACCAGGTACTCACATCTTATCTTCCGGCATTATGGTTATTTTTTATTGTTTATTCATCTGCTGTTGTAGCCTACTTTTTATAGACTCATACTTCTTCTCGAGTCTATTCGAGTTAGTGTGTTATTGGGCGGCCGACTCTAGCACATATAGCTCTTTCTTGCATACTGTTGTACATTATGGATTGAGACATAGAGGTTTACATTTACGGAATATCTAGATAGTGCCCTTTATATTACAGCTTATACGTATTCGAGTCAGACCAGAGTCTGGTCGAATACGTAGCTGGCGTGTCACGTATTCCTGGTCCTACGTATTTTGGTACTGTGGTGTGACATAGGAAGTAGCCTACACAGGAGACACTACTTGTATAATCTTTTCGTGGCACAAAAATTTGACCCCTTGGTGTTAGTAGGACATTAGTGTAACGACCATAGATTATGTGTTAATTATTTAGATAATATATATATATATATATATAGAACTTAATTGTGGTTATTTTTCTAACTCCAACTTTTCTATAATAGTAGCCCATAATTTCCCGTGCCAATTTAGACATTTTTCCTTTTTATAGATCTGCATATTATTTACTATTACCTATTTTATGAATAACCATTTAATTAATTACTTAGTTAATTAGATAATACAATTATTTAATTTATTATAACTAGATAAATAATTAATTATTAATTATAAAATATTTACATAAAATATTTTGGGTCTAGTATTCTATTAAAGCTTTGCAAAATAATTTTCTAGAATTTATTTGGTGTGCAAATATTATTTTTGGATTTCCCCATTTATATATTCGAATATATGTTAAAAATATAAGGTTAATAATAATAATAATTATTATAATAATAATAATAATAATGATAATGATAATAATAATAATAATAGCAATAATAGTAATAATAATAATAGTGTTAGTAATAGTAACAATAAAAGAAAAGAAAAAGAAAAATAAAAATAAAAAGAAAAAGAAAAAGAAAATAAAATAAAATAAAAAGTAAACCTTAAACTAAATATAAATCCTAATAACTAAAACCCCTTAATCTCATCCCTAACTAACAAACCCCAGACCCTTTCCCTAACCTTCCCCAGAACGTGAACCCTTCTCTCACCCGCGCCCCTCTCTCGCCCTCTTTATATATATATATATATATATATATATATATATATATATATATATATATATATATATATATATATATAAAGAGGGCGAGAGAGGGGCACGGGTGAGAGAAGGGTTCACATTACACATATATTACATTACACATATATCACATTACACACATTATATACATTACACATATATTACAACCATCAATCCAAACCCTAACCCTAACCCGCGCCTCCGGCCAACCCCGGCGAACTCAGCCCCACACCGACCGCCGCCGCCCCAGAGCCGACCGTCGCCGCCCCGCGCCGCCGCAGCCGCCGTCGGCCGTCCGCGCACCACGCGTTTAGAAACACCGTCTGAGCACCCATCTTCTAGGTGATGTATCTCCCTCAATTTTGATTATTTTTGCATACGGTTTATTCGTGTACGTTCACAACCTAACCCTCTAGGATTTTTATTCAAGCGGGACAAGTTTTCGTGTCCCGGATTGGTCAAAAAATGACTGGAAAACTGACCAAAACTGTCCAGAAACTTCAAACCGATCCCCCATGTTCACACCCGATTTGCCATCAACCTATTTAATATTTTCAAAAACTAATTGAAGGATTTTTCTTCTCCATATAACCGAGAATTTTTTTGTTCTTTTAGTTTTTGTTAATTTGTTCTATGTGTAAAATTATCCGACCTCCAAAACGACCAAAAACTTGATTTATTAAAATTTAAAATTTGTGATACGGAGTGCGCCCCGTCAAACGGGACCACCTCGTCACGTACCAATTGTACCGAAAGGCGTATATGGTATATCCTGACGTGTAGACTTTCGTGGAAGCTGATTCGGACGTGTGTGCGCGTCGAAATCAACCCATATCCGTAAAAAGTTCCTGTACTAGGGTTGGTGGTATGACTTACTGAATCTATATATATGTGCTTTATCATTCTGGGGTTATCTATAAGAAAAATAAGTTTTGTTTATAATAAGAGTAAGAAAACAATATTGGCTTTAAGATTGGTCTGTAATAAGACTAAGAAAATACTATGTCATTCTTATGAGTTGCTTCTAACATTGAATATATATGGTATGTGCATAATCATTCATGGTTAAGAAAGCAATGATTCAATACTTAGTTGACCATTCATGGATGTACAATTGACGACATGAGAGTAGGATTGGTTTAACGGATGATTTCAAGGCAGGCATTGAGAAATTTCTCAAATATGTTAGTAGACAACCTTACTTTATGGATGTGAGGCTCATTAAGTGCCCTTGTGTCAAGTGTCGTAATAGACTATTTATAGAGGTGGATCTCGTTAGGGAGCATCTCTATTAGAAGGGTTTCATACCGAACTACAAAGAATGGACGGCTCAAGGAGAACCTTTGTTTCCACAATATCTGTCCTCCTTAATACGGAGGTAGGAGAGTCCACTCTCGGAGATCACTTCAAATATTGGCAGCAAAACCTGGTATGTAAGTTAGAGTTTTTGTGAGCCGTCCAAGTTTTGATACAGAGGATCTGAATCCTGATGCAAAGGAGTTCTATGATATGTTCAAGGATGTCGATACTCCATTATACCTGGAATATGATTCTCATTATGTCCCATCAGTGGTGATGCAACTATTGCACCTTAAGTCTGATTTTAACTTGCCGGAGTAATGTTACGACCAGATAATTCAGTTTGTTAGAGAGTTGTTGCCAAAAGGATCGAAGGGCTTGTCTGAAAACTTTTACAAGTCGAAAATGATGATACAAAAACTCGAATTAGGCCATGAAAAGATATATTTTTATTGAAACTATTTTATGTTACACTACAAGAAGAAAAATAAAAAAGACAACTGCATTTTCTGTCATGAGGACCAGTACAAGCCAATTCGGGACAAAGAAAAATTAACTATCTGAGCAAGATTGTGTCCCTACAAGTACATACAATTTTGTTGATCACAAAGAGGCTACAGAGGATGTATATATTCGCAAATACAGCACGACATATAATATGGCATAGCAAGGAATGTAAGATGGATGAAAGAGAATTATCTCATCCTTCCGATGAAGAGGCATGAAAGCATTTTGATCGATGCCATTCTGAATTTATAGTAGAGCCTAAGAATGTTCAGTTGGCTTTATGTTCTGATGGATTCACTCCTTTCGGACAGTTAGGATCTAGTACTACTATTGGCCGGTGATTTTGGCTCCTTATAATCTACCACCGTGGTTGTGCATGAAGACTTCGTACATGTTCTTGACACTTATCATACCCAGTCCAAAAAATCCAAAGAAGAATATCGATATCTACTTGCAACCATTGGTGGATGAGTTAAAATAGTTGTGGTAGTTCAGTGTTCAGACGTATGATATATCGAACGAGCAAAATTTTCACATGAGAGCGTCACTCATATGGACCATCAACAATTTTATAGCATACAAGATTTTATCGGGGTGGAGTACTAATGGTACTATGTCTTGTTCGATATATATGGAAAAAGTAAGGTATTCCATCTTCGGAATGGAGGAAAAGCATGTTATTTTGATTGTCACTGTCAGTTCCTTCCCGTGTCCCATTCGTGGAGAAAGAGCAGAGATGCCTTTAGAGCTGGTAAACAGAAAATATATCCTCCCCCGTTAAGATTGACAGGAGACGCACTTTGGAAAATTTTAGAGGAATTGTCGACTACGATGAAAGAACCGAGATTGGGCCTTCCCTTTGAAGGATTTGGACATAACCATAACTAGATGAAACGCTGTATCTTTTTGGACTTACCTTATTAGAAGAAAATTCTCATAAGACACAATCTTGATGTCATACATATCAAAAATAATGTATTTGACAACATCTTTAATACGGTGATGGATATCAAGAGGAAAATGAAAGACAATCCCAAAGCAAGAAAGGACTTGAAAATATTTACAAGCGTCTAGATTTACATCTAATACGAAGGTCCAATGGTAATTAGGTCAAGTACCCTGCGCCATTTACATTGAATGGGAATGATAAATTGATAGATACACCATCAATTCATTTGTCGATGAGGAGGCTAATTAGGAGGCTAATTATACAAAGAATTTTAGAGTTTGTGTGAGGGGTTCAGTCTACGATGTTGATCAGGAATTCGACTAGTATGGTGTACTAAGATTTGTTGTAGAGCTGGATTACTCTTTTGATACAAAAATTATGTTATTTAATTGTGATTGGTTTGACACAACACCCAAACAAGGATAGAAAATTGACATACAATTTAGATTTGTTGATATAAATATGGAAATGATATGTAGGTTTTGAACCATTTATGTTGGCTAGTCAAATGGTTCAAGTATATTATACGAGTTATCCTAGTCGACGATGCAATAGACGAAAATGGTGGGTTGTCTGCAAAACAAAAGCAAGAAACACATATATAATATTGGGGATCTAGCATACCAGGAGGATGAGGTGGTCATGCCTCAACTTACATATATGAGTTTAGCCGATGTTGATGATATGAAGGTTAAAATTACTATAAAGGATGATAGAGTCGACAAAAAGGCTGACATAGAAGATTTACCTCATGTAGAGGACTCTGATATGGCGGTATCAGATAAGGAAGAAGAATTGGAAGATTAAGGTGAAAGTGATAGTGAAAATAAAAATGAAGTAGAAGATGAAGATGATTCGGAAGGTGAAGACGAATCGAAAGATGAAGAAGATTAATATGTACTTATATATACATTAAATTAGATTATTTATTTGTTTTATCATACGATTATTTATGACTGTAATCACACTATTATTATTAGTATCATCACACTGGTATTTCTTTTCTTTTTTCATTACATCATTACATTATGAGTATCATGAAACTATTATTATTTGTTTTATCATGCCATTATTTATTTGTTCATCACACCATTTTTTATTTCCTGTAGATTTACCTATAGGACGAGGTCGTATACGTCGAGGATCTTTATCCTGCCATCCCCTACCCACTACTATAGATGCAGGTTGCAAAGGAGTTGGAGATGACTTCGTAGATACCGATGATAGTTTGTCCCTACCATATACTCATTCATTGGTAGGCAGAGTAGATAGTTTTTTATAAAATATTGTCAAGCAAATTTAATTATATTCTTTTTATAATTTAAATATATTTGTTTAACCTAAAAAGCTAATCCTAACTCTAAATATCATGACCATAATCCAAATTAACAAAAAAAACCATAACCCTAAATTACGGTATCTAAAAACCCTAATTATGACTCTAATACGGATATTAACTCTAAACTTATTTACGTAGATAATATAGGAGACGTATGATACATTAGAGAGTCAGGTCGGTGGGGGTGCTTGGGTGGGGGGGGGGGCGCTGAGAGTAGTCAGCCACGTACGACGGCTGGGAGGAACAATTTATGGATCCAAGTTGTCGGGAGAGAGAAAGATAACAGAATGTACGGTACCGGATCGTTGGCATCCAAACCGTCTGTTTACTCCAGAGCCTTCTCCAGCTTTACTTGCATCATCATATCTCGCCCACGACGTTACTTCTGGTGCTTTCTCTATCAAGCAGGTTATGCTGATTCAGCTTAGGGAGGCTCATGCTCCTACCACTGCTCCGGCTCCTGCTTCAACTCCTGCTCCTCCTTTTATTCCTTCTTCCACTCTAGCTACTCCTCCGGCTCCTGCTCTGGCTAGTTTTGCTTCTGAGGAGCAAAAAAAGATCATCAGTATTGTCCTGACCTGCACCCGGATATTCGGGCACTAGTACGTGGTTACGCCCAGCCTACGCTGCAGAATCGGTGGTAGAACGCTGTATGGGTCATTTCTAACTATCTAACATCTGAACAATATAATATGGTACTTGTCAATCATCTCAACTCTAAACGAAGGGGCAATATGGTATCTCACAAGTATAACTAATCTCAATCACAAAACAAATTAAGGAAGATAATGCACGAATGGTATAGCGAAGGAAATAATAAGATACAATCCACAATCTAAAATAATAATACAAACTGTGAATCTCCACAACTATAATAGTCTAATATATGTCAACACAAATAAACTAGACCTCCTCGGGCTTTACCACTAAGTCCTCCTGGTCTATAGGAGTATCCTCTAAAGGTACGCCATCCTGCTGCCCGTAGAATATGGGACACTGCTCTATAAGCCAGTCATCTGGAAAAAATCCAGTCAGAATTGGAGCAAAGTACAAACCTCTGAAAGCAGTTTCAATAACATAATCGAGCATATAAAATAGATAATAGAAATAAAATACAAGATCACTAACATATGAATGAATGAATGAATGAACAATAGATATACAGGTAATGTACGAGAGTATAGATGAACAATATGAATATCAGCAATAGGATAAAATAACTAAATATAACTAATGTGCCTCAGAATACAAGTTCATTATGTGATAAGGTTGGGTGAACATGATCAGGTAAGACGATTATAAGAGAGGTATGTAACCAGAATGTACACGATGTAACAATGGGGCTTTGATCACATAATCAACTCCTACTCTCCCATCCCCAACTAATACCAATGGATCCAATCACGATACGTTACGAACACAAAATATAACTACTGAACACGAGCAGTGGGTGTACACGAATATCATAACCACTGAACACGAGTAGTAGGTGTACACAAATAAGCACACTGAACACGAACAGTATGTGAACACGAAATATAAATCAATATCTAATATACACGATGAAATACATGTACACGAGTACCCACTGAACACGATAGGGGATAACATCTCCTGACGGGATCCATGTATTATAAGTCCGTGAAATTACTGTATCGGAATCAAGTATACAATTCTAGAACATGCATATATACACTATTATGAAATAAAAACTATCAGAGAAATGTCCTCGCCTGAAGTCCTGAGCAAGGTGTGCCTCTCGATGCCCAAGCTGGTATCACACAGACCTATATATCGTATGTTATATCAATACAAGGTTCGAAAATAAAAATAAGTTAATTTGATGCAATTTTAAGTAAATAAGATATTTCTAGGTTAAACCGATTCAATCTAGGTTGCAAGAGTCTAACACTAAGTCACTAAGTGAATGCACTATAAAACTAAACTATACAAGCTAATCTAAGATACTAAAAGACACTCGAAAAGCCGTATCCTAAGATATGCAAGTTTAATTATATAAAAATAGTACTTTAGATATATATACAAGTCAATAATTATAATACTATAACAAATCAAATGAAATAGGATATCTTGGCCTTGTACCAATACGTATCACACCTATCTCGATACCCAAACCCAATATCTTGGGTATCGACCCAATACCTTGGTATCCCAAGGTAATTCACAACACTATTGATCTAGCTAATACACATATAACCCCTAATACACTATATGCTAATAACATACCAAATACTTAAATAGATATCAAAATAATTATAGAACTATCCATAATACAATACCTATATATCTACATATAGCTAATATAAATAACTATTAACATACATTACCTATTATCATATATATACTAGACTATCTATATTAATATATCTACTACTAACATATATCACCAATAGTCTACATAGATACATATCTATCTAACATAATCAATAACTTATATACCTATATATATATATATATATATATATATATATATATATATATATATATATATATATATATATATATAGCTAACTATATAGTAAACAAGTATACCACTAACTACCTATATATACTAACCAAAACCTCACTAAACTAATTGTACTGTTGAACTGAAAACATGAACTGCTACTATACAAAAACTGATACTGGTACCCTGATACCTGATATTAATACCTTTACTGATACTGATACTTGAACTGATGCTGATGCTCCTCTTCCTGGCTGTGCCTTTGCTGCATTACTGCAGGGCTCTTTATAGCTGTGCCCTGATGCTCAGTACACTGGTGTACGAGCCCTCTTGTGCACTCAATGCACAATGCAGATCACCCTGCTAGAGCTGTTACTGCCTTACTTTGCTGAACTGGATGCCCGGTCTGCTGTTCACAAGGCTACACTTAGCTGTGCACGATTGCACATTCTGCTGCATTGTTCAGTTGCATTGAAGATGCAATTGCTCTCTGCTCTTCTTTGCACGAGGTGATATGCATATGTAGTCTGGTCGAGCTGCATATTGGTCATTGCCTGACCCCCCTCTTGCTGCACAAGCACAGTTGTAGTACTGATACTGCTATGCAATGCATGAGTTACTGCACCCTTCAGTGAGTTCCCTGCTCACTGTTACTGTGTCTACAACTGTGCTCTCCTCGAGCATTGCCTCGAGCTGCAGTGACTCCCTGCAAATGGCTGTGCCTCCCTAGCTGTTGATCAAGAAAAACTTGCTCTCTTCAGTCATTGACTTCTGCAGGATGTTGGTGGCTGCACTGCAGCTGCGGGTACCCCTTTGTTGTTGACTGACAGAACTCTCACCTCATACACACACACAAACAACACAGCTCACACAAACACTTATACATATACACACAATCCTCTATGCTAATATATATATACAATCTATCTAAAAGAATATAATATCTACTCATTTATAGATAACTAGCTATATATATATATATCAAGGTCCCTCACTCTATATATGTATATATATATATATATATATATATATATATATATATATATATATATATATATATATATATATATATATATATATATATATATACTCACACACATATAATCAAACACACACATGTATATATACATATAGCTACACACACACACACACACACACACACACACACACACACACACACACACACATATATATATATATATATATATATATATACATATATATATATATATATACACTATTATATACACACATATAGACACACACATATACACTTAATCATATACACACTTATATATATATATATATATATATATATATATATATATATATATATATATATATATACACACACACACACATGTACGTATATAATTAAGAGCAAAATACCAAACATGTGGAGTGCACTGCACCCATATCACACTAACTCTATGATACGCTTGCGATACGGCTCCAACATACAACCAAACATATCTTGGAGGACACGAACAAGTCTAATACACTAAAAATGAGCAATACATATACTAATTAGATTACCTACGTGTCAGTATCACAATGTGATATGTACAAGTCCCCGTGTCGGAGAAAAACCCCCAAAATAACCTGTTTCATCAAATTGACGAGATACGGCCTATACGTACCCAATTGTGGATATGACACTAGTCACAAATAATCAATCATATGTCATATTGATCTATTAACCAAATGACAATACCACATGTGCAATCTCGAAATTCTCCCAAAATTGACACCAAATTGCACATAACTTCCACCGTAGGTCTCCTATGAACCTAAACCCAATTCTTATGGGTAGCCTATGCATGTTGGTTAGTTTTTTATGGTTAAATCTCAGATTTATAGTCTACTAGATGGGAAAAACTGAAATATATCTATTGAGAGATGGATTCCCAATAAAAGTCCCCAAATAGAAAGTAGCTTCTCTCCTTGTAGATCTTGTCCTCCTTCTTATTGCTCCTTGCTTTCTTCTTATAGATCCTTGATGTAGAAGCCTCTAATGAAGAATAGGGAAAGAATTTGTGAAGAAATTGGTGAAGAAATGGTGAGGGAATGAAGAAAATTAGAAGAGGAGAAAACTAGATCTAATGTAATGGGAAATAAAATGAGAGAGACACTCTCTCTCCTCCTCTAATGGTTGCCGACCCTAGCCCTCTCCCCAAGCTAGTATGAAATATCCTAATTACCCCTTGGGGCCTTTCATAAAGAAATTAATTAGGGATGGAAGATTCTAGTCTAATAGTTTCACTAATTAATCTAAACTCCTAATAATGGGCCTAATTCATGGGCTCAATCTACACTCATATGAAATATTGGTTCATCCATCTAATTAAATAGGTTAGGTCCACTACACAAGTCTAAAATAAATCTAGAACTAGAAATCAATAAATAATACAATAATTAAATAATTATGTATGCACAATATTTAAATACAAATAATCCTAAATAAAATACCCGTATCAATTACCAAACTACCCTTAAATAAAAATATGAGGGTGACAATCCTACCCACCTTAGAAAATTTTTGTCCTCGAAATTAAGGAAAAAACTAACTACCAAAAGTAAACAATACAATGCAAGAAAGAGTTATACCTCACGGCTCGAACAGATATGGTTATCGCTCGCGCATCTCGGCCTCTCGCTCCCAAGTACTCTTTCCTGGTGAGTGATGCCTCCACGTGACGCGCACCAAAGGAATCGTCTAGTTTTTCAGCACCTTCTCTCTCCTATATAGAATCTCTACTGGCTGCTCTGAATAGCTAAGAGTAGGGCCCACCTCTATCTCCGAGTGATCCAACACATGACCGGGATCTGCCACGTACCGTCTCAGCTGCAACACGTAAAATACGTTGTGCACTCCCTCCATTACAGGTGGTAAGTCTAGTCTGTATGCAACTGCATCGACCCTCTCAAGTATAATGAAAGGTCCGATGAATCGCGGACTAAGCTTTCTGCCTCCATCGAAATGAATCGTACCACGTGTCGGAGAAATCCTCAAGAAAACTAGAACGCCAACCTAGCACAAAATATAACCTTAGCACTCTAACAAACAACAATAAAACACAAGCAATCCAAAACAAAAGCTATACCTCAAACTCCAAAGGTCTTCGGTGGCTATCGGCTCAATGCCGCTGCCTGTCCTGCGCCACTTAAAGTCTATCCCGGATAAGCTTTACCTTCTCGGCTGCATCCACTACCATCTCTGGTCGCAATAAAGCTCTGTCACCAATATCATCCCAGGATAACGGAGTGCGGCATCTTCGTCCATACAACGCCTCGAATGGTGATATCTCAATGCTGGCTTGGTAGATCTAGGGCTAATCATCACCCACCCTCCATATAAAGCCCCCTCTTTCTCTCTCCTCTCTCATTTTTACCCTCTTTCTTTCTCCTCTCCCTCAAGCTTGGACCCCAAACCCTATAAACTGTTTCTTGAGACTTAGGGTATGATTTCTAAATCCCCTTGGAAGAGGAGTAGAAGGCTAGGCTTGGATTGCTCATTGAGGCAAGTACATCATGCATAAAGTGGAGAAACCATAATTTCTTTTATATTTTGTTTTCCTTGATAACTTGCATTTTATTAGTCTATATTTTGTATTTTGAGTTTCCCTACATCTTTAGTACTTGGCATTTTTGGTTTTGATGAATGGTTTAAAGTAGATCTAAGTTCTTAGTTAGTGCCCTTAGAGTTTTTTTAGGATTGATCTCTTAGATCTTAGAATTTTTGGAATCTAATTATATTATTTTGTAGAGAATTTAATTTTATGCGATTTTGACTTTAGAATCATCAAATTTTGAGTTTAATTGGGGATTTTAGGACCGGAGCAAGTTTAAATTTTTTTTATATATGATTTGGCTGCTGTGTTGGGGATGATGAAAGCTCTCTGCGTAGAGTGCTTAGAGTGAAGAGAGTGCTTAGAGTGCGCATAGTACTTAGAGTTCTTAGAGTGCACAAAGAGCTTAGAATGCACATGGTGTGCTGGCCTTGGCTTGTATTTAGTTATTTTGCTTATCTTGGCTATCTTGTCCATTTTGTCCATTTTCTTCAACTACTGTAGTTCTATATCATAACCCTGTGTTGTTGTAGATGACATTTGTGTCACGACACGTGCCTGGATGATCGGGACACGAGTACGAGCGCACACCCATCATACACTATAGAGTGGATGGTAGAACGCTATCTAGTCCTCAATAATAAATACAAGTCAAGAAATACCAATATGTACTCATCATCGAATGCTAAGAAAGATATGAAATAAAGAAAGATAACTCTAGATTATATAACTATTCATCCAAGTCTTAAATCTAGAAATCTACAAATACTATACAATCCAAACAATGTTTTTGAGACAAATTCGGTCAATAACTAAGGGAATAAACTAGTAAAAAGTACCAAAATAGGGAAATACTAAATCTAGATTTCTCCAGAGGTCCAAGGTGCAAGTGTCTCTACCACATTTTCTAGGAAAGGGTATTTTAGTCATTTTCTATTTAATTAAATATTGTGCATGGTAAATAATTATTGTTGTATTATTTAATTGTTGTTAGATATTATTTATTTAATTTGGACTTGTATGAGTGGACCTAACTAGTTTAGTTTGGACCCATGGACCAACATGAATTAATTAGTTAGACTTGGCCCATTTAGAAAGCCTATTGTTAAGGAGATGGATTAAATTAATTAAATCATTAGACTAGAAGCTTCCCTCCTTAATTATTTCTTCATGAGAGGCCCCAAGGGGTATATTGGACATTTCATAATTACTTGAGGAAGGGGTAGGGGCCGGCCTATTAAAAGAGGGGAGAAAATTCTCTCTCCTCTCATTTTCATTCCAAATATAGATCTAGAATTTCCCACTACCAAATTCCTTTCATTCCTATTTTATTTCCCTACCAAATTTATTCCAATTTCTTTCTAATTCACCATTAGAGAGTTGAGAAGCAAGGATCTAGAAAGAGGAAACAAGAATCTACAAAGAGGAGCAAGTATCTATAATTTGGAGGCAATTTTATCTCAATTGGAGGTTTCATTGGGAATCCATCTCCCAATAGGTATAATTCAGTTTTTCCCCTAAAAAAATAGCTTCTAAATCTGAGATTTAATCATGGAAAATCAACCCATATGTATGTACTGTAGCGTCCCGTTCCCCCGGTGCGGGGAACGCGGCTAAGAAACACAAGACGATATCGTTCGATCGGGATAGATTGAATTAAGAATTCGTCCTCGTTATGGATTTGTTTCTTCGGAATCGATTCCCATATTCAGTGGACCGCGCCCCAAGGATCGGCTTAGCGACAGAGTCAGGAGGGACCTCTCCGTTGCTATTTTTATTACCTCGATTTTCGATGTCGCTTTCGTGCTTTGAGTTGGTTTTAAGATTTGCTTGTTTTTCTTGAACGGTTTCGATG
The DNA here is from genome assembly GCA_036927795.1 of Iris macrosiphon. NCBI lineage: Eukaryota > Viridiplantae > Streptophyta > Magnoliopsida > Asparagales > Iridaceae > Iris > Iris macrosiphon. Next base: position 162,689,966 of record JAYESA010000009.1, on the reverse strand, counting down.
GTTTTCATTATTTTCGTTCATTGAACTGTACTTCAATTTTGAGATTGGAAAGAGAGGAAGAAGTATTGATCAAGCTGTTCGTGTGCAGGTGAACGAGCAGTAGGCGGCTTGCGAGCGGAGTCGTGAAGCGCCTCTTTCCTTCTCCTTCCATCAATCTAAGTGAGTGGCTACCAACCCGATTAGCTAGCCCTGCTTCCAAGCTTCGCGCCCTAAAATCTGCATTCTTCTTTGCCCCGATCAAACGATACCAAGTAATAATAAAAGAAACCAAGATAAAAGAGAATAGATTTGGTTAATACTGCTTGTCAATCAAACTCGTGAACGGTTACTTACTTGCATGCTTGTTCGTTTGGAATATTTATCATATGCATCAATTTTAGTTAGAATGTATCTTCTTCTATAATTGTGCTATCAATGCATCATATCTATGCATTACTCGTGTTGCCTCAACTGCGTGAATGGATAACTTAACTAAACAACATGTGTTCGATCATGGACAACTTGTGCACAAGGGTATAAGTTCTGCGGACGGTCTCTGGGGCACTGGCACCGATCCGATCCGGGCGGAACTTCGTGTGTAGTCATCGTGTGCGGACTGGATGGCTTGCAACGCATCGTGTGTTTATCGTGTATCCATTATGAGCTCTCGTTGCATGCTATCCTAGTCCATGACTAGTCCATTATGGCTACCAAGCCAGTGATCACCTGTGGCATAGTCATCGTGTGCGGACTGGACGGCTTACAACGTATCGTGTGTTTATCGTTGCATCATATCCTTGTCCATGACTATATCCACCTTGTATATTTAAACCTGTTGCATACTAACTTGTGTCTTCGTGGCAGGGAAGGCATGGTAAGTATTGTGCAGGTAATTCAGACGGGCAAGTAAAATCTACCGAACGGTGGCACGTTTATTTCAGTAAATTCTATATGCTGCTTACTTGTAAATGAACTAAGGCAAGATATAAACCCACAAATATGCATGTTTTATTAAAACAACGTGTTGATTGGTATAGTTCGGTTAGCTCGCCTTCACTAGTATGTTTCGACATGCTGACCCTCGTTGAAACAGGTTCTCCGTACCAAGGCGAACCGAGCGAGGAGCTGAAGTCGTCTTCCCGATCCAGTCCAGCTGTTGGCGCATCTTCACCGCGCCCCTTGAAGCATTTTGAAGACAGAAGCTTGCAACTCTTCATACACAAATGCAGTCCCATGGCAAATCTATCCTCCAGCCTGTAGCGCCCCGTTCTCCCGGTGCGGAGATCGCGGCTAAGAAACACAAGACGATATCGTTCGATCGGGATAGATTGAATTAAGAACTCGTCCTCGTTATGGATTTATTTCTTCGGAATCGATTTCCATATTCAGTGGACCGCGCCCCCGGGATCGACTTAGCGGCAGAGTCAGGAGGGACCTCTCCGCTGCTATCTTTTATTGCCTCGGTTTTCGATGTCGCTTGTTGCTTTCGTGCTTTGAGTTGGTTTTGGGATTTGCTTGTTTTCTTTGAACGGTTTCGATGGTTTTCATTATTTTCGTTCATTGAACTGCACTTCAATTCTGAGAATGGAAAGAGAGGAAGAAGTATTAATCGAGCTGTTCGTGTGCAGGTGAACGAGCAGTAGGCGGCTAGCGAGCGGAGTCGTGAAGCGCCTCTTTCCTTCTTCTTTCCAACTTCTAAGTGAGTGGCTACCAACCCGATTAGCTAGCCTTGCTTCCAAGCTTCGCACCCTAAAAATCTGCATTCTTCTTTTCCCCGATCAAACGATACCAAGTAATAATAAAAGAGATCAAGATAAAAAGGGAATAGACTTGGAAATATTGCTTGTCAACTAAACTTATGAACGGTTATCATCCTGTATGCTAGTTCGTTTACAACTGTTCTATGAATCGTGCTAAGTATGGAAATATATGCTTGTTATGAGATAAAATGTTAGGATGGCTATGCAAAACTGTTATGCTATGGAACTAATTCTATGAGTATTCTTGATCACGGACGACTTGTGCACAAGGTATGTTATGAGTTCCGCGGACGGTCACCGGGGCGCCGGGACCGATCCGATCCGGACGAAACGTATGTATAGTCGTACGTTATGGGGCAAAGTGTTATGCAGCGGGGCTCGCCACCTGCGTTGTATATCATTTGTGTCTTGAGACTATAACCCGTCCCTTCGTGGCATCAAGCCAGTGATCCTATGATTATTTAAACCTGTTGCATACTAACTTGTGTCTTCGTGGCAGGGAAGGCATGGTAAGTATTGTGCAGGTAATTCAGACGGGCAGGTAAAAATCTACCGAACGGTGGCACGTTCATTTCAGTAAATTCTATATGCTGCTTACTTGTAAATGAACTAAGGCAAGATAGAAACCCACGAATATGCATGCTTCATTAAAACAACGTGTTGATTGGTATAGTCAGGCTAGCTCGCCTTCACCAGCATGTTTCTATATGTTGACCCTCGTTGAAACAGGTTCTCCGCACCAAGGCGAACTGAGCGAGGAGCCGAAGTCGTCTTCCCGATCCAGTCCAGCTGTTGGCGCATCTTCACCGCGCCCCTCGAAGCATTTTGAAGCCAGAAGCTTGCAACTCTTCATACACAAATGCAGCTTCGTGGCAAAGCCGTCCTCCAGCCTGGAGGTCTTTATTATTTTGAGTTTATAAAAGGATGTAATGTACAGGACTGCTATCTCATTTTGAGTCATCTCTTTTGTAAGTCGTTCGGCATATTAGCTAACTCGTTCAAGAGTTTGTAATAGATGTTTATTATCAATAAAGAGAACTTTTCCATGTTATAAATCTGTGTTTCAATTTATCTGCGTACTCTGAATATGTGCTTGCTATGCAAATCATTAAAGCCTTGTGCGGGCGCAATCTCAGGCCCGCACGGCGGTCACGACTCGGGGGACGCCTCGGGGCGTGACATAGTGGTATCAGAGCACAGATTCAAGTTCCTTAGACTTCGTGTTGGAAAGTTTCCTTTAACGATCAAATTCTTGTGCGAACTCTTGAACTCGCTAGGCCAAAATGAGATACGTTCATGCAATAAGTCCATAATACATTATGATCCTAATGTAATTTACCTTCTTTTGAAGGAATGGTACCAGCGCAATCTGCAGCGCAACCACCGAACGAAACACAGGAAAGTAGTTCGGATACTTCGGGAAGCTCTCGGAGCCAGCGAGGCATGTCTCAAGTCGACCCGCTAGAGCGGATGATGCAAATTTTAGAATCGCAACGACAAAGAGACGATGCTCGCCAAGCCAGGTTCGAGAGCAATCTAGAGAACCGATTCTCAGTCCAACAAAAGCAGGTAGATACCCTGCAACAGATCGTTCAGACTTTGGCTGCCAACCATTCCGCCACAACAGCAACGACTCCGGTGGAACAGCCCGTGCTTGAAGTGGAGACGCCTCAAATCCCAAGGCCGAGGGACGTGACTGCCTTCAACTTGGGCCATTTTAAGAAAGTCTGCAACACTCCGTTCAACGGGACTGAGGGCCCAGTGGTAGCTCTAGATTGGCTAGCCGAGCTTGAAGATCACTTCGCTCTGCTAGAGGTCCCCGAAGAGAAGCGCGTCGCCTGCGCCCAACTACAGCTCTGCCTCAACGCACACGATTGGTGGGACGTGCATCGACGATCTCTCCAATTTGATCACGGAGAGGAGGCGATCTCGTGGACGACCTTTTGTGCCGCGTTCGAAGAGAAGTTTATACCCCCTCCAGTGCAACGTCAGAGGGAAAACGATTTCGTGCAGCTGCGGCAGGGCAGTATGACAGTTAAGCAATACTCCGCCGAGTTCAACCGACTCTCAAAGTTCGCTAGGGCCTATTTACCTGATACAGCGAGTCGAGCTAGAAGGTTTGAAGGTGGACTACGCCCTGTCATCTATTCGCACGTGGTCAATAATCAGTATGGAACAATGCGTGAAGTCATGAATCACGCCCTATCGCTCGATCCACAGTATTCTCACGTTTCCACCGGCGCTGTGCATACCTACAATCACAAACGCCAAGACAACGATGGAGAAAACAATGATGCAAAACGACATAACGACGGTGGTCTTCACAAAGGGAACCAGAGACCATACTGTGACTTTTGTAGAAGACGTGGGCACACTACTTAGAGATGTTACAGCAGAAAAGGTCTATGCTTCAACAGTGGCAGGCCTGGCCACGTAGCTCGGGATTGTCCACTCCCCTCTAAGCTCCTGCCTCAACCCAATGATCCCTAACGGTTGGTTCTATTCCTAAGTTTCGGGACGAAACTTCTAATTAGTTGGGTAGGATGTAGCGCCCCGTTCTCCCGGTACGGAGATCGCGGCTAAGAAACACAAGACGGTATCGTTCGATCGGGATAGATTGAATTAAGAACTCGTCCTCGTTATGGATTTGTATCTTCAGAATCGATTCCCATATTCAGTGGACCGCGCCCCCGGGGATCGACTTAGCGGTAGAGTCAGGAGGGACCTCTCCGCTGCTATCTTTTATTGCCTCGGATTTTGATGTCGCTTGTTGCTTTCGTGCTTTGAGTTGGTTTTAGGATTTGCTTGTTTTCCTTGAACAGTTTCGATGGTTTTCATTGTTTCCGTTCATTGAACTGCACTTCAATTCTGAGAATGAAAAGAGAGGAAGAAGTATTAATCGAGCTGTTCGTGTGCAGGTGAACGAGCAGTAGGCGGCTAGCGAGCGGAGTCGTGAAGCGCCTCTTTCTTTCTTCTTTCCAACTTCTAAGTGAGTGGCTACCAACCCGATTAGCTAGCCTTCCTTCCAAGCTTCGCGCCCTAAAAATCTGCATTCTTCTTTGCCCCGATCAAACGATACCAAGTAATAATAAAAGAGATCAAGATAAAAAGGGAATAGACTTGGAAATATTGCTTGTCAACTAAACTTATGAACGGTTATCATCCTGTATGCTAGTTCGTTTACAACTGTTCTATGAATCGTGCTAAGTATGGAAATATATGCTTGTTATGAGATAAACTGTCAGGATGGCTATGCAAAACTGTTATGCTATGGAACTAATTCTATGAGTATTCTTGATCACGGACGACTTGTGCACAAGGTATGTTATGAGTTCCGCGGACGGTCACCGGGGCGCCGGGACCGATCCGATCCGGATGGAACATTTGTATAGTCGTACGTTATGGGGCAAAGTGTTATACAGCGGGGCTCACCACCTGCGTTATATATCATTTGTGTCTTGAGACTATAACCCGTCCCTTCGTGGCATCAAGCCAGTGATCCTATGTATATTTAAACCTATTGCATACTAACTTGTGTCTTCGTGGCAGGGAAGGCATGGTAAGTATTGTGCAGGTAATTCAGACGGGCAGGTAAAAATCTACCGAACGGTGGCACGTTCATTTCAGTAAATTCTATATGCTGCTTACTTGTAAATGAACTAAGGCAAGATAGAAACCCACGAATATGCATGCTTCATTAAAACAACGTGTTGATTGGTATAGTCAGGCTAGCTCGCCTTCACCAGCATGTTTCGATATGCTGACCCTCGTTGAAACAGGTTCTCCGCACCAAGGCGAACCGAGCGAGGAGCCGAAGTTGTCTTCCCGATCCAGTCCAGCTGTTGGCGCATCTTTACCGTGCCCCTCGAAGCATTTTGAAGCCAGAAGCTTGCAACTCTTCATACACAAATGCAGCTTCGTGGCAAAGCCGTCCTCCAGCCTGGAGGTCTTTATCATTTTGAGTTTATAAAAGGATGTAATGTACAGGACTGCTGTCTCATTTTGAGTCATCTCTTTTGTAAGCCGTTTGGCATATTAGCTAACTCGTTCAAGAGTTTGTAATAGATGTTCATTATCAATAAAGAGAACTTTTCCATGTTATAAATCTGTGTTTTAATTTATCTGCGTACTCTGAATATGTGCTTGCTATGCAAATGATTAAAGCCTTGTGCGGGCGCAATCTCAGGCCCGCATGGCGGTCACGACTCGGGGGACTCCTCGGGGCGTGACATAGTGGTATCAGAGCACAGATTCAAGTTCTTTAGACTTCGTGCTGGAAAGGTTCCTTTAACGATCAAATTCCTGTACGAACTCTTGAACTCGCTAGGCCAAAATGAGATACGTTCATGCAATAAGTCCATAATATATTATGATCCTAATATAATTTACCTTCTTTTGAAGGAATGGTACCAGCGCAATCTGCAGCGCAACCACCGAACGAAACACAGGAAAGTAGTTCGGGTACTTCGAGAATCTCTCGGAGCCAGCGAGGCATGTCTCAAGTCGACCCGCTAGAGCGGGTGATGCAAATGTTAGAATCGCAACGACAAAGAGACGATGCTCGCCAAGCCAGGTTCGAGAGCAATCTAGAGAACCGATTCTCAGTCCAACAAAAGCAGGTAGATACCCTGCAACAGATCGTTCAGACTTTGGCTGCCAACCATTCTGTCGCAACAGCAACGACTCCGGTGGAACAGCCCGTGCTTTAAGTGGAGACGCCTCAAATCCCAAGGCCGAGGGACGTGACTGCCTTTAACTTGGGCCATTTCAAGAAAGTTTGCAATACTCCGTTCAACGGGACTGAGGACCCAGTGGTAGCTCTAGATTGGCTAGCCGAGCTTGAAGATCACTTCGCTCTGCTAGAGGTCCCCGAAGAGAAGCGCATCGCCTGCGCCCAACTACAGCTCCGCCTCAACGCACACGATTGGTGGGACGTGCATCGACGATCTCTCCAATTTGATCACGGAGAGGAGGCGATCTCGTGGACGACCTTTCGTGCCGCGTTCGAAGAGAAGTTTATACCCCCTCCAGTGCAACGTCAGAGGGAAAACAATTTCGTGCAGCTGCGGCAGGGCAGTATGACAGTTAAGCAATACTCCGCCGAGTTCAACCGACTATCTAAGTTCGCTAGGGCCTATTTACCTGATGTAGCAAGTCAAGCTAGAAGGTTTAAAGGTGGACTACGCCCTGCCATCTATTCACACGTGGTCAATAATCAGTATAGAACAATGCGTGAAGTCATGAATCACGCCCTATCGCTCGAGCCACAGTATTCTCACATTTTCACCGGCGCTGTGCATACCTATAATCACAAATGCCAAGGCAACGATGGAGAAAACAATGATGCAAAACGACATAACGACGGTGGTCTTCATAAAGGGAACCAGAGACCATACTGTGACTTTTGTAGAAGACGTGGGCACACTACTTGGAGATGTTACAGCAGAAAAGGTCTATGCTTCAACTGTGGCAGGCCTGGCCACGTAGCTCGGGATTGTCCACTCCCCTCTAAGCTCCTGCCTCAACCCAATGATCCCTAACGGTTGGTTCTATTCCTAAGTTTCGGGACGAAACTTCCAATTAGTTGGGTAGGATGTAGCGCCCCGTTCTCCCGGTGCGGAGATCGCGGCTAAGAAACACAAGACGGTATCGTTCGATCGGGATAGATTGAATTAAGAACTCGTCCTCGTTATGGATTTGTTTCTTCAAAATTGATTCCCATATTCAGTGGACCGCGCCCCCGGGATCGACTTAGCGGCAGAGTCAGGAGGGACCTCTCCGCTGCTATTTTATATTGCCTCGATTTTCGATGTCGCTTGTTGCTTTCGTGCTTTGAGTTAGTTTTAGGATTTGCTTGTTTTCCTTGAACGGTTTCGATGGTTTTCATTATTTCTGTTCATTGAATTGCACTTCAATTCTGAGAATGGAAAGAGAGGAAGAAGTATTAATCGAGCTGTTCGTGTGCAGGTGAACGAGTAGTAGGCGGCTAGCGAGCGGAGTCGTGAAGCGCCTCTTTCCTTCTTCTTTCCAACTTCTAAGTGAGTGGCTACCAACCCGATTAGCTAGCCTTGCTTCCAAGCTTCGCGCCCTAAAAATCTGCATTCTTCTTTGCTCCGATCAAACGATACCAAGTAATAATAAAAGAGATCAAGATAAAAAGGTAATAGACTTGGAAATATTGCTTGTCAACTAAACTTATGAACGGTTATTATCCTGTATGCTAGTTCATTTACAACTGTTCTATGAATCGTGCTAAGTATGGAAATATATGCTTGTTATGAGATAAACTATTAGGATGGCTATGCAAAACTGTTATGCTATGGAACTAATTCTATGAGTATTCTTGATCACGGACGACTTGTGCACAAGGTATGTTATGAGTTCCGCGGACGGTCACCGGGGCGCCGGGACCGATCCGATCCGGACGGAACGTATGTATAGTCGTATGTTATGGGGCAAAGTGTTATGCAGCGGGGCTCGCCACCTGCGTTGTATATCATTTGTGTCTTGAGACTATAACCCGTCCTTTCGTGGCATCAAGCCAGTGATCCTATGTATATTTAAACCTGTTGCATACTAACTTGTGTCTTCGTGGCAGGGAAGGCATGGTAAGTATTGTGCAGGTAATTCAGACGTGCAGGTAAAAATCTACCGAATGGTGGCACGTTCATTTCAGTAAATTCTATATGCTTCTTACTTGTAAATGAACTAAGAAAAGATAGAAACCCACGAATATGCATGCTTCATTAAAACAACGTGTTGATTGGTATAGTCAGGCTAGCTCGCCTTCACTAGCATGTTTCGATATGCTGACCCTCGTTGAAACAGGTTCTCCGCACCAAGGCGAACCGAGCGAGGAGCCAAAGTCTGTCACGCCCCAGTCCCAAAATACGTAGGACCAGGAATACGTGACACGCCAGCTACGCATTCGACCAGACTCTGGTCTGACTCGAATACGTATAAGCTGTAATATAAAAGGGCACTATCTAGATATCTCATAAATGTAAACCTCTATGTCTCAATCCACAATGTACAACAGTATACAAGAAAGAGCTATATGTGCTAGAGTCGGCCGCCCAATAACACACTAACTCGAATAGACTCGAGAATAAGTATGAGTCTATAAAAACTAGTCTACAACAGCAGATAAAATAAACAAGGTAAAATAACTATAATGCCGGTAGATATAATGTGAGTACCTGGTACCATGCCCGCAAGACTTGCAACTCCAACAGCAACTCCAAATGCTCCGTAATCATCTATGCTGCAAAACTGGCAGGGAACCAGGTCCTCAGAGGGACGTAACAAGGTACAGAAACACAACATGCCAAGTAAACAGAAAGTACAAGTGCACGATAGGGTACTCTATCATAACCAACTAGTGTGACACAGTTTAAAGACAACGTTCGACGCGTGGGCTGTCCAAAATAAAACCGCAGCTCCGAACACAGAGACACACGGGTCGTACCGCAGCTCCGAGCACAGAGACACACGGGTGTTACCACTACACTATCAAGCAGGATCACTACAGGTACATATATAAGCGCGTGCAGAGTAGCCCAAACGTCTAGTAACTGTCTTCCCCTTCCCAAGCGGTCAACGATTGTGCGTTGAACCTGAACCTCTAACTACGGTCTCGACACACACAGAATTTAACTCATCAGACGCGACCCTAAGGTCGTCCCAGTCTCTAGTCATGATGTCAGTATCAGGATACAGGAATCTGGCACGATCACAGTGTATAAGTGTGTCCTGGGGTATCGATGTACTCTGGTACGTGCATCGAGGTTCTATGAAACATCAGTAATTTCTCTAGGTCGTTAAGTCGAATGTCAACACCCGGTTGTGAATCGGACACGGAATATCGAACATCAACGTAAATACGCGCACAATGTACAATAAGAAAAACAATATCTGTAAACTGAAATACTGGGTGGCAAGGTACACTTGCCTGCGTCCGGCTGGTGATGACGGGGATCTGGTACCAAGTCCAAGTCCTCAGGTCCCGGAGTACCTAGAGAGGAGATACAACCAATAATCAATAATCTGTTCCACTACAGATAGGGATGCGACATACATCTACACCTAAACTCAGTCTCAGCTACGACTCACAGTGACAAGACACTAGGGGGGTTGACTAAGGTTGACTCGGAGTATGCTACATCTACTCAACTTATCCCCTGTACAATATCATCAACCCAATCTCTATCACGATATTCAATTTATCAAACCCTGATCCAATCCTCAGTCTCTTCTGGTCTTTATAGGCATTAGCATCACGTTTAATTATATCTTCTTCAAAAATAGTTATTCCTTAATTATTTGGCCTTCCTTTATAACCTTCATTACCACTTTACCTTATGAACTACTCTTTAATTAACTATTGATTATAAGCCAGCTCTCATCTAATCATCATTGTCTATCAATCCTCACGAACATTACTCAAGTATCCCAACCCTTCTTACTATGTATGGTACATGATTACATATTCGTATTCCTCAATCAATTTTCGTCACTAGTTATCAAGTCCTTAAAATAATGAGCATCTTAATGATATTACCACCCCTTCACCATAACTTACCTGCTCTTCAAAGATAATTAACTTATGTATAAGAACAACGTAACATACTCTAAATCTTGATGCATTCAACCTCGAACTCAACAACCCATATTTAAACCTTAAACTAAATCTAAAATCATTCCCTTCCACAATATTCAAAATATCTCATTAAAATCCAAATCCCCAACCTTCATGCGAATCATTTAAATCCATTTTTTTTATTTATGCAATCATAAACCCTAACCTCCATTAAACCCTAACCTCACGTTATTATCCATGTTCATCATCAACAATACAATACATCAACAAGTTATATAACAAAAACATAGCTAACTCTACAGGAATATAATCAAAGAGAGGGGGAGTGAGTCGACCTCGACGACGAGGTTGCAAAGGTGGTGGTGGGTGAGACTGGGAGCTCGCCGGAGTGGCGGACTATGCTGTGCTGGAACTGCGGGGAGTCGGGGGCAACTCGTCGCCGGGACACGGCTCGCCGGAGTTGCTGGTTGCACGGGCCGGAGCCGCTGCGGACCGGCGGGGATGAATAACAGTTGCAGCGGGACAGGCTGGACCGGACTGGCCGTAGCAAACTGGACCGCACTGGCCGGAGCGAGCTGCCAGTTGTCGGGGGAGGAGTCTGAACTGTCTGTCGTCTGCCGTAGCGGGGAAGGAACTGCTGCACCGCGGGACTGTGCTAGGTCGGACTGGACAGCGGCCGGAGTGTGCTGTGTTCGCAGCAGGCGAGGAAAGAGCCAGTGACTGGCCGGGCGGTGCAGTCCGGCTATCGGGGAGGTTCACAGTCGGTCGGAAGGGACACCGCTGCGGTCGGGGACAGACCGGAGTGGGCTGCTGTTCAGTCCGGCGGTCGGCAGAGATGTGCACTGTGGGTCGGCGTCAGGTGCACAGGCCGGACGGTCAGTGGGTGGTCGGAAACCAGACTGGGTCGGCCGAGGTGAAGGGCTGTACGTCGGAACAGCCGCTGGGATGCACTGCCGGCCGGGAGGGAAACTGCTCCGTGCTCGAACGGCGTAGTAAGCTAGCCGGTCGACGCCGCGACTGCTCCGGCCGGAGCGAAGGGTCAACAGAGTCGGGTGGGGCTTGGCCGACGCTCGGCCGGAGCTGAGCTCGCCGGCGCGCTGGAGGCGGAGCGGGGTCAACCACCGGAGTTGCTGGTTCCCAGGAAGAAGAGAAGTTGAAGAAGAATAGATAAAGAAGAAATATTATTATGGAGAGGGAGAAGTTTGCATGGAAAATAAAAATGGAGGAGGGAGGAGAGAGAGGGGGGTGGTTTCCCAAGCTCCTAGGGATTAGGGCCGGCCTTGGGGTTTGTGATGGTGAGGGTGAGGTGATGGGATGTTATATAGGAAGGGTTGTGTTGGATGGAGGGTGGAGATGCTCTCATTTGAAATGAGTGGTGGAGATTCATCATGAAGGAAAGTTAGTTTCTTCATGAAGGGGGTGTGATTGGGACCCTATTTTGGGACCCTCTCAAATAATCATGACCAATGAGGTGTTGCCAATAATTTGTTAATTGCAAATAAGCCCCCGTAAATTCGAAAATTTGCATGGACACATGAAATGACGTAAAAATTGTAGAGAAAAATATATTTAAAAATTGTCATAGTGAGGGGGCGTTGCGCGTTAGGCGCGGGTCAAATTGAAGGGCATTGGGATTAATTTAATATTAAAAATAGAATTTACAGAGTTGGTAAATCCCGATTTAATTAACGATAACGCGTCCCGCGAATTTAATTTAATTGGGGCCCGCGGGGTCAAAATCTGGAAATGGCGCAAAGGCCAAAAATGGTGGGGGCTTAGAGTCGGTCTTGGACCCTTTAGTTGGTCCGGCTCAACGGGTTAAGTTGGTACCCCAAAATCGAGGGTAACGACACAGGTGTCCGACACGGAATAAAATACGGGTTACAATTTTCGGAATGTTGCGCAATTAATTTAGAGCACACAAAATTTGATTTTAACAGTCAAAAAAGTCCAGTGCCTAATTTGGCGAGTTGAGTCGAGGGTACAATATTTGTACGGAACTTATGGGCTGATAATGGGCTCCGAATAATTAGACAAAGATAGGGTGTGCCAATGGTTTTAAAATTCCAGGTAAATATCCCCTACTCTAAACCTCAATATCCTCTATCAAAATTTTTCCTGGTCCACTCTAACTATCTTACAGAATAAATTGAGGGGGTTTACATTCTTCCCAACTTAGAAAAATTTCGTCCCCGAAATTAAAAAGTAAAGCAAAATAATATCTAACAGAATTAAAAATAACTAGTAATTAAATTGCCGTACGTAAATTCGTACCTTGCTCCTCAAATAAGTACGAGAATCGCTGCCGAATAGAATCCTCGTGCTCCCAAGTAGACTCGCCTGGTGAATGGTGCTTCCATGCCACTCTGACCAGTCGAATCGTCTGTCCTCTCAAAGTCTTCTCGCTACGATCGAGGATCTCAACTGGCTGCTCTACGTAAGACAGGCTGGGCCTGACTGTAATCTCCGAATGATCAAGCACGTGGCTAGGGTCTGCGACATATCTCCTCAGTTGCGATACGTAAAATACGTTATGTACTCCCTCTAATGATGGAGGTAATGCAAGACGGTAAGCCACTTCGCCCACTCGTTCCAAAATATCAAAAGGTCCGATGTACCTCGGACTCAGCTTGCCTCTGCCTCTGAATCTGATGGTACCGCGGGTGGGCGATATCCTCAAAAATACATAGTCACCTTCCTTGAACTCCAATGGCCTGCGGTGCGCATCTGCCCAGTGTTTCTGTCTGTCCTGTGTTGCGCGCAGGTGGCTCTGAATCTGCTCGACCTTCTCTACTGTCTGTGTCACCAACTCTGGACCAAGTATCTGACGCTCTCCCACGTCACTCCAACAAACTGGCGACCTACTTTTCCTGTCGTACAGTGCCTCATAAGGTGCCATCTGTATGTTGGCCTGGTAACTGTTATTGTAGGAGAATTCTACCAAGTGTAGGTGGTCTTCCCAAGATCCTCCAAAATTAATCATGCACGCTCTCAACATATCCTCTAATATCTGTATCGTGCGCTCTGACTGTCCATCAGTCTGTGGATGATACGCAGTGCTGAACTTGATATGAGTTCCTAGGCTCTCCTGTATACTCCGCAAAAAATGTGACGTGAATCTGGATTCACGATCCGATACGATGCTGACAGGCACTCTATGTAATCGTACCTTCTGCCTCATATACATATCAGCTAATATCTCCGTGGATTGCCCACTCTGAAGGGCAAGAAAGGGGCAGACTTGGTGATTCTGTCTGCGACCACCCAAACTGTATCCTTCCCGCTAGGGCCTCGCGAAAATCCTGTGACGAAGTCCATGGTAATGTGTTTCCACTCCCACTCGGGAATGGAAAGTGGCTGCAATAATCCTGCAGTCCTCTGATGTTTAGCCTTGACTTGCTGCCAAAATATTTCGCCACGAATCTTGCAATTTCTCTTTTCATCCCATGCCACCAGTAATGTTGCCTCGTATCTCGGTACATCTTCGTACCCCCGGGATGAAATAGAATAATCGAGCTATGAGCCTCGGTCATCAACTCTTGGCGTAGCTTGCCACTCGGAACGTATAGGCGATCTCCACACCTCAATGTTCCGCCTTCATGAATCTTGAATCCTGTTTGCAGTCGTCTAAATCTCGTATCTGTAGGCAAGGCTGCCTTGATCCTCTCAATAAATGTGGACTGAATCATCGAGACTGGCCATCTGTCCATCCATGCCTGGCAATACAATCTCAATCCTGAGTTCCTAAAAATCCTCTAACAACTGGCGATGAGTCGTAAAAATATGCCATAGGCTTCCTGCCCAAGGCATCTGCTACTACTGCAACTCGATATTATAATCTGTCATAAATTCTAGCCAATGCCTTTGTCTAATGTTGAGTTCCTTCTGCGTGTAGGCATTCTTCAGACTTTCTGTGTTCCTTTTAAATCCTAACACGCTCTCTATAAGGGTAGTGTCTCCATAGCTTTAGTGCAAATATCACTGCAGCTAACTCCAAGTCGTGCGTCGGATAGTTCTTTTCATGAACTCTCAACTGTCTCGATGCGTAGGCTATCACCTTGCCGTGTTGCATCAGTACACATCCCAATCCGCTCCCTGACGCATCACTGTACACTACAAATCCTCCTGACCCTGAGGGTAATGTCAAAATCGGTGCTGATGTCAGACGCTTCTTCAGCTCATCGAAAGCCGCCTGACACTCGTCGGTCCAGATAAACTCTTCGCCTTTACGCGTCAGTCGCGTCATAGGCGCAGCTATCCTCGAAAAGTTTTCCACGAACCTCCGGTAATATCCGGCAAGTCCGAGGAAACTCCTAACCTCTGTAACTGATGTAGGGGTAGGCCAGGTCTCTACTGCAGCTATCTTCTCCGGATCCACTGATAGTCCGTCTCCGGTTATTATGTGTCCCAGAAATGGTACTCTATCCAAGCAAAACTCTCATTTGCTGAGTTTGGCGTACAGCCTCTCATGTCTCAGCGTCTCCAACACAATCCTGAGATGTCTCTCGTGCTTCTCCTGGTCCTCGGAATACATCAAGACGTCGATGAACACCACCACGAACTTATCCAAGTACTGGTGGAAAACCTTGTTCCTCAAGCTCATAAATACTGCCCATACTACATCTGGAATGTCGCCTTAGGAATGGCCTCTCTCCGAACCTAGATCTGATGATAGCTGGATCTGAGATCGATCTTCAAAATACATATGCGCCACTTAGCTGATTCAAATAAATCTTTGATGTGCGGCAATGGGTACTTGTTCTTTACCGTTACTGCATTAAATCTTGTAATCGACACACAAACATACCATCCCTAAAATCAATACGCAGACGTACCGTCTCGTCCTTCTTCGATACTATAAGATGGTTGCTTCTCATGGAAAAATACTTAGTCCGACCGAGACCCTTGTCTAAGAGGTCCTCTATTATGGACTTCCAACTCAACCAACTCTGTCGGTGCTAGTCTGAAGACAGAAAAATAATCGGCTCGGCTCTTGGAGTCAACTCTGTAACAAACTCTTTCTGTCTGGTGGCAGGCCTAATAGATTATCTCGAAAATATCCTCAACTCTGCTATAACATGGTGGTACACTGGTTCACCTCCTGTATTATATGCCTCCAAGGTAGATGGACGCCATGCTTCCAAGCTCTCTAATAACTCAAACTCAGGTTAATCCGGTGGTCTAAAGATATAATGCACTACGTCGACAATCTAGTGTCGCGTGATATTGGCTCTATCAACTCAAGTTAGGACGGTGTCATCGTCCAGACTTAAGCTAAAAATAAATTCTCCTGTTCTGTTTCCAACATCAATCCCCAAAGGAAAAAAAAATTTCCTTGCCTAATGTATAATTCTCTTCTCCTCAAAGTTTTTCCTAAAATTCTATCCTCAAATTCCTTCCTTTCGTTATTTATCTCTCCAAGTCGCATAGTACAATTATAATAATGATGTCACCCAAGCACATACTAAAATTTCTGGTATTAGATTATCATCTTCCAAGTGAGAACTTGAAATTTTATCTCCTCTAGTCCATAATATCATTCCTGGTATTGCTATCATATACAACCACTAGTTTCTATCATTAGGCTATGCATTCACATAAATTATTCTAGGTCATGACCAACAATCCTTCCAGCTCTCAGTACTTCCAAGATCACTGCTATCACAAGCACGGGTAGGGTACTACTAGGTCCAACTCTCTCACCAACCGTCCACACTAGTTCTAGAATCCAAGGAACCCATCAATCTATCCTGATAAGGTAACAATCTTCTCAGACAAAGGTATACGAATTCTGTCTTCTGCCGTCTGGTCTTCGATCTTCTTCTGGAGGGAAATCATCAGTCACAAGCATTCGTCTCCCCGAACAATAGGGGACGAGAAACAAGGATAGCGATATTGACGAAGATTGAACGAATGCAAAGTAGAAGTCCAAGGGCGATAATCACAAACAAAGAGTTTTAAAATCGATTATGGATTGAGATCCTATTCAACAATCATAACATCTATCCCTAATTTGTAGGCTCGCTTGGCACAGTCAGGTGACCAAGACAATTTAAATCGGACCTGCATGGGCCACCACAAAGTCGTCTTCCCGATCCAGTCCAGCTGTTGGCGCATCTTCACCGTGCCCCTCGAAGCATTTTGAAGCCAGAAGCTTGCAACTCTTCATACACAAATGCAGCTTCGTGGCAAAGCCGTCCTCCAGCTTGGAGGTCTTTATCATTTTGAGTTTATAAAAGGATGTAATGTACAGGACTGCTATTTTATTTTGAGTCATCTCTTTTGTAAGCCGTTCGGCATATTAGCTAACTCGTTCAAGAGTTTGTAATAGATGTTCATTATCAAAAAAGAGAACTTTTCCATGTTATAAATCTGTGTTTCAATTTATCTGCGTACTCTGAATATGTGCTTGCTATGCAAATCATTAAAGCCTTGTGCGGGCGCAATCCCACGCCCGCACGGCGGTCACGATTCGGGTGACGCCTCAATTGATTCAACAAAATTGGGTCATGACACAGCCTGGAGGTCTTTATCATTTTGAGTTTATAAAGGGATGTAATGTACAGGACTGCTATCTCATTTTGAGTTAACACTTTTGTAAGCCGTTCGGCATATTAGCTGACTCGTTCAGGAGTTTGTAATAGATGTTCATTATCAATAAAGAGAAAATTTCCATGTTTTAAATCTATGTTTCAATTTATCTGCGTACTCTGAATATGTGCTTGCTATGCAAAATACTTTAGCCTTGTGCGGGCGCAACCCCAGGCCCGCACGGCATCACGATTCGGGGGACGCCCCAACGATTCTAAGGAATCGGGTCGTGACATAATGGTATCAGAGCACAGATTCAAGTTCCTTAGACTTCGTGCTGGAAAAGTTCTTTAACGATCAAATTCTTGTACAAACTCTTGAACTCGCTAGGCCAAAATGAGATACGTTCATGCAATAAGTCTATAATACATTATGATTCTAATATAATTTACCTTCTTTTGAAGGAATGGTACCAGCGTAATCTGTAGCGCAAGCACCGAACGAAACACAAAAAAGTAGTTCGGGTACTTCGGGAAGCTCTCGGAGCCAGCGTGGCATATCTCAAGTCGACCCGCTAGAGCGGGTGATACAAATATTAGAATCGCAACGACAAAGAGATGATGCTCGCCAAGCCAAGTTCGAAAGCAATTTAGAGACCCGATTCTCAGTCCAACAGAAGCAGGTAGATACCCTGCAACAAATCGTTCAGACTTTGGCTGCCAACCATTCTGCCGCAACGACAACGACTCCGGTGGAACAGCCCGTGCTTGAAGTAGAGACTCCTCAAATCCCAAGGCCGAGGAACGTGACTGCCTTCAACTTGGGCCACTTCAAGAAAGTCTGCAATACCCCATTCAACGGGACTGAGGACCCAGTGGTAGCTCTAGATTCGCTAGCCGAGCTTGAAGATCACTTCGCTCTGTTAGAGGTCCCCGAAGAGAAGCACGTCGCCTACGCGCAACTTCAGCTCCGCCTCAACGCGCATGATTGGTGGAACGTGCATCGACGATCTCTCCAATTTGATCACGGAGAGGAGGCGATCTCGTGGACGACTTTTCGGGCCGCGTTCGAAGAGGAGTTTATACCCCCTCCAGTACAACGTCAAATGGAGAACGAGTTCGTGCAACTGAGGCAGGGCAGCTTGACAGTTAAGCAATATTCCGCCGAATTCAACCGACTCTCCAAATTCGCTAGGGCCTATTTACCTGATGCAGCGAGTCGAGCTAGAAGGTTTGAAGGTGGACTACGCCCTGCCATCCATGCGCACATGGTCAATAATCAGTATGGAATAATGCGTGAAGTCATGAATCATGCCCTATCACTTGAACCACAGTATCCTCACGTTTCCACCAGCGCTGTGCATACCTACAATCACAAACGCCAAGGCAACGATAGAGGAAACACCGCTGCAAAGTGCCCTAACCACGGCGGTTCCCGGAGAGAAAATCAGGAATGGTGTAACTTCTGTAAGAGATTGGGTCACACCATAAATCAATGTCGTTAGAGACTTGGGTTATGCCTCGCTTGTGGTGATCCAGGCCATGCCATTAGCTCCTGCCTGAAACTTCCTGATCGTCATCCTCGACGAGATAATCCCTAATGGTAAGCATTATTCCTAAGTTTTGGGACAAAACTTCCAATTGGTTGGGTAGGATGTAGCGCCCCGTTCCCCCGGTGCGGGGAACGCGGCTAAGAAACACAAGACGGTATCGTTCGATCGGGATAGATTGAATTAAGAACTCGTCCTCGTTATGGATTTGTTTCTTCGAAATCGATTCCCATATTCAGTGGACCGTACCCCAAGGATCGGCTTAGCGGCAGAGTCAGGAGGGACCTCTCCGCTGCTATCTTTTATTGCCTCGGTTTTTGATGTCGCTTGTTGCTTTCGTGCTTTGAGTTGGTTTTAGGATTTGCTTGTTTTCCTTGAACGGTTTTGATGGTTTTCAATATTTTCGTTCATTGAACTACACTTCAATTCCGAGATTGGAATGAGAGGAAGAAGTATTGATCAAGCTGTTCGTGTGCAGGTGAACGAGCAGTAGGCGGCTTGCGAGCGGAGTCGTGAAGCGCCTCTTTCCTTCTCCTTCCATCAATCTAAGTGAGTGGCTACCAACCCGATTAGCTAGCCCTGCTTCCAAGCTTTGCGCCCTAAAATCTGTATTCTTCTTCGCCCCGATCAAACGATACCAAGTAATAATAAAAGAAACCAAGATAAAAGATAATAGACTTTGTTAATACTTCTTGTCAATCAAACTCGTGAACGGTTACTTACTTGCATGCTTGTTCGTTCGAAATATTTATCATATGCATCAGTTTTTGTTAGAATGTATCTTCTTCTATAATTGTGCTATCAATGCATCATATCTATGTATTACTCGTGTTGCCTCAACTGCGTGAATGGATAACTTAACTAAACAACGTGTGTTCGATCATGGACAACTTGTGCACAAGGGTATAAGTTCTGCGGACGGTCGCTGGGGCACTGGCACCGATCCGATCCGGGCAAAACTTCGTGTGTAGTCATCGTGTGCGGACTGGATGGCTTGCAATGCATCGTGTGTTTATTGTGTATCCATTATGAGCTCTCGTTGCATGCTATCCTAGTCCATGACTAGTCCATTATGGCTACTAAGCCAGTGATCACCTGTGGCATAGTCATCGTGTGCGGACTGGACGGCTTGCAACGTATCGTGTGTTTATCGTTGCGTCCTATCCTTGTCCATGACTATATCCACCTTGTATATTTAAACCTGTTGCATACTAACTTGCATCTTCGTAGCAGGGAAGGCATGGTAAGTATTGTGCAGGTAATTCAGACGGGTAGGTAAAATCCACCGGACGGTGGCACGTTTATTTCAGTAAATTCTATATGCTGCTTACTTGTAAATGAACTAAGGCAAGATAGAAACCCACAAATATGCATGTTTTATTAAAACAACGTATTGATTGGTATAGTTCGGTTAGCTTGCCTTCACCAGTATGTTTTGACATGCTGACCCTCGTTGAAACAGGTTCTCCGCACCAAGGCGAACCGAGCGAGGAGCCGAAGTCGTCTTCCCGATCCAGTCCAGCTGTTGGCGCATCTTTACCGCGCCCCTTGAGGCATTTTGAAGACAGGAGCTTGCAACACTTCATACACAAATGCAGCTCCGTGGCAAAGCTATCCTCCAGCCTGGAGGTCTTTATTATTTTGAGTTTATAAAGGGATGTAATGTACAGGACTGCTATCTCATTTTGAGTCAACACTTTTGTAAGCCGTTCGGCATATTAGCTGACTCGTTCAGGAGTTTGTAATAGATGTTCATTATCAATAAAGAGAACTTTTCCATGTTTTAAATCTGTGTTTCAATTTATCTACGTACTCTGAATATGTGCTTGCTATGCAAAATACTTTAGCCTTGTGCGGGCGCAACCCCAGGCCCGCACGGCATCACGATTCGGGGTACGCCCCAACGATTCTAAGGAATCGGGTCGTGACATGTACTACCCATAGGACTTTGTTTTGTGTTCATAGGAGACCCATGGAGAAAGTTGTGGTACTTTTTGTGTCAATTTTGGCAAAATTCCGAATTGACATTTTGTTGTGTGTGTTAATTGATCCTATAGATCAATTGGACATGTGCTTATGTGTTTGGGGCCAGTGTCGTGTCCATAATTGGGTACGTGTAGGTCGTATCCCAATAATTTGGTGATACATGTTGTTTTGGGGTTTTTCCTCCGACACGGGACTTTGTACATGTCGTATTTTGACACGGACACATAGATCTACATTTGACACTTTTTTTTGTTCATAAATAATATATGTGACTTTCTTTTGTCCTTCGGGGTGGAATTGGTTGTGTGTTGGACTCGGGTCGCATGCGTATCCTAGATCTAGTGGGATACGGTGTGATACTCTCCATTTGTGGTGTGTTTATGTGTAGATCTAATTATTGTACTTTAATTCTTGAATTATAAATTAGTAAATAAATATAGATGTTATATATTTATTATAGTGTATTTATTATGGTATTTATTGTAGCATAGATCTATGTATTATATGTGTACTAATATAATGTATAAATATATATGTAGCTTTCTTTTACATGCATTTTTATATGTTACAAATTATGTTAGTAATATAAAATGTATAAAAATGTTGTATAAAATATATATATGTGTTTAATTAAGTGTTGTATTATTTATAATTATTATATGATTATTTATATATATGAATGGATGTATTTTTATTAAACATATTTATGTATGTGTACTTTTAACCATGTTGTATTATGTACATTAGTACATAGGATGTGTATTATAGCAATTTGGTATTTAATTATATAGATATATATATTAGATATGTATTGGGATTATATATGTAGATATATATAATTTTTTATTTTGATTATATATATATATATATATATATATATATATATATATATATATATATATATATATATATATATATATATATATATATAATTCTTTATAGCAACAGCAGCTATTAATGACAGATTCTGTCATTAATAACCGTGAGCAGCAGCAGACGCTGTAGCTATTAATGACAGATCCTGTCATTAATAAACGCAGCAGCAGGCAGGAATACAAGCAGCAGTAGCGACGAAGAATTTAGTGACAGTTGAGAACTGTCACCAAAAGGGTGGCAACAGTGCAATTACACAGCAGCAGTAGCGACGGCGTTTCAGTAACAGTTTGAACAGTCACTGAAGGTCTGTTTACTGAAAAATTAGTATTTTTTAACACTGCTTTCAGTGGCAGTTAGGCAGTTTTAGTATATAGTTTATATATTATATATATATATATGTATATATACATGTATTAATTGTGAGATATAATACTAGTATTGTTATATTTCTTAATTATATAATATTAGTATATATACATTATATTATGTATGAGGGTTAATACTATATCAAGGTATCTTGAGCATTACCTTGTGGAAACCAAGGTAAGTGGGATACTCAAGATACGGGATTTGGGTATCGAGTTTGTGACTTTGTGTGGATACCAAGTTGGTTCAAAACCATGGTTCCTAATTGTTTGTAATTAATATTCTATATTATTATACTTTATTGTTGATATATGTGTATTGTGAGGTTTACCTTGGATTCACGTATCCGGAGATACGGTATCCTAATATTTTAGGATGTGGTTCTATGATTTAGATTTAATATTCTTGAACCAAGATTTTGTGTTAGACTTGTGCAACCTAGAAATAGATAGTTGACCTTGGTTTAACCACAGTTGACCATAGTTGACTTAGAGTTGACCATAGTTGACTTTTGACTTAGAATTGACTTATTGACCTAGAAGTTGACTAGTTTAACTTGTTCTCTTTTCGTGACCTTGTATTGATATTGTATTCCATATCTAGGTCTTCAAGGCACCGAGTCAGACATTTGTGAGACTATTTATTGGACTTCAGGCGAGTATATTCTCTGATAGTTTCTCATTTATGATATCCTCTATGTTCATTGTATCTAGTGTAGATATCCATGTTCTCTTGACACTATGGTTACACGGATTGGTATATCCGGATCTCGTCATGAGATGTTATTCCTTGGTATATGGTGTATATGGTGCAAGTATTATTTCATTGGTTATCTTGTACATATACAGACATCGATTCTCGGGAAGAATAGCTATCTTCTTGGGGAATCTCGTGCCATAACATACCGTGGTTGGATCTATTATACCAGTCGGGGGTGGGGAGTATTAGTATAGATATGTGATCAATATCCCTATTGAATAAAGTACTGATTACAGAATAGTGTTGATCATACACAGCACGTATGATTAGCCAGGCCGTATTGCATCTTGCCCAAGCCGATCACATGTTAAGCTAGTACTCACACACTTAGTCATTAGTATTCTTGTTTCATTGGCATATTATTTATTGTTGTATTTATTTCCAGTATTTCCTTATTGTATATATATCTCTTGTATCTATTGTACATCTTGTTTATCCACAGCTATTTACTATTATATAGTTTTTATCATTAATTAGAACTGCTGTTAGAGATGTACTCTGCTCCTTTCCTGACTGGATATATTTTTTTAGATGACACTGAGGAGTGGTACCCTACCTATTATGGACCCCAGGATGTTGTGGGTTTAGATTCTGAGACCCTGGCTCAAGAGGGACTTATCCCAACTGAGACAGTTGACCCTGGAGTTGTAGCTTCGTAGTATTCTTTGTACTGGATTTGTCTCCAGCTTATTTTGTTACTTCTTCAGACTCATTGATGTATTATTTTAGACTCATGAGTTGTATTGTGACTATTCTATTCTTTATCTGATTCGTGCCTATTTCTATCTTAGTTCTGTAATTGAGTATACTATCATTATTGGTGGTTCATTATATTGTTAGATAGATTATTTAGACAGCGTTCTACCGTCGATTCTGCGACGTAGGCTGGGCGTTATTTCCGACTTGTACCCTTACACCGGGTGCGGGTCGTGACATATTTTTGGTGGTGGCCCATGCAGATCTAGTTTCACAAAGTATGTGATGTCGTGGTAGTACGACAATTTAGTTGTACTACTGCGAGCCTGCGATAGGATATAGGATATAGGCTGAGATACTCAATCACATATAGGAAAATTCTTTTGATTCAACTATTCTCCTTTGATATTGATATTTTATCCCTTAAACTATCCTTTCCTTGATGTCTTATATCTTGTGCCATATTGATTCTTTCTTTCGCTTTGTCTCAGGATGCCGCCTAAGACTAGATCACAGCAGGAAAGAGCAGTTTCTGAGAGGTCTGCGACATCCTGAGGGCCTGCACCAGTCACTTCTTCGGTGATTGGAGTATCAGCTACTTTCGGAGGTCCACCACCTACTTAGAGGACTGTGCCAGCTGTATCTGAGGGGCTTCCACCTCCACCTCCTGTGCCAGCAGAGGCGTCACAGATGTTTATGCTGTTTCGTGAGATGCTAGAGGCACAGAGGGCTCAGTCAGAGGCACATCGACGTTCTACGGCAGGGCATCGAGAGTGCTCATCAGCTTGCTCGTGCTGTAGTTGAGAGAGGAGTTCCGATCCAACAACAGGTTGTTCCTCAGGTTGCTCAGCTTCGGCCAGGAAATATTAAGGACTTCAAGAAACTGGAGCCTAGGGTTTTCAAGGGGACGGAGGGCATCGTCTACGCTGATGATTGGCTCGAGGACATTGAGCGTCTTATGAGGGTGTCCCATCTTTCTAAGGATCTGAGGGTTGAGGCGGTAGAACTTCAACTGTTCGACGTTGCTCGCACTTGGTTCAGGAATGAGCCGGTTCTAGTTAACGCAGGACAATCTTGGGAGGTATTCAAGGACCTTTTCAAGAAGAAGTTTTTCGCCCGGGCAGACAGGCTAGACTTGGGGAGACAGTTTGAGAGTCTCATTCAGGGGAGCATGTCTGTGGAGGAGTACGCTACGGAGTTCGGCTGGTTGAGCCGATTTGCAGAGTATTTGGTGAGAGAGCCGGAGGTTCGAGCTATTCGTTTCCATGAGGGTCTAAACTGGGAAGTGAAGATTCTCATTCCGTCTTTTTATGAGACATACTCGAAGATACTTGCGGAGGCACGCAAGGTTGAGCGGGAGTTGGGTTTGAAGACCAAGAGAGATCGTGATTCTTTTCTAGGGGCCAACGACAGTACAATATCTTCCAAACGTCCTTATTTCTAGTCCAGACCTTTCCAGCAGCCACAACAGAACCAGACTCCAGCTAGAGCACCTTTTTACCAGGCACCTCAGCAGCAGAGACAGTTACAGCAAGCTCCATGCAACTACTGCAAGAAGCCCGATCATATCTGGGAAGTTTGCAGGAGGAGGCTAGGATTTTGTTTGTATTATGGTACTGAAGGGCATCAATCGAGGGAGTGTCCTCGTCGTGCAGTTCAGGGAGCAGCTCCAGCTCCGAGGGCACAGATGAGACCACCTGCTGCACAGCCGAGGGGACCAGTTCTGACGCAGCAGCAGCGTTTTATCCAGCATCAGCAGTAGGGAGGTGCTCGGCAGGGACGAGCGTTTGCTATGACCGTCGAGGAGGATGAACCCACCGGAGATGTCATCGTAGGTTCTATTCTTCTTGATTCCATTCCAGCTTTAGCTTTGTTTGATAGTAGTGCTTCCCATAGTTTTGTATCTGTTTCTTTTGCTCTGAAGCATGGTTTGGTAGCTGAGTCTTTGCTTAGGACTTGCAAGATCATGACCGGGGGAGGCATTATCCTGGTTAATGATATTTGCAAAGATCGGAGAGTTACTTTGGGAGGCCGGGAGTTGAGTGCGTGTCTACTTGTAATGCTATTTTTGAGCTATGACATTATACTCGGGATAGATTGGTTGAGTAGGCACCGTGCTAGCATAGATTGTAGAGGAGGTAGAGTTTTATTTGGTCCGCCAGGAGAGCCAGAGTTCGAGTTTACTAGAGGAGCTACAGAGCAGGGAAAAGGCATTATTTGTGGAGCTATGGTGGAAGACAAGGAGTTGCCACATCCGTTGATAGCAGAGTTCTTGGATGTGTTTCCTGAGGAATTGCCAGGATTACCACCAAATCGAGATGTTGAATTTTCTATAGACTTGGTGCCAGGTGCAGAACCAATTTTGCAGCATGTCTATAGAGTAAACAACAGCGAGCTGATCGAGTTGAAGAAGCAGGTGGACGAATTACAGGATAAGGGGTTTATCAAATCGAGTTCTTCACCATGGGGAGCCCCGATATTGTTTGTACCAAAAAAGGATGGATCGGTGCGCATGTGCATTGATTACAGGGCTTTGAATAATCTCACTATCAAGAATAAGTATCCTTTGCCACGGATTGATGATCTGTTTGATCAGTTGAGTGGTACGAAGGTGTTTTCTAAGATAGATTTGAGATCATGCTACCATCAGGTGAAAGTAAAGCCGAAGGACATACCGAAGACTGCTTTTAGAACTCGGTATGGTCAGTACGAGTTTATGGTGATGCCGTTTGGTTTTACTAATGCACCAGCAGTATTTATGAACTTGATGAATAAGGTGTTCCACCAGTACCTTGACAAGTTCGTGGTGGTGTTCATCGACGACATACTCATATACTCGAGGACACCGGAGGAGCATGAGGAGCATTTGAGGATTGTGTTGGATGTGCTAAGGAAGGAGAAATTGTATGGAAAGTTGTCCAAGTGTGAGTTTTTCTTGGACAAGGTGGAGTTCTTGGGGCATGTTGTGACTGGTGATGGTATTTTAGTGGATCCGAAGAAGATTTCAGCAGTAGAATCTTGGAAGACTCCGAGTTCAGTAGCAGAGATCAGGAGTTTCTTGGGATTGGCAGGCTACTATAGGAAGTTTGTGCAAGATTTTTCGAGGATTGCCGAGCCGATGACCAGACTCACAAGGAAGGATGTAGAGTTTGTTTGGACGGAGGATTGCCAGGTTGCTTTTGAGGAGTTGAAGAAGAGGTTGACGTTTGCTCCTATTTTGACGTTGCCATCAGGGTCCGGAGGTTTCACTATTTATAGTGATGCATTAGGGAAGGGTTTGGGTGGTGTTCTTCAACAGCATGGGAAAGTGATTGCCTATGCATCCAGGCAATTGTGTCCTCATGAAACGAACTATCCTACCCATGATTTAGAATTGGCAGCCGTCATATTCGGTCTGAAGTTGTGGAAATATTATTTATACGGAGAGCGTGTGGAGATCTTCACAAACCACAAAAGCTTGAAGTACGTTTTCACGCAGAAGGAGTTGAACATGAGGCAGCGTCGGTGGTTGGAACTGATGAAAGATTTTGATATCTTTTTGCAATATCATCCTGGGAAAGCCAATGTAGTTGCCGATGCTTTGAGCAGGTATCCGGTAGCTATGTCTTTGACGCAGGATCGATATTTATTGGAATACTTGGAGAGCTTGGGCATTGAGGTAATTGTTCCTGGTGGTGCTATGTAGATGTGGGGACTGCAGATATACTCAGATTTGATGGACATGATCAAGGCAGCATAGTATGATGATGTATCTCTGAGGAGTATCAGAGCTTAGGTGAGAGCAGGATTGGAAGATGATTTCACTATTGCAGAGGATGGATCTTTGAGGCATGGAGTTAGATTGTGTGTGCCTAGTGGGGAGTTGTGAGAGGAGGTATTGCAGGAAGCGCATCGCTCTCAATATTCCATGCATCCAGGTGCTAACAAGATGTATTGGGATATGCGAGAGAGTGTGTGGTGGTATGGCATGAAGAGGGAAGTGGCACAGTTTGTATCCAGATGCTTAGTGTGCCAGCAGGTAAAAGCTGAGAGGCAGAGGCCAGGAGGTTTACTTCAGCCATTACCCATTCCAGAGTGGAAGTGGGAACACATTACTGCGGATTTTGTGTCCGGACTTCCACGATCTCCAGGAGGGAAAGACGCGATTTGGGTCATTGTTGATAGGTTGACCAAATCGGCCCACTTTTTGCCTTTCAAGGTGGGGTTGTCTACGGCGAAGCTGGCAGAGATGTATGTGAGGCAGATCGTTAGGATACATGGAGTTCCCATCAGCATAGTCTCAGATCGGGATAGTCGTTTCACTTCTCATTTCTGAAGGAGTTTTTAGGAGAGTTTGGGCACTCAGCTCAAGTTCAGTACTGCATATCATTCCCAGACAGATGGGCAGTCAGAGAGGACTATTCAGACTCTCGAGGATATGTTGTGCACTTGTGTACTAGATTTTGGGGGTTCTTGGGAGGACCATCTCCATTTGGTAGAGTTTGCTTACAACAACAGTTAACAGGCCAGTATAGAGATGTCACCTTTTGAATCTCTATATGGTCGGAGGTGTCATACTCCTTTGTCTTGGGACGATGTCAGAGAAAGAGTTTTGCTTGGGCCAGAGATGGTTGTGGATGCAGCAGAGAAGGTTCAGTTGATCAGAGACAGACTTCGAGTGGCGCAGGACAGACAGCGGCATTGGGCAATATCCATCGGAGACCTTTGGAGTTTGAGGTATAGTTAGATTTTGTTGTGCTTGTTTTTGGTTGTTTGTTATAGATTAAGTTCTTAAGGTGGTATTTTGTTCTAGGTGGGTAGTTTGGTGTTTCTGAGGATTTCTCCGACACGAGACACGATTCGCTTCGGTGGAGGCGGAAAGCTTAGTCGCGATTCATCGGACCTTTCACTATTCTAGAGAGAGTTGGTGCAGTTGCTTATAGACTAGACTTGCCACCTGCATTGGAGGGAGTGAACAACGTATTTTATGTGTCGCAGTTGAGACGATACATGGCAGATCCTAGTCATGTATTGGATCACTCGGAGATAGAGGTGGGCCCTACTCTTAGCTATCCAGAGCAGCCAGTTGAGATTCTGGATCGAAGAGAGAAGGTGCTGAGGAACCAGACTATTCCTTTGGTACGTGTCGCATGGAGACATCACTCTTCGGGAAGTCTACCTGTGAGAGAGAGGATGACATGCGAGAGCGTTATCCATATTTGTTTGTACCTTGAGGTATATTATTTCCTTTTTATGTTCTGTTCATTAGTTAGTTGTGATTCTTTAGTTCTGTTCTGTTATTTTTCTGGGGGTAGTTTTCATCTTCAAATTTCGAGGACGAAATTATTTTAAGGAGGGTAGACTTGTCACTACTACATTTTCTAGGAAAGGGTATTTTAGTCATTTCCTATTTAATTAAATATTGTGCATGGTAAATAATTATTGTTGTATTATTTAATTATTGTTAGATATTATTTATTTAATTTGGACTTGTATGAGTGGACCTAACTAGTTTAGTTTGGACCCATGGACAAACATGAATTAATTAGTTAGACTTGGCCCATTTAGAAAGTCCATTGTTAAGGAGATAGATTAAATTAATTAAATCATTAGACTAGAAGCTTCCTTTCTTAATTATTTCTTCATGAGAGTCCCCAAGGGGTATATTGGACATTTCATAATTACTTGAGGAATGGGTAGGGGCCGGCCTATTAAAAGAGGAGGGAAAATTCTCTCTCCTCTCATTTTTATTACAAATCTAGATCTAGAATTTCCCACTACCAAATTCCTTTTATTCACATTTCATTTTCCTACCAAATTCATTCCAATTCCTTCCCAATTCACCATTAGAGAGTTGAGAAGTAAGGATATAGAAAGAGAAAGCAAGGATCTACAAAGAGGAGCAAGGATCTACAATTTGGAGGCAATTTCATCTCAATTGGAGGTTTCATTGGGAATCCATCTCCCAATAGGTATAATTCAGTTTTTTTCCTAAAAAATAGCTTTTAAATCTGAGATTTAATCATGGAAAATTAACCCATATGTATGTACTACCCATAGGACTTGGATTTGTGTTCATAGGAGACCCATGGAGAAAGTTATGGTACTTTTTGTATCAATTTTGGGGAAATTCCGAATTGACATTTTGTTGTGTGTGTCAATTGATCCTATAGATCAATTGGGTATGTGCTTATGTGTTTGGGGCAAGTGTCGTGTCCACAATTGGGTACGTGTAGGTCGTATCCCAACAATTTGGTGATACGTGTTGTTTTGGGAGTTTTCCCTCCGACACGGGACTTTGTACATGTCGTATTTTGACACGGACACATAGATCTACATTTGACACTTTGTTTTGTTTATAAATAATATATGTGACTTGCTTGTGTCCTTCGGGGTGCAATTGATTGTGTGTTGGACTCGTGTCGCATGCGTATCCTAGATCTAGTGGGATACGGTGTGATACTCTCCATTTGTGGTGTATTTATGTGTAGATCTAATTATTGTGCTTTAATTCTTGAATTATAAATTAGTAAATATATATAGATGTTATATATTTATTATAGTGTATTTATTATGGTATTTATTGTAGCATAGATCTATGTATTATATGTGTACTAATATAATGTATAAATATATATGTAGCTTTCTTTTACATGCATTTTTATATGTTACAAATTATGTTAGTAATATAAAATGTATAAAAATGTTTTATAAAATATATATATGTGTTTAATTAAGTATTATATTATTTATAATTATTATATGATTATTTATATATATGAATGGATGTATTTTTATTAAACATATTTATGTATGTGTACTTTTAACCATGTTGTATTATGTACATTAGTACATAGGATGTATATTATAGCAATTTGGTATTTAACTATATAGATATATATTAGATATGTATTGGGATTATATATGTAGATATATATAATTTTTTATTTTTATTTTTATTTTTATTTTTATTTTTATTTTTATTTTTATTTTTATTTTTATTTTTATTTTTATTTTTATTTTTAGTTTTATTTTATATATATATATATATATATATATATATATAATTCTTTATAGCAACAACAGCTATTAATGACAGATTCTGTCATTAATAACCGTGAGCAGCAGCAGGCGCTGTAGCTATTAATGACAGATCCTGTCATTAATAAACGCAGCAGCAACGGAGAATTTAGTGACAGTTGAGAACTGTCACCAAAATGGTGGCAGTAGTGCAATTACACAGCAGCAGTAGCGACGGCGTTTCAGTGACAGTTTGAACTGTCACTGAAGGTCTGTTTACTGAAAAATCAGTGTTTTTCAACACTGCTTTCAGTGACAGTTAGGCAATTTTAGTATATAGTTTATATATTATATTTATATATATATATATATGTATTAATTGTGAGATATAATACTAGTATTGTTATATTTTTTAATTGTATAATATTAGTAAATATACATTATATTATGTATGAGGGTAAATACTATATCAAGGTATCTTGAGCATTACCTTGTGGAAACCAAGGTAAGTGGGACACTCAAGATACAAGGTTTGGGTATCGAGTTTGTGACTTTGTGTGGATACCAAGTTGGTTCAAAACCATGGTTCCTAATTGTTTGTAATTAATATTCCATATTATTATATTTTATTGTTGATATATGTGTATTGTGAGGTTTACCTTGGATTCACGTATCCGGAGATACGGTATCCTAATATTTTAGGATGTGGTTCTATGATTTAGATTTAATATTCTTGACCCAAGATTTTGTGTTAGACTTGTGCAACCTAGAAATAGATAGTTGACCTTGGTTTGACCATAGTTGACCATAGTTGACTTAGAGTTGACCATAGTTGACTTTTGATTTAGAATTGACTTATTGACCTAGAAGTTGAATAATTTAACTTGTTCTCTTTCCGGGACCTTGTATTGATGTTGTATTTCATATCTAGGTCTTCAAGGCACCGAGTCAGACATCTATGAGACTATTCATTGGACTTCAGGCGAGTACATTCTCTGATAGTTTCTTATTTATGATATCCTCTATGTTCATTGTATCTAGTGTAGATATCCATGTTCTCCTGACACTATGGTTACACGGATTGGTATATCCGGATCTCGTCATGAGATGTTATTCCTTGGTATATGGTGTATATGGTGCAAGTATTGTTTTATTGGTTATCTTGTACATGTACAGGCATCGATTCTCGGGAAGACTAGCTATCTTCTTGGGGAATCTCGTGCCATAACATACCGTGGTTTGATCTATTATACCAGTCGGGGGTGCAGAGTATTAGTATAGATATGTGATCAATATCCCTATTGAATAAAGTACTGATTACAGAATAGTGTTGATCATACACAGCACGTATGATTAGTCAGGCCGCATTGCATCTTGCCCAAGCCGATCACATGTTAAGCTAGTACTCACACACTTAGTCATTAGTATTCTTGTTTCATTGGCATATTGTTCATTGTTATATTTATTTCTAGTATTTTCTTATTATATATATATCTCTTATATCTATTGTGCATCTTGTTTATCCACAGCTATTTACGGTTACATAGTTTTTATCATTAATTAGAACTGCTGTTAGAGATGTACTCTACTCCTTTCCTGACTGGATATATTTTTCCAGATGACACTGAGGAGTGGTACCCTACCTATTATGGACCCCAGGATGTTGTGGGTTTAGATTTTGAGACCCTGGCTCTAGAGGAACTTATCCCAACTGAGACAGTTGACCCTGGAGTTGTAGCTTCGTAGTATTCTTTGTACTGGATTTGTCTCCAGCTTATTTTGTTACTTCTTCAGACTCATTGATGTATTATTTTAGACTCATGAGTTGTATTGTGACTATTCTATTCTTTATCTGATTCGTGCCCATTTCTATCTTAGTTCTGTGATTGAGTATACTATCATTATTGGTGGTTCATTATATTGTTAGATAGATTATCTAGACAGCGTTCTACCGCCGATTCTGCGGCGTAGGCTGGGCGTTGTTTCCGACTTGTACCCTTACACCGGGTGCGGGTCTTGACACATTTTTGGTGGTGGCCCATGCAGGTCTAGCTTCACAAAGTATGTGATATCGTGGTAGTACGACAATTTAGTTGTACTACTGCGAGCCTGCGATAGGATATAGGATATAGGCTGAGATACTCAATCACATCTAGGAAAATTCTTTTGATTCAACTATTCTCCTTTGATATTGATACTTGATCCCTTAAACTATCCTTTCCTTGATGTCTTACATCTTGTGCCATATTGATTCTTTCTTTCGCTTTGTCTCAGGATGCCGCCTAAGACTAGATCGCAGCAGGGGAGAGCAGTTTCTGAGAGGTCTGCGACATCCTGAGGGCCTGCACCAGTCACTTCTTCGGTGATTGGAGACTCAGCTGCTTTCGGAGGTCCACTACCTACTTAGAGGACTGTGCCAGCTGTATCTGAGGGGCTTCCACCTCAACCTCCTGTGCCAGCAGAGGCGTCACAGATGTTTACGCTGTTTCGTGAGATGCTCGAGGCACAGAGGGCTCAGTCAGAGGCACATCAGAGGCAGACCGACGTTCTACGGCAGGGCATCGAGAGTGCTCATCAGCTTGCTCGTGCTGTAGTCGAGAGAGGAGTTCCGATCCAGCAACAGGTTGTTCCTCAGGTTGCTCAGCTTCGGCCAGGCAACATTAAGGACTTCAAGAAACTGGAGCTTAGGATTTTCAAGGGGATGGAGGACATCGTCTATGCTGATGATTAGCTCGAGGATATTGAGCGTCTTATGAGAGTGTCCCGTCTTTCTGAGGATCTGAGGGTGTTAGTTAGAAGCTTATTAGAATATACTTATAAATATATTTATAAATATACTTGTCGTAAAAGATACTTGTCGTAAAAGCTTATTAGAATATACTTATAAATATATTTATAAACGTATTCTTAAAGTACTTATTTAAAAAAACCATAATTTCTTATTAACCTAAAGTTCAAAAGTTAAATGAATATAAAGTCACATGAAAACTCATACACATAAAAGCATATCAACAAATTATTCTATAATATAGCTTTTTAATAGGCTTAAGTCCAGCAATAATCCAGGTAATCATCTTAATAATCTTTAAACCCAAATATTATATAGACCTAAAGCTTAACAGACCATAATAATAATAAAGCCCAAAACTAATTAATGAAACCATTTTACCCCCAAACTCAAAAATTATATACTCAACCCTTTTTTTTGAAACATTTATACATTTAAATTTTAAACAAAATTAAACTAAATCCTAGTTAGTTAAAACCCTAGCCAATCAGATTTTTTGTCCCTAATTAAACAACAAAATTAAACTTATTTAAATCAACTTAACACTATGTCACGCCCCAGTCCCAAAATACGTAGGACTAGGACACGTAAGCATGCCAGCCACATGGATATGGCAACTCCAATATATGGAAACCATAACCCATACGTACGCTGTAATATGAATATCAAATCCACAAGTGGTATAAAATGTATCACAAGTCACAGGGTATAATCTAAATCTCATCCACGAAAATTAGATATAAATAAATAACCAGCATCTATAGAACTAGATCTCAACATAAGTATCTAAGGATGATAGTTGGATGGAAATAAATCCACTACCAACTAGAATGGAAAAGTACAACACAATAAACAAAATATATGAATACCAACTAACAATCATGGGGCTCAGAGAGAAGGCATCCACGAAACATATATAACCATCCAAATCTGCGCTCCTGCAAATACTCAAGAACAGATACACTTGGCAGGGGACCAGGTCCTCAGAGGGACGTAACAAGATACAGAAAAGCAAGACAATTTGAATACAGTAAACATGCATATTATTTGAAAATAAATAAGTACGCTGTACAAGATAATCTATATGAATGCAAATGAGGACAACTTTTTGACGTATGGGCAAGGGTAGGCTACTCGATCTAATCTCACAACTCACACACACGTCCATGAACATCATCAGCTGACATACCGCGGGGGTAGCGACCCTCGTGACTCCATCAATCGACATACCTCGGGGGTAGCGACCATCGGACACGACCACCATAGTGCATGCTAGTGTCTACGGTATTACCAGAGTGGTTAAAGCCCATACGCCTACTGATTGTCCTCTATGATACTAAGTGTCAAGCGTGTGTCAACATATCTAATATATATTAATGACTGAAAGAAACTACATATGCAAGAACTATACAGAAATGCAATAAATATACAGAAATATACTAAGCATGCAAAATACTGCAAATAATTTGGCAAGGTATCTTGCCTGGTAAGAAAGCAGCAAGGTGTACTGTCCAGAAGTCAAGCACACAGGATCAAAAGCTATGGCCTCAGAATAAATATCTCCGGATGCTGAAATAGATGTCACCAACGTTCCCAGAATAAGCAAAATAGCTAAAAAGTACTTTCCTTTCGTCCAATTTGGACACAGGGGCAAAACGATAATTTCGGGTCAAAGTGGGGTCCACGTGTGGCCCACTTTGCACCGTAAAATGTGCCAAGGGTAACAATCTCTAAATAAGACAAATTATAGGTCAAACAACCCTAGATGTCAATATGAACCCAACGGTATATCCAAATATGGATTCCGATGAGCCGAACATAATTTCGCCCAAAAAGTCAATCATGGGGCTCGCCAATTGGCGACTTGGTCAACTGTCTCAGAATTGCGTAAAAATTGGGTCACAGGACCAGCGCATTACTATGCAAGTTTCGTCGCAATCTGACGAGCGTACACAAAATGCGTGCGACTTCCACAAAAGTTGCGACACGGAGTATGTCCGTAGAAACGGGCTGATTCAGGCGCACACACTCGTCCGAATCAGTTTCTACCAATTTATACGTGTCCGGTTACGCTGCGCACACCATTCGGTATACTTGGTACATGGCGGGGTGGTCCCGTTTGGTGGGGCGCGCTCCGTTTTACAACTTTTGGAAATCTGGCAAAAGTGGGTTCGCGGGGTTTTCCAACGAATTTAATTTTGTCTACAGTAGTTAATAAACTAGGATTATTTAACAAAAATTAAACTAGGTCAAGTGGTCTACGCATACCAAAAAGAATCATCGAATTCGGATCTCTGTTGTGGGAGATACGAACTCTGAAACATGGGTGGTCACTACAGTTTTCTGTGATCCCAGAATTCGGTCTGTTTCTGCCAACTTTGGTACTGTTTTGGCCTAGGGTTATGTGTTATTCGAGGTCTACTAATACACAGATATGAAAGAGGGTTAAGGGATGAGCATACCGGTGAAGACGGGGCGGCGTTTGGTTGAGCGAGTCAACGGAAAACAACTCCGGAACACAGGTACCTCGCTGTGGGAATCTGCAGTGCGCGGGGTCGCGGTCATCGGGAAATGTTTGGACGGCCTGGTGGGGTTCTCCGACTGCGGTGGCGGCGCTCTCTAGGTCTATATGGGAAGAGGAAGGGTTTGCATGATTATAGGGTTAGGGTTTAATAAATATGTGAATATATATATATATATATATATATATATATATATATATATATATATATATATATATATATAATGGATTAGTGCATTCCGCGCGGGGGATCTTCAGAACTGTTGCTGCCTTTGATTTCTTAAGGGTGGGTTTTTGTTGAGTTTACACTTTAGTCATTCTCTTTTCTTTTTTTTTCCATTTCCTTTTTCTTTCTCTTTTTCTTTTCCATTTCTTTTATTTCTTTTTCCTTAAAAATATATGTATATATATATATATATATATATATATATATATATATATATATTTATATATACGTATATACTCTTAGGAAAAATCTCGAATTACATTAATGTATAGCATTAAGCTAGCAACTACTCAAGAGGTCTCCTACATAAAATACATTCGAAAAAATTCCTGATGGTCCCATAAATCCCCTAAGTGCACCAACACCTAAAATAAAAATTAATAAAAATCTATTTCTCCTAATTAGCCACTAATTACTACAATTAAATTATTAATTAATGATTAAAAAATATATACGATTTCTAGGAATAGGAGTTTTACATTCTACCCAACTTATAAAAATTTTGTCCTCGAAATTAAAATTAAGCCACGGTAGAATATCAAGGATGGTATAAGATTTGCATTGTTTAAAATGCAATGCCAAGTTTAAAGGAGTGGGCGATGTTGCTCGTTGCACATTCCAATAATCATGGAAAAAATCCACATGCGCGAAAAATAGGTTTCTTCATGTGTCATGTCAATGGTGTGGACATCTAAATGCTCTTTTGCATAAAAGCGCCCAACAATTGGAAAATTGTACAAAGATGAGAATTGGATGATGGGAATGTCTATGATAAGGGTATGGAATTTGTAGGAAGGCAGTGACTAGTGTAGTGCTCCAATTATCGAAGCACGATAAGGTATGCTAAGTGATACAATTATTGCAAAATTAAACAAAAATACCGTGTTCTATTTCTAACTGGATTCAATCTAGTCTTAGTCTCACTATCTAAGCCAAGTAGGTCCAATTTTGGGTGAGGGGTTCATAATCTACCGAACTTAAATTTATCCATCTATCCCCTAAGGCTATACATCTAGGAAAATAATTTCTTAAATTATTTAATCATGTTATTCAATCCTTAAAATTTTAACACCAACATATCATCTATGATATGCCCTTAATCAATTATAAAAGAGAGTCACTAAGTCATGTGATTGGCCTTATGGGGTATATCTAGTACAATCAGTGTCAACTTATACCAGCACGAGGTTTCGTCTTTCTGAAATAGGGCAAGATGGAGAGCTATAATAAGGAGTTCAAGGTGAAGGTGACAGAATACAAGTACGAGGTTCAAAAAGATTAAAAAATTCGAAAAGAGAGTTGTTAGGACAGTTGTGGATTAAAATCCTATTTTTGGTGATTTCCTATTTACATGCTCGTATCAGTACAGTTATGTAACCGATACGATGTGTCAGACATGTTTAGGGGCAAGTATATCCGTCTACTACTATATATCTCAATCCACGTATAGCATTCATGCGAAGAGCGAACCAAGCGCACTAAGGTTAGCTAGACCTTAATACACCAATTCTGATTAGGCAATTGTATCATTGTGTGCACCCAATAATACATATGCCATGAGCAAGCTCGATAAAAGAATAAGCTTGCAAAAATTAGGCTATAATAGCAGCATAAGTCAAGGTAGTACAGCAAACATAAATACGCTGGATTATGATGAAAGAAGGTACATAATAATTCAAGTTCATAAAAGATAAGACTCCATAATCTCTACAGTTGTCATACTAACTCCTTGTCTAAGTCGATAGTCGATAAAGTAGGGGTATAGCCTCTGAGTTCTACAGTCTGAAAAAAACACTATCGTCCTAAGCTAGCATACAGTTAATGTTGTTCAATCACGCTTCAATAATAGGTCAAAAGACTATACGATACTATGTTGTGAGGTCTACTACCCAACTTATAACAATAAACTAATACTGTAATTGTCTTAAGGATACCGTAGAAGCTCCTTTAAGGTCTACGAGAAGAGGTCTTGGTACTTATTAGGGTATCCTCTTTTATTACATAGGTTATGGTCGTCCTAAGCTTAGTCTTAGTGCAAGTGTCAATAGTAAGAATAAAATAATTACTGGCCTCAAGGGAAAGGGAATATAACTCGTGCGAGGTGGGGGTACATGTTACGCAATTTAAAACTAAGGGATAAGCACCAGGTCACAATCTACAAGAATAACTTAAACCATCAAGTTCTAACTACTAAGAACACAATTTCAAAATTTAACATTAACAAATAGAATCCCAGCATCTATATGTCCTTAACACAGAATAAATCACTTGGCCTACAATCAGAAGTGTCAGATGGCACGAGTTGAAAAATGAAGAATAGAAGAACAAAATTTAGTCGTCGCGCAATTAGCGAGCGCTAAGGGTTCAGGGGAACAAGTCATAAAATTAGAATGGAAAGGCTCTGGATAATGTCATGGTTTCTTAGGGGAAGATGCTATACTAATATCTGTGTTTGAGGTATGTTCAAGGAAA
This sequence comes from Iris macrosiphon, assembly GCA_036927795.1. Taxonomy (NCBI): domain Eukaryota; kingdom Viridiplantae; phylum Streptophyta; class Magnoliopsida; order Asparagales; family Iridaceae; genus Iris; species Iris macrosiphon. Next base: position 162,651,859 of record JAYESA010000009.1, on the reverse strand, counting down.
ATGTTATATTCATTCCCTTTGGCCTCCTAGGTGCTGTCTACTAATAATAAGACAATGATCTAAGTTCATAGTTCTCTAATACTATCTAGCTATGAAGGTTAGGTTCAGTCCTAATATTTAATTTTGGTTTTCTATTGGTTTCTCAATACTAGGGTCAAACATTGTGGTAAAGCTTCTAACTAACTCTAGTAGTGTCTATACTACTCTCAAGTCTTCATAATACATCAAGGGGTAATGGTAAACCAATCTATAGATTAGGAATTCTAGGGTTCACTGGATATTCTAAACTTAGTGGTGTGTCTATATTCTCGTTGTACTCTTAATAGAAAGGTTACCCTACTTATCATCTGACAACAGGGACTTCTATATTCTAGAAGGGGCTATACTCAAGAAACTATTAGGAAAGTACAAGAATCAAGCTGGATACAATTGTTCAAATAGAACAGATAGGAGGAAGATGAATCATAGTCAATTGTGGATGAGATCCTATACTCTAGTCCTAGGTGCAAGCTTGTTCGGTACAATAACGTAACCGAGACAATATGCTCTCGACCTGCATGGGCCACAACAAAAACATGTCATGCCCCAGTCCCAAAATACATAGGACTAGGACACATAAGCATGCCAGCCGCATGGATATGGCAACTCCAATATATGGAAACCATAACCCATACGTATACTGTAATATGAATATCAAATCCATAAGTGGTATAAAATGTATCACAAGTCACATGGTTTAATCTAAATCTCATTCACAAAAATCAGATATAAATAAATAACCAACATATATATAACTAGATCTCAACATAAGTATCTAAGGATGATAGTTGGATGGAAACAAATCCACTACCAACTAGAATGGAAAAGTACAACACAATAAACACAATATAGGAATACCAGCTAACAATCATGGGGCTCGGAGAGAAGACATCCATGAAACATATATAACTATCCAAATCTGCGCTCCTGCAAATACTCAAGAACAGATACACCTGGTAGGAGACCAGGTCCTCAGAGGGACGTAACAAGATACAGAAAAGCAAGCCAATTTGAATATAGTAAACATGCATATTATTTGAAAATAAATAAGTATGCTGTACAAGACAATCTATACGAATGCAAATGAGGATAACTTTTTGACGTATGGGCAAGGGTAGGCTACTCGATCTAATCTCATAACTCACACACACATCCATGAACATCATCAGCCGACATACCGCGGGGGTAGCGACCCTCGTGACTCTATCAATCGACATACCGCGGGGGTAGCGACCATCGGACACGACCACCATAGTGCGTGCTAGTGACTACGGTGTTACCAGAGTGGTTAAAGCCCATACGCCTACTGATTGTCCTCTATGATACTAAGTGTCAAGTGTGTGTCAACATATCTAATATATAGTAATGACTGAAAGAAACTACACACCATTAAGCTAGCAACTGCTCAAGAGGTCTCCTACATGAAATAAATTCAAAAAAATTCCTGATGGTCCCATAAATCCCCTAAGTGCACCAACACCTAAAATAAAAATTAATAAAAATCTATTTCTCCTAATTAGCCACTAATTACTATAATTAAATTATTAATTAATAATTAAAAAAATATATACGATTTCTAGGAATAGGTGTTTTACACACTATACTTAATCTAACCCTCTCTAGTCTCCGCGGAGAGAGAAACAGAACAACAACGAAGGAAAGAAGAGGAAGAAGCTAACAATGGTGTTGGTCGAAGGCGGGTAAAGTACAAAAAATCCTACCTTAGATTTGCATTTTTGCATTTAAAGCCTCCTGGTTTTAAAAAACTCCCACTTTTATATTTTTTCTCGGTTTACACCCATTTTGGATTATGCCTTTAATTTAGACTTGAAATAACTAATCTACCCCTCCCTAATCCTAATCATAAACATAACCCTAATCATAATCCTCCTAACTAATCCAAACCCTACCCCTCCCCTCCCCACCCTCCCCGCGCCCTACTTTCCTCCTCCCCGCCGGTGAGCTCTCCCTCCTCCTCCTCCTCCTCCTCCCCTCCTCCATCCCTCACCCCCTCCTCCTCCTCCTCCTTACCCCTCCTCCTCTGCGCCATCCCCGAGCTACCCCATTCTCCCCCCGTGCCTCCCCCTCCTCCTCCTCGCACCACCCCGTGCCTCCCCTGAGCTCCCCCCTCGTCCCTCTGCCTTCTCCCGCCCCACTCTGTGCTTCCCCGTGCACCCCATTGCCGCTGATGCTGTTGTCTTTTGTCGCTGCTGCTGCTGCGCCGCCGCCACTGAAGCCGGAGGTAGGTGTCAGAGAAAGAGGAGGGGGAGAGAGCTGCGGGAGGAGGAGGCCGACGACGCAGAAAGGAGGGGGGAGGACTGGAGGGGGGAGGGGTAATGTTAGTTTAGGGTTTTCAATTTTTTTAACATTAAATTCTAATGTTTAGTTGACAGATGGGGTCGTTTTGATCGAAAATTTTGTTACTGGAGAGTTTATTTGCTGTAAGCGTCTAATAGGTCTTATTTTGCTTTCGAGGCAAATCCAAGTAGGGGTTTTTTGCACTTTACCCGCCGAAGGTGTATCCGCTCTGAATCTAGCGGCGCTCGCGGCTAGGGTGCACCGGTGGATTAGAGCACGAGGATCGTGGCAGGTTCCTGTCGGGAATGGGGACGCGAACGATCGACAGTTGCTGATGTTGAGTGAGCTTTTGGCGGAGATCGAGAGGTGTGCAACTGCGAGATGGAGATCACACATCTCGAAAGAGGTGACGTTGGCGGTGCTCGTCGGTGGAAAGTAAGTTCGAGCTTATGCTCACTAGAGTGTGGTTAGGTCTAGAGGTGTCCACTAGATTTGATTCCCATCTGATAGATCAAGTAGTCTGGTGGGAGGAGCAACTAAAATCAGCCGTAGATCTGTTAGAAAAAATTTTCTTTTTTCGTTATAAACAAAATAAGAGGGTTTAGTATTACCAACCTATGGGGAATTTGCACAAAATATGCTGCCCTAAGAGTTGATTCAAGGTCTATGTGCAGACTCTTCTCGAATGCTCCTAGTGGTAAGACTCCCATAGTACCGACTTCTCATCGTTGCTTACAACTTCGAGAGAATGATCCGAACTTAGCCCTTAGCCAGAGCACAAAATTAAGGAACATAGTTTGTCTTAAATCGATGAGATAGAGAGCAGGAGAATTTTGTAGAGCTTTTTCACATAAAGAGAGTTTTTTATTCATTCAAGAAGAAAATAAGTTCTTTATTAAAGAAAACCCCAATACCATATGAGCTAATAAAGCTTGGATAAGTATAGACTCCTCTAGAATCTCTGGTATTAGTCTTCCTCTACTCCTGGACCATAATGAGTAGGACAAAAGTCCTTAAGGTCTTCTGAAAAATGTTATCCAGTCAGAATTGGAGTGAAGCACAAGCACTAAACAACAGTTTTATTTAGATTGACAAAACTATAAAATAGTGTAAGAAAATACATCATGAAAAAATATTAGAAAAGTAGGAAATACTGGAGAAACATGTAATCAACAATAATACTAACTAGCAATGAACAGATATATGTGAATGCTAGAAATGAGTGAACTAGAATAAGAAATGGAAATTCTAACTAAGTGTTGTGAAATATCAGTTTACTATGTGATCGGCTTGGGACTAGATCAGGCTTTCTATATATGATTGGCTATGATACATGTGAGATCAGGGTAACCATATGGTTAGCTATGATGCGAGCATTAGTCAGGCTAATCATACATAACAGGCTATGAGGTATGTAAATGGTCAGGCTACATCCTACGTGATGTGTGGGGTGAGCTATGATGCATGTAAAGTGGGGTATGATCACATAATCTTGCTAATATTTCTCCGTCCCTAGCTAGTACGATGGATTTCAATCACGACTCCTCATGACAGGTATCTATGATACTAGCCCGTGTATCCACAGTGTCAGAATCAAGCATACTCTACAACTAGAATCATAGAAATAATCAACATAATAAAAACTGTCAGAGAATGTACTCGCCTGTGGTCCTGAGCAATGTGTGAGGATCGACGTCCAAGATAGAATCACAAGGACCTAATTATAAAAATATTAGTGTTAAAAAGGTGTTGAAAAGATATACATGTATACCTAATTCTAGTTTAGGCATTCGGGTCATTTCTACGTTACTTGGTCTCTTGCAAATTCTGAAATTAGAATCCATACTTATCCATAGAGTCGATTTCTAGGTGATGTTAGGCCAATACTAGCAAATCATAGGGTATACTAGACTATACTAGTTAATTTAGCTATATTAGTACTGTTAGTATATATAATTCATATGCCTTGGTATCAATTGGTACCTTCTAGTATCAAGTGCTTCACAGTCACCATCTAACCCAATACTAAATTGATACCCTTAACTTCTACCCCCTTTACTGAACTAACCTATTGAACCCCTTACTGATACTTGCACAGTGTCACATCCCCATCTACACTTACACACTAAACTAACTAACACTAGTATACATATAAACTTAGGAAGCAACATAAGAAAATATATGATTGCCACATAATAACCAAACTGACACCAAGTATCCAATAGTGCTGCCAAAACTGAACTGAAATATGCAAATAGGCAAGGCAAAATCTGTAAATAGGCAGGGCAAAAACCAAACTGTTGTGCTTTACCCTATAGAGGCAGTGTACAGGTAAATTTGAAAAAAAATACACCACATAATAAAATCTGCAAATAGATGTAAATTTTCTACTGATACCCACATAAAAAAACCCCTTACACACACTCACAAATACATAGCACATATACTCACTGAACCTGCTCACTCACTCACACACTGGAAACTGATACACTAACCAACTAACTAATACACTAGATCCTGATACACTAATACTAACCAGCTAACTAATACACTAGATCCGGATACACTGATACTAACCAGCTAACTAATATACTAGATCCTGATACACTGATACTAACCAGCTAACTAATACACTAGATCCTGATACACTGGTACTAAACTGATAATGGACTGCACGATACTGTGCTGCTACTAAACTGATAATGGACTGCATGATACTGTGCTCCTACCCTCCTTGCTGTTGAACAGACTACTACACGAGCCCTTGCTGTGCACTGCCATAGCTCTCTTTGCTGAGCACCGAGACTTGCTGAAACTGGGCTACACATGCTGAACAGTTGGCCAAGCCTCAGTGCAGTGCACGAGCACTGTGCTCCCTGTAGTTGTCTACCTTGTTGTGCATCCCCTTCTTGAAACTGCACATCCTTTTTTCCATTAACTGTTGCTCTCACTCACTCACTGACACACACATATATAACATACCTACACATATACATCTAACACACTCCCTCACTGATACCTCGCTCGACTGATACACTATACTTCATTCGAGTGATACACTGATACACACAGGGAACCAAATACCCTTACTCCTCACATAACCACATAATGAAAAACCACATCCGAATTGCCCCATCTACTGATACTTCCCTGCTGTCAACTAATACCTAACACCCTGTGCCCTTCAATGTGAATCTCCCTGAATGCATACAGCAAAGCTGAGGAGAATGCTTGAGTTGCTCCCTTCAGCTGAAACTGATACACTGCTCATTCACTACAACTAACCTACTAACATAAGCCACTACTTAGCTAAACTAACTATACAATAATATGCTAACCTTACTAATTATAACTGAAAACTGATACACAAAACATGAATGGATACTGTCACGCCCCATTCCCAAAATACGTAGGACTAGGAATACGTGACACGCCAGCTACGCATTCGACCAGACTCTGGTCTGACTCGAATACGTATAAGCTATAATATAAAGGGCATAATCTAGATATCCCATAAATGTAAACCTCTATGTCTCAATCCATAATGTACATCAGTATATAAGAAAGAGTTATATGTGCTAGTGTCGGTCGCCCAATAACACACTAACTCGAATAGACTCGAGAAGAAGTATGAGTCTATAAATACTAGGCTACAATAGCAGATGAATAATCAATGTAAAATAACCATAATACCGGTAGATAAGATGTGAGTACCTGGTACCATGCTCGCAAGACATACAACTCCAATAGCCACTCCAAATGCTCCATAATCATCAATGCTACAAAACTGACAGGGAACTAGGTCCTCAGAGGGACGTAACAAGGTACAAAAATACAACATGCCAGGTAAACAGATAGTATAAGTGCAACGACAGGGTAATCTATCATAACCAAACAAGTGAGACACAATTTAAAGACAATTTTTGACGCGTGGGCTTTCTAAAATAAAACCGTAGCTCCGGACACGGAAACACACGGGACGTACCGCAGCTCCGGGCAAAGAGTCAAATGGGTGATACAACTATACTAGATACAGGATCACTACAGAAATAATACATATATATATATATAAGCGCGTGCAGAGGAGCCCAAACGTCTAGTAACTGTCTTCCCTATCCCAAGCGGTCAACGATTGTGCGCTGAACCTGAACCTCTAACTACTGTCTCGACACATAAAAATAACTCAACAGACGTGACCCTAAGGTCATCCCAGTCTCTGGTCATGATGTCAGTATCAGGATACAGGAATCTGGCATGATCACAGTGTATGAGTGTGTCCTGGGGTGTCGATATACTCAGGTACGCATATCGAGATGCTATAAAACATCCAACAATCTTTCTATGACGTTCGACGTACGTCTTCACCCGGTTGTGAACCGGACGTGAAGTATCGAACGTCAACATAAGTACGTGCACAATGTATATAACGAAACAATAAATATCTGTAAACTGAAATACAGGGTGGCAAGGTACACTTGCCTGCGTGCGACTGCTGGTGACGGGGTCCCGGTACCACGTCCAAGTTCGCAGGTCCCGTAGTACTGTCAATTGATCCATCAATCATCTCTTCTTGTCAATAAGGCTAGGAAATGAACAGATCTTCTCAAGTACGGGAGAAACAATGATGGAAGTTCACCCAAGAACTTCCTTGTATCAACATTCCTGCTTTCATATAGAAACTCGTAACCATAATGCTGCACTCCTTTCTTTGAAAGACTTCTCCAAGGCCTCGCATCCACTGCTTCAAGGAGGTCCTGCTCCTGATTAGGAGTGATGAAGTCATGCACCAAGTAGATTCCTGTAATCTCCAACTCTGATGAAAATATACATACTGAAAGTAAATCATTTCACCTAACCTTCTCAGATTGCCTTGCAACCTTGTGCCCTTTCTTGGCAGTCTCTGTATACATTTTTGAATCCCATATATCAATAATGGGAAAAGGTAGCAGGCCTTCATCCATTGCTCTAACCACCTGACCATACTGAGCTAGCCAGTTTTCTTCATCAAAAGAAGCATCTTCCCCTGTCACCTTGTAGTATCCGTGTCCTGCAACATAGATTGCAATAGAAACCCTAGGGTTACCTCATCGAGTACCAATGGCACAGAGCTTCCGTTCTCGTATCTGTAATAGAGACCATCTCTACCGTTAAAGTACCATCCAGCAGTAGGATAATGATAAAAGCCACTACTCGCATGGAAGTAGAGCTTCGAGTTGTCATCCCACTCAAAGGAGCATCCGGTTTCCTATGCATCTTCAGTACTAGCATTTTTGAATTTGCATGGCTGATCATCAATAGCTTTACTCGAGACAGAACTTATTCGTTGCTGAGCTTTCGCCTCTTCTCCCTCATCAAATTTTAGCTGCACGCAGCTCCCGTCCTCGTAAGCGTAGTAGAGACCATCCCTGCTGCTATAGTACCATCCTACACTCGAATCATGATAGAAACCGCTACTGGAGTGGTGGAGGCTGTGGGGGGACGACTGGAGCCATGGTAGTCGGCTCGGTAATGGCCAGAGCTCGCCGTAAGGAGACTCGATGGCAGCAGGGGGTGGCAGTCGGGCTGGTACGGAGTGGTCGTGGTGATGGAATGGTCATTTGTCGAAGGATTTGATGTCGTTGCTGCGGGGGAGGAAATCAGCGGCTCGGTGAAGGAGGCTGGTGGTACGGGTGGCTATGGCGTATGGCGGTGGTGGCTATGGCAGCTGTCGGAGACGACGGACAGCAGCTTAAAGTTTGCTCGGCAATGGCGGTGGGGGGAAGATCTGGCCGGAGCAAAGGAGTGGAGGAAGTGGTGGTGTTGCACGTGTCACCCCCACTTTTTGGATTAGGGGTATTTTCGTCTTTTGGTAATTAATGAGTAAATGATTGCATGATAATCAATTTCTTTAAATTGCGGTGGCCGTTAATTGATGCTTGTGTCCCATGTAAATCCAGCCCTTGTACTTCTATTTAATTGTAGAACGCCTCCTTGCATTTAATTTTAAATAAGCAAACAATAAACCTATTTCATGCAAATTACAATTTGGCACTGTTATGTAAGAGCATTAAGTATACACCTGTTTGACACGACACGTGTTATAAACCCATTTTTCCCCTTCATTGTATTTTCCATAAATTTTGGGATGTGTAATTTAACATCAACCCCTTGAAACCATGGCCTCCAAACCCTTAGACCAATGAAATTCTCGCAATTACATCCGAACCTAGCCTATTGGAGTATCTCCATAACAAGCCAAGGCCTTTTCTAGTATTGACCAAAGTCAACATATTCTAGGTCAAACTTAACATCACATATATATATATATTCCCTTCTTTCCCTTAACCCTAATCAACCCCTAGCCGAATTCTCCATCCCATCCTCTTGCTCATCTCCTTCCAAGCAACCCGACCGTAAACCCGCCGGAACTAAGAGCCCCGACCGAACCTGTCGGCCCTCGACGCCGAAGCAGCCTAGCCCCCGCGTTCCTTCCCCCTCACTGCCATCAGGCGACTGTCATGAGGACTTCACCGGAGCCGCTGCCATCATAAGACTGTCACGAGGAGTTCACCGGAGCCGCTGCCATTAGGCGACTGTCACGAGGAGTTCATCGGAGCCGCTGCCATCAGGCGACTGTCACGAGGAGTTCACCGGAGCCGCTGCCATCAGGCGACTGAACCGAGGAGTTCACCGGAGCCGCTGCCATCAGGCGACTGAACGGAGGAGTTCACCGGAGCCGCTGCCATCAGATCGACTGAATCGAGAGTTCGCCGGAGACGCCGTACACGATCCTGACTCGTCCCCGTGGGCCAGACTGGACCAATCAACAAGGTATGAACACCGCTGCTGACGACGACCCCGACACCGAACCATTCGCTTCTACGTGCTCAGGTTCGAACCATCGCATGCATGAACACGTACACGTATACACGTACTCCTCGTAGTTATCCATACGTATTAGCCGTAGAGTATCTAGTACACGTACGGTATGTACATATGGTGTATGTATTATTATATGATAGACATATTCGGTATATAGATATATGTATGGTGTATCTCCATCGCATGCATATATATGTAAATGCCATGTATATATATATATACATACCGTATTGTGCTCAATTAACCTAAAAGCATATGTATAATTATATATACAATATAAATCCTGTTAAGTACTAGACGCATACTTCTGTTATAACGATAATTAATTAAGCATTTATGTTTATGATAGATAACAATAGGCATTATATACCCATGTACGAGGTGACCTTAACAAATTACGAATACCCGTAGCTATCCCAACCTGTGACCTATAGCATAGCCGTTGAGACCATTATGTTGATTGTGTGCTAGAGTAATATCTGATAAAGAATTGTATTATATGCTATGTCTATAGGACTGTTGGATCATTCAGACGACACCTTGGAACCCGGACAGTGGTATTACCAGCTAAGGACCACAGGCGAGTACATTCTCTGACAATTTTTATTATGTTGATTATCTCTATAATTCTTGTTGTATAGCGTACATGACTCTGACACTGTTCTTTACACGAGTTGGCATCATTGAGACCTGTCACGAGGAGTCGTGATTGGAATCCATTGTGCTAGCAGGGAAAACGGGAAAGTATTAGTAGTTTATGTGATCATACCCAAACTTTACATGCAGCATTAGCTCACCCATATCTCACGTCGGTGCAGCCTTACCCTTACATGCCTCATCGCTGTTACATCTGGTTAGCCTGACCTGTTGGGGATGATCGCTAATCCATGTAATGAGTCATATAGTCCCAAGCCGATCACATGATATACTGATGTTTCACACACTTAGATAGATGGTTTCTTGACATGTATCTTGATAGATTGATCTTGTATTTTCACATATTCTAGTTATTGTTCTTATACACACTTATATACCAGTTCTTTGTACTTGCGTACACTTGTAGTTCTATTCCTTGTCAGATGCATATTGATGATGATGTTCCAGTACTTTATTCCAGCATTTCTTTTATTCCAGTATTTTTTATTGCCAGTTGTTCATATCTCTCGTGCCCCTATACCGGGTGCGGGTCGTGACACGTTTTTAGTGGTGGCCCATGCAGGTCTAGTGTCGCAAGTTATGCGATATCGTGGTAATACGACAACTTAGTTGTACTGCTGCGAGCCTGTGCTAGGATATAGGAAATAGGATCTAGGATGAGAAAATGCTCAATCACACTAGGAAATTCTGAACTTCATATATTGCTATTCTAATAGATTGCTTCCTTTAGCACTTTAGTGTCCTTCCTTGATAATATCACATCTATCACCCTAATTGATTCTTTGATCTGTATTCAGGATGTTGCCGAATACTAGATCCATGAGAATGGGAGCAGCCAATTTAGAGAGGACTGCCACCTCTCAACCTGACGAACAGATACCTGGAGATCCTCCTACATCTCCTATTCGTATGGGAGTGTCTGCAACTAACGAGATTCCTCCTCCACCTATACAGAGGATTACCCCAGCTATGACAGACAACCTTCCACCGCCACCGACACCAATTTTCGGAGGAGTGCCCGCTGACGGGGCACAGATGTTCGCACTGATGTAGGGCATGCTAGAGGACCAGAGAGTAACAGCAGAGGCTCAGCGTGTTCAAGCTGAGGCTCAGAGAATGCAAGCAGAAGCACACCAGGTGCAGACCTAACTGATGAGAGAGAGCATAGAAAATGCTCATCAGGTGACTCTCTAAGCTGTGGAGAGAGTAGCACGACAACCGCAACATCAAGGTCAACAACAACAGAGGCCCGGTACTATAGTAGACTTTAAGAGGATGATGCCTCAAGAGTTCAAAGGTACAGAAGGAATATTATATGCTGACGAATGGTTAGAAGACATAGAGAGGAATCTGCGCTTATCACAGATTCCAGAGATTCTTCAGATAGAGGTCGCTGGCAGTCAGATGTTTGATATCGTACTGACATGGTATCGTACAGAGCCGAGACTCGCCGCTGAAGGACTTACTTGGGAGGACTTTAAGGAACTCTTCAAAGAGAAATTCTTTCCTGACATAGCCTCGGGAGCATTTGAAAGTCAGTTCCATGACTTAGTCCAAGGAGGCATGTCAGTCGACGAATATGCTGCAGAGTTTTGTCGATTGAGTCAATTTGCGCCATCGATGGTTCGAGACCCAGGAGACAGAGGTCAGAAATTCAGGAAGGGATTAAATAGGGAGATCAAGTCTCGTACTTCGGGACGACGTACCGCTATATTTGAGAGTATTCTGATGGATGCCCAGATTGCCGAAGACGACTTGGACCTCAGGCCCAAGAGAGGACGCAATATTTCTGGAGCAACAGGAGGTAACACAGGACCAGCCAAGCGCCCATACTTTCAACAACAACATAGGCCGTACCAGCAACAACACCAGCAGCAACACCAGCAACAGGCACCAGTTCGAGGACATGCTCAACAACAGCAACCACAAAGACATAATCAACTCGTTGCCCCATGTTCGTATTGCGGAAAGATGGGACATACAAGAGACATCTACAGAAAAAGGTTGGACACTTGCTTATCGTGTGGATCAGCAGCACATCAGCTGAGGGACTGCCCAACTATTCAGACTCGCCAAGGAGGAGGAGCCGCTTTGAGAGGACCAGCCAGAGCACCTATTGTACCAGGAGGCCAGCAGAGAGGACCTCCACTTCCATCGCAGCAGGAGAGGTTTGCTTAGCAGCAGTAGCAACAGAGAGGAGCACCACAAGGACGAGCTTACGCCATGACCACCGAGGAGGCCGAGCCAGCTGGAGACGTAATTTCAGGTTCAGTTTTACTTAATTCTAGTCCAACACTTGCATTATTTGATTCTGGCACTTTCCATAGTTTCATATCTGTATCCTATGCCATTAAACATTATTTAGAAACGGAACCATTAGATAGGACTTGCAAGATCACGACAGGAGGAGGCATTATCCTAGTCCGTGATTGTTGCAAGGACCGGAGAGTGTCATTGGAAGGCCGAGAATTGAGCGTGAGTTTACTCATCATGCCACTTCCAGAATACGATATTATACTCGGAATGGACTGGTTAAGTAAACACCATGCTTCTATAGATTGTCATGAAGGTAGAGTAGTATTTCGACCACAAGGAGAGCCAGAGTTTGAGATTGCCAGAGGAGCAGAGGAGCGGAGCAGAGGCACTTTTTGCGGAGCCTGGGTGGAAGAAGAAGAGATACCGCATCCACTTATAGCGGAGTTCCTGGATGTATTTCCAGAGGCGTTGCCAGCTTTGCCACCAGACAGAGATGTTGAGTTCTCTATAGACTTGATACCAGGAGCGGAGCCTATTTCGCAACATGTCTATAGAGTTAACAACAATGAGTTGGTAGAACTAAAAAAACAAGTTGAGGAGCTGCAAGACAAAGGTTTTATTAGATCCAGTTCATCGCCATGGGGAGCACCGGTATTATTTGTACCGAAAAAGGATGGCACGGTACGTATGTGTATCGATTATAGAGCTTTGAATGACCTCACTATCAAAAACAAATACCCGCTGCCGAGGATAGATGATCTTTTCGATCAATTGAACGGAGCAAAGGTATTTTAAAAAATAGACTTAAGGTCAGGCTATCACCAGGTAAAAGTGAAGAAAGAAGATATACCGAAGACTGCCTTTCGAACAAGATATGGCCAGTTTGAATTTACAGTAATGCCGTTTGGTTTAACCAATGCACCAGCAGTATTTATGAACTTGATGAACAAGGTGTTACACCAGTACCTTGACAAGTTCGTAGTGGTGTTTATTGACGACATTCTAGTATATTCAAAAACCCCAGAAGAGCATGAAGAGCACTTGAGAATAGTCTTAGAAACACTCAGGAGAGAGAAATTATACGGGAAGCTTTCAAAGTGTGAGTTCTTTCTTAAAAAGGTTGAATTTTTTGGACACATGGTAACGGGTGACGGAATTTCAGTTAACCCAAAGAAGATAGAGGCAGTGAAGTCATGGGCTACCCCCGGTACGGTAGCTAAAATCAGGAGCTTTCTTGGACTAGCAGGATACTACAGAAGATTTGTACAAGACTTCTCCAAGATTGCAGAGCCAATGACTAGGCTGACCAAGAATGATGTAGAATTTGTCTGGATAGAAGAATGTCAAGCCGCATTCGATGAGCTAAAGAGGAGATTGACGACAACACCAGTTTTGACATTGCCCTCAGGGACAGGTGGATTCACTATCTACAGTGATGCTTCAGGAAAAGGGTTGGGATGCGTTCTTCAACAACACGGGAAAGTAATTGCCTATGCTTCAAGACAATTATGCTCTCATGAAAAGAACTACCCCACTCACGATCTGGAGTTAGTGGCAGTTATCTTTGCCCTAAAGCTGTGGAAGCACTATCTGTATGGAGAGCGTGTGGAGATCTTCACAGACCACAAGAGCTTAAAGTACGTATTTACACAGAAGGAGATAAATATGAGACAGAGAAGGTGGTTAGAAATGATGAAAGACTTTGATATCTCATTACAGTATCATCCAGGGAAAGCCAACATAGTCGCGGATGCCTTGAGCAGGTACCCAATGGCTATGTGCTTGACTTCGGATAGACACTTATTAGCTGATCTTGAGAGCTTGGAAATTGAGGTATTAGTTCCAGGAGCTGAGATTCAGATGTGGGGATTGCAGATTCAATCAGAGCTGATAGACAGAATTAGAGCTGCACAGTACGATGATGAGACTCTAAGGAATATTAGAGCACAAGTTCAGGCAGGATTGATAGATGATTTCACTATTGCGGATGATGGATCCTTACGACATGGCACGAGGATGTGTGTGCCAAGCGGAGAGCTGCACGAAGAAGTTTTACAGGAGGCACACCGCTCTCAGTACTCGATGCATCCCGGAGCCAACAAGATGTATCAAGATTTGAGGAAGCATGTATGGTGGTATGGTATGAAGCGCGAAGTAGCACGCTTCGTATCCCGATGTTTAGTGTGCCAACAGGTGAAAGCAGATCGACAAAGGCCAGGGGGATTGCTTCAACCTTTATCCATTCCAGAATGGAAGTGGGAGCACGTAACTATGGACTTCGTTTCAGGACTTCCTCGTTCTCCAGGAGGAAAAGACGTAATTTGGGTCATCGTGGATAGGTTGACCAAATCAGCCCACTTCTTACCTTTTAAAGTGGGTACTTCGACAGAGAAGCTAGCAGAGATGTACGTACAACAGATTATCAGATTACATAGAGTTCCTGTGAGTATTGTCTCAGATCGGGATAGTCGTTTCATTTCCCATTTCTGGAGGAGCCTGCAGTCTAGCTTGGGCACTCAGCTCAAGTTCAGTACCGCATATCACCCTCAGACAGACGGGCAGTCTGAAAGGACTATTCAGACTCTTGAAGATATGCTACGCACTTGCGTATTGGATTTTGGAGGTTCTTGGGAGGATCATCTACACTTGGTAGAGTTTGCTTACAACAACAGCTACCAGGCCAGCATTGAGATATCACCATTCGAGGCTTTATATGGACGGAGGTATCGTACCCCTTTATCTTGGGATGATGTTGGAGAAAGAGCCATGTTTGGACCGGAAATGGTCATAGATGCAACAGAAAAGGTAAAACTTATCAGAGACAGACTGCGAGTGGCGCAGGACAGACAGCGGCATTGGGCAGATAGTCACCGTAGACCCCTAGAGTTTCAGGTATTATTTTGATTTGTTTTGTTTGGTTTGTGATTTCTTTGATTAGGTTGCATGTTAAGATCGTTGTTCTAGGTTGGCAATTTGGTGTTCCTACGGATTTCTCCGACACGGGGCACGATTCGTTTTGGCAGAGGAGGAAAGCTTAGTCCACGATACATCGAGCCCTTCAGTGTTCTTGCAAGGGTCGGTGCAGTGGCCTATAGACTTGACTTGCCGCCTACTCTAGATGGAGTGCATAACGTGTTCCACGTGTCGCAGCTGAGATGGTACGTGGCAGATCCTAGTCACGTATTAGATCACTCGAAGATTGAAGTTGGACCAACACTCAGCTATCCCGAACAACCGGCGGAGATCTTGGATCTTAGAGAGAAGATATTACGGAACCAGACTATTCCCTTGGTTCGTGTTGCATGGAGAAATCACTCTCCAGGAGAATCAACTTGGGAGAGAGAGGACGAAATGCGCGAGTGGTATCCATATCTCTTCGAGACTTGAGGTATAATTCATTAATTGATTGCTTGATTCTTGTGATAGTTATTTTAAATTTTGAGGACAAAATTCTTTAAGGAGGGTAGACTTGTCACCCCCACTTTTTGGATTAGGGGTATTTTCGTCTTTTCGTAATTAATGAGTAAATGATTGCATGATAATCAATTTCTTTAAATTGCGGTGACCGTTAATTGATGATTGTGTCCCATGTAAATCCAGCCCTTGTACTTCTATTTAATTGTAGAACACCTCCTTGCATTTAATTTTAAATAAGCAAACAATAAACCTATTTCATGCAAATTACAATTTGGCACTGTTATGTAAGAGCATTAAGTATACACCTGTTTGACACGACACGCGTTATAAACCCATTTTTCCCCTTCATTGTATTTTCTATAAATTTTGGGATGTGTAATTTAACATCAACCCCTTGAAACCATGGCCTCCAAACCCTTAGACCAATGAAATTCTCGCAATTACATCCGAACCTAGCCCATTGGAGTGTCTCCATAACAAGCCAAGGCCTTTTCTAGTATTAACCAAAGTCAACATATTCTAGGTCAAACTTAACATCACACATATATATATATATATTCCCTTCTTTTCTTTTTCCCTTAACCCTAATCAACCCCTAGCCGAATTCTCCATCCTATCCTCTTGCTCATCTTCTTCCAAGCAACCCGACCGTAAACCCGCCGGAACCGAGAGCCCCTACCAAACCTGTCGGCCCTCGACGCCGGAGCAGCCTAGCCCCCGCGTTCCTTTCCCCTCACTGCCATCAGGCGAATGTCACGAGGAGTTCACCGGAGTCGCTGCCATCAGGCGACTGAACCGAGGAGTTCACCGGAGCCACTGCCATCAGGCGACTGTCACGAGGAGTTCATCGGAGCCGCTGCCATCAGGCGACTGTCACGAGGAGTTCACCGGAGCCGCTGCCATCAGGCAACTGTCACGAGGAGTTCACCGGAGCCGCTGCTATTAGGCGACTGAACCGAGGAGTTCATCGGAGTCGCTGCCATCAGGCGACTGAACGGAGAATTTCACCGGAGCCGCTGCCATCAGATCGACTGAATCGAGAGCTCGTCGGAGATGCCGTACACGATCCTGACTCATCCCCGTGGGCCAGACTGGACCAATCAACAAGGTATGAACACCGCTGCTGACGATGCCCCCCACACCGAACCATTCGCTTCTACGTGCTCAGGTTCGAACCATCGCATGCATGAACACGTACAAGTATACACGTACTCCTCGTAGTAATCCACACGTATTAGCCGTAGAGTATCCAGTACACGCACGGTATGTACATATGGTGTATGTATTGTTATATGATAGACATATTCGGTATATAGATATATGTATGGTGTATCTCCATCGCATGCATACAGATGTAAATGCCATGTATATATATACATACCGTATTGTGCTCAATTAACCTTAAAGCATACGTATAATTATATATACAATATAAACCCTGTTAAGTACTAGACGCATACTTCTGTTATAATGATAATTAATTAAGCATTTATGTTTATGATAGATAACAATAGGCATTGTATACCCGTGTACGAGGTGACCTTAACAAATTATGAATACCCGTAGCTATCCCAACCTGTGACCTATAGCGTAGCCGTTGAGACCATTATGTTGATTGTGTGCTAGAGTAATATCTGATGAAGAATTGTATTATATGCTATGTCTATAGGACTGTTGGATCATTCAGACGACACCTTAGAACCCGGACAGTGGTATTGCCAGCTAAGGACCACAGGCGAGTACATTCTCTGACAGTTTCCATTATGTTGATTATCTCTATAATTCTTGTTGTATAGCGTACATGACTCTGACACTGTTCTTTACACGAGTTGGCATTATTGAGACCGGTCACGAGGTGTCATGATTGGAATCCATCGTGCTAGCAGGGGAAACGGGGAAGTATTAGTAGTTTATGTGATCATACCCAAACTTTACATGCAGTATTAGCTCACCCACATCTCACGTCGGTACAGCCTTACCCTTACATGCCTCATCGCTGTTACATCTGGTTAGCCTGACCTGTTGGGGATGATCGCTAATCCATGTAACGAGTCATATAGTCCCAAGTCGATCACATGATATACTGATGTTTCACACACTTAGATAGATAATTTCTTGATATGTATTTTGATAGATTGATCTTGTATTTCCACATGTTCTAGTTGTTATTCTTATACACACTTACATACCAGTTCTTTGTACTTTGCGTACACTTGTAGTTCTACTCCTTGTCAGATGCATATTGATGATGATGTTCCAGTACTTTATTCCAGCATTTCTTTTATTTCAGTATTTCTTATTGCTAGTTGTTCATATCTGTCTTGTATTTCTTTATACTGTGTTATAGTTTTTGTCAATATAAGTGGAACTGCTGTTAGAGGTGTATTTTTGTTCCAATCCTGACTGGATATTTTTTTCAGAGAATCTTGAGGATTTCTGTGCCACGCACTACGGACCAGGTATAGATGCAGACTATGTACCAGAGATCCTAGAGGAGGCCCTGCCCCTAGATGAGGTATTGCCTATAGTTATCTAGATAGTATTTATTTATGATTGAGACTTATGGAGGTTATTTCAGTTTATATTTAGACTTATGTTAAGTTTAATTGGAGACTTGTGTTGGACAGCCAGACTGTGATTTATCTTTATGTTGAGACATGGTGTTTAACTATGTCATTTCCTTTTATCTTTTATCGTGCCTTATAGTTGTTGTGATTGAGATACATTGTGAGATGTATATTGACCTCCTTATGGAGATGGATATCATTGACAGGTGTTTAGCTATATAGTGTTACTGTGACCTAGACAGCGTTCTACCGCCGATGCTGCGGCGTAGGCTAGACGTACCCACGCTCTCGTGCCCCTATACCGGGTGCGGGTCGTGACAGCACGGGAGGGGTCGACAACGGAGGATGAAGGAAGAGCCTCGACGCCGCTGGTCTATTCTCGGTCGCTGGAGTTTGAACGTCGTTGCGGGCTGTGGTGAGGGCGAAGAACCATGAGTTCTGGAGAAATAATCCGACTCTGTTGGGCGAGCTCGGTTAGCTCGACGCTCGGAGGGAGGAACTGCTCGTTGCCGTAGTGCACAAGCCGGACTGGCCTTCGCGTGAGGAAATCATATAAGGTGGCATCGACAAGGTGTGGGGAAGAAGTAGCTAGGAAGGAGGAGGGAGCTGTGGAGTGGAGGCTCGGTTTGTGTGAGAAAAGAAGAAGAAGAGAAGAAGAAGAAGAAAGGAAGAAGAAGAGGGATATTGGCTTGTTATTATGAGGAAGGAGGAGAGAGAAAGTAGTGGGGGGTTTTCTATGTATTGGGATTAGGGCCGGCTTGAGAGAAGTGAAGGGTGATGTTGAGGTTTTATTGGGGAAAGGGTGATGTGAGTGTATGGTTGGGGATGCTCCAATTTGGATGGAGGGCTAGGATTGATCATGAAGGCTTGGTTTCTTCATGTAAAGGAAGGGGGAGAGGGTTGACTACGGTCAAAGAAGGGTAGGCTCTCCATTTGGTCTTGGCCAATGAGGTGAGGACACCTAAATTAATAAATTGCAACTAAGCCCCTTAAATTCGAGAAATTATACGAACACATGAAATAATGCAAAAATTGTGGGGAAAATGGTATTTGGTGATTTGTATGGTGAGGGGGTGTTGTGTGTGTATGGCATGGGTTTAATTAAATGGGCATTGGGATTAATTGGGGATTAAAATAGGATTAGGCAAAATTGGTATCCTCGATTTAAATATGATTTAAAGTGTCCCGCGCCTTTAAATTAAATGGGGGCACTTGGGGTCAAAATTCAAAAATGACACAAAGGTCAAAAATGGTGGGGGCTTGGAGTCAGTCTTGGACCCTTTAGTTGGTCCGGCTCAACGGATTAAGTTGGTATCTCTAAATTGAGGGTAACGACACAGGTGTCCGACACAGAATTAAATATGGATTTTAGGATACGGGAAGTTGTGCAATTAATTTAGGGCACAACGGATTTGATTTTGAGTTACGAAAAAGTCCAGTACCTAAATTGGCGAGTCAAGTCAGAAGTACAATAGTCCGATGGAATTTATGGGCTGATATTGGGCTCCGAATATTTAAACAATGATAGGGCGCCCCAAGAATTTTAATTAAATAAATTAAAATAACAGACAAACTTAACTCTACTCTAACCCTCAACAGCTGCTGCTAAATCCAAAATTTTCCCAGTCCAAACCTGACTATCTATAGAATTAATCGAGGGGGTTTACATTCTTCCCAACTTAGAAAATTTTTATCCCCGAAATTAAAAGTAAAGCACGATAATAGCTGAGAGAATTTAAAAAAATAAGTAGTATTCAATTTCCGTACGTAAATTCGTACCTTGCTCCTCAAATAAGTACGGGAACCGCTGCCGAATAGAATCCTTGCGCTCCCATATAGACTCGCCTGGCGAATGGTGCTTCCATGCCACTCTGGCCAGTCGAATCGTCTGCCCTCTCAAAGGCTTCTCGTTGCGATCGAGGATCTCAACTGGCTGCTCTACATAAGATAGGCTGGGCCCGACTGTAATCTTCGAATGATCAAGCACATGGCTAGGGTCTGCGACATATCTCCTCAGCTGCGATACGTGAAATACGTCATGTACTCCCTCTAATGATGGAGGTAATGCAAGACGGTAAGCCACTTCGCCAACTCGTTCCAAGATGTCAAAAGGCCTGATGTACCTCGGACTCAGCTTGCCTCTGCCTCCGAATCTGATGGTACCACGAGTAGGCGATATCGTCAAAAATATATGGTCACCTTTCTTAAACTCCAATAGTCTGTGGTGCGCATCTGCCCAATGTTTCTGTCTGTCCTGTGCTGCACGCAGGTGGCTCTGAATCTTCTTGACCTTCTCCACTGTCTGTGTCACCAACTCTGGACCAAGTATCTAACGCTCTCCCACGTCACTCCAATAAACTGGCAACCTATATTTGCTGCCGTACAGTGCCTCATAAGGTGCCATCTGTATGCTAGCCTGGTAACTGTTATTGTAGGAGAATTCCACCAAGTGTAGGTGGTCCTCCCAAGATCCTCCAAAATCAATCATGCACGCTCTCAACATATCCTCTAATATCTGTATCGTGCGCTCTGACTGACCATCAGTCTGTGGATGATATGCAGTGCTGAACTTGAGACGAGTCCCTAGGCTCTCCTGCATACTCCACCAAAAATGCGACGTGAATCTGGAATCACGATCCGATACGATGCTGATAGGCACTCCATGTAATCATAATATCTGTCTCATATACATGTCAGTTAAAATCTCCGTGGATTGCCCAACTCTGAAGGGCAAGAAATGTGCAGAC
Source organism: Iris macrosiphon (assembly GCA_036927795.1). Lineage (NCBI taxonomy): Eukaryota > Viridiplantae > Streptophyta > Magnoliopsida > Asparagales > Iridaceae > Iris > Iris macrosiphon. The sequence goes on along the minus strand of JAYESA010000009.1, from coordinate 162,631,017 downwards.
TTGGTGAGTCTGTCTACGACAACCCAAACTGCATCTTTCCCGCTAGGGCTTCGCGGGAATCCTGTGACGAAGTCCATGGTAATGTGTTCCCACTTCCACTCGGGAATGGGAAGAGGCTGCAATAATGCTGCAGTCCTCTGATGTTCAGCCTTGACTTGCTGACAAACTAAATACTTTGCTATGAATCTTGTAATTTCTTTCTTCATCCCATGCCACCAGAAATGCTGCCTCAAGTCTCGGTACATCTTCGTACCCCCGGGATGAATGGAATAAAATAAGCTATGTGCCTCGGTCATCAACTCTTGGCGTAGCTCGCCACTCGGAATATATAGGCGATCTCCATACCTCAACGTTCAATCTTCATGAATCCTGAGTCCCGTCTGCATGCCGACTTCTGTCCTCTCTCATAGACGTCAAAATCTCGCATCTGTAGGCAGGGCTGCCCTGATCCTCTCAATCAGTGTAGACTGAACCTCGAGACTGGCCATCTGTCCATCCATGCCTGGCAATAAAATCTCAATCCCAAGCTCCTGAAGATCCTCTAGCAATTGTCGCTGAGTCATCAAAAAGTATGCCATGGGATTCCTGCTTAAGGCATCTGCTACGATATTCGCCTTGCCAGGGTGGTACTGCAACTCAATGTCATAATCTGTCATCAATTCTAGCCAGCGCCTCTGCCTCATGTTAAGCTCCTTCTGCGTGTAGACGTACTTCAGGCTTTTACAATCTGTGTAAATCTCAACAAGCTTCCCATAAAGGTAATGTCTCTATAGATTTAGTACAAATATCACTACAGCTAGCTCCAAGTCATGCGTCAGATAGTTCTTCTCATGAACTCTCAGCTGTCTCGATGCTTAGGCTATCACCTTGCCGTGTTGTATCAGTACATATGCTAATCCGCTTCCAGACGCATCACTATACACTACAAATCCTCTTGATCCTGAAGGTAGTGTCAAAATCGGTGCTGATGTCAGACGCTTCTTTAGCTCATCGAAAGCCACCTGACACTCGTCGGTCCAGATAAACTCCTCACCTTTATGCGTCAGTCGCGTCATAGGCGCAGCTATACTCGAGAAGTTTTCCATGAACCTCCGATAATATCCGACAAGTCCGAGGAAACTCCTAACCTCTGTAACTGACATAGGAGTAGGCCATGTCTCAACTGCAGCTATCTTCTCCGGGTCAACTGATAGTCCATCTCCGATGATTATGTGCCCCCAAAATGGTACTCTATCCAGGCAAAACTCACATTTACTGAACTTGGCGTACAGCTTCTCATGTCTCAGCATCTCCATCATGATCCTGAGATGCCTCTCCTGCTCCTCCTGGCTCTTGGAATATACCAAGATATCGTCGATAAATACCACCACGAACTTATCTAAGTACTGGTGGAAGACATTGTTCATCAAACACATAAATACTGCTGGCGCGTTGATTAAACCAAACGGCATGACTAAAAAAAACTCATAGTGGCCATACTTTGTCCGAAAAGTCGTCTTCTGGATGTTCTCTCTCCGTACCTTGATCTGATTAACCGATCTGAGATCGATCTTTGAGAATACACATGCACCACTAAGCTGATCAAACAAATCATCGATGCGCGGCAGTGGATACTTGTTCTTTATCGTTACAGCCCTTAACGCCCTGTAATCGTTATGCAATATACCGTACCATCCTTCTCTGGTACAACAAGATGGTTGCTTCCCATGGAAAAATACTAGCCTGACTGAAACCCTTGTCTAAGTAACCCTCTAATATGGACCTTCAACTCAATCAACTCTGTCGGTGCTAGTCTGAAGACAGAAAAACAACCGGCTCGGCTCTTGGAGTCAACTCTATAGTAAACTTTATCTCTCTGCCAGGTGGCAGGCCCGGAAGGTTCTCTAGTAACACATCCTCAATCTCGATATAATACGGGGGTACACTGGTTCACCCTTTACATTGTGTGTTGCTAAGGTTGGACACCATGCTCTCGGGCTCCCTGAATAAACTCAACTTAGGGTGATCTGGGGGTCTAAAGATGACACAACCACGATGGCAATCTAGCGTTGCGTGGTATTGGCTCAACCAATCCATGCCTAGGACAATGTCATAGTCTAGACTAAACCTCATAATAATTTCTCCTGTTCTATTTTCAACATCAATCCTCAAAAGGAAATTTTCCTTGTCTAATGTATAGTTTCTCTTCTCCTCCAGGTTTTCCCTAAAATTTTATTCCTCAAATTTTTTTCCCGTTATTTATTGTTCCGGGTCACATAGTGCGATTATAATAATGATGTCACCCAAGCACATACAAAAAATTTTGGTATTAGATCATCATCTTCCAAGTGAGGTCCTAAAATTTTATCTCCTCTAGCTCATAATCATCGTTCCTAGTATTGCTATCATATACAACCACTAGTTTCCATCATCAGGCTATGCATTTCCATGAATTATTCTAGGTCATGATCAACAATCTTTCCAGCTCCCAGTACTCCCAAGATCACTGCTATCTCAAGTACGAGTAGGGTACTACTGGGTCCAATTCTCTTGCTAACCTTCTATACTAGTTCTAGAATCCAAAAAGAACCTATCAATCTATCCAAATAGGGTAACAATCTTCTCAAGGAATATTACACAAATTCTTTCTTCTGTCCTCTGGTCTTCGATCTTCTTCTGGAGGAAAATCATCAGTCACAAGAATTCGTCTTCCTGAATAACAGGGGACGAGAAACAAGGATAGCGATATTGACGGAAATTGAACGAATGCAAATTTGGAAGTCCAATGACGATAATCACATACAAAAAGTTTTAAAAATCGATTATGGATTGAGATCCTATTCAATAATCATAATACCTATTCCTAATTTGCAGGCTCGCTTGGCACAGTCAGGTGACCAAGATGATTTAAATCGGACCTGCATGGGCCACCACAAAAATATGTCACGCCCTAGTTCCAAAATACGTAGGACCAGGAATATGTGACATGCCAGCTACGCATTCGACCAGACTCTGGTATGACTCGTATACGTATAAGCTGTAATATAAAGGGCACAATCTAGATATCCCATAAATGTAAACCTCTATGTCTCAATCCACAATATACAGCAGTATACAAGAAAGAGCTATATGTGCTAGTGTCGGCCGCCCAATAACATACTAACTCGAATAGACTCGAGAAGAAGTATAATTCTATAAAAACTAGGCTACAATAGCAGATGAATAATCAATGTAAAATAACCATAATGCCGGTAGATAAGTTGTGAGTATCTGGTACCATGCTCGCAAGACATGCAACTCCAACAGCCACTCTAAATGCTCCGTAATCATCTATGCTGCAAAACTGACAGGGAACCAGGTCCTCAGAGGGAACAAGGTACATAAATACAACATGCCAGGTAAACATATAGTAAAAGTGCAACGACAAGGTAATCTATCATAACCAAACAAGTGACACATAATTTAAAGACAATATTCGACGCGTGGGCTTTCTAAAATAAAACCGTAGCTCCGGACACGAAAATACACGGGACGTACCGCAGCTCCGAGCAAAGAGTCACACGGGTGATACAACTATACTAGATACAGGATCACTACAGAAATAATACATATATATAAGCACGTGCAGAGGAGCCCAAACGTCTAGTAACTGTCTTCCCCATCCCAAGCGGTCAACGATTGTGCGCTGAACCTGAACCTCTAACTACTGTCTCGACACACATAAATAACTCAACAGACGCGACCCTATGGTCATCCCAGTCTCTGGTCATGATGTCAGTATCAGGATACAGGAATCTGGCATGATCACAGTGTATGAGTGTGTTCTGGTGTGTCGATATACTCAGGTACGCATATCAAGATGCTATAAAACATCCAACAATCTTTCTACGACGTTCGACGTACGTCTTCACCCGGTTGTGAACCGGACGCGAAGTATCGAACGTCAACATAAGTACGTGCATAATGTATATAACAAAACAATAAATATCTGTAAACTGAAATACAGGGTGGCAAGGTACACTTGCCTGCGTGCGACTGCTGGTGACGGGGTCCCGGTACCACGTCCAAGTCCGCAGGTCCCGTAGTACTGTCAATTGATCCATCAATCATCTCTTCTTGTCAATAAGGCTAGGAAATGAACAGATCTTCTCAAGTACGGGAGAAACAATGATGGTTGTTCACCCAAGAACTTCCTTGTATCAATATTCCTGCTTTCATATAAAAACTCGTAACCATAATGTTGTACTCCTCTCTTTGAAAGACTTCTCCAAGGCCTCGCATCCACTGCTTCAAGGAGGTCCTGCTCCTGATTAGGAGTGATGAAGTCATGCACCAAGTAGATTCCTGCAATCTCCAACTCTGATGAAAACATACATACTGAAAGTGAATCATTTCACCTAACCTTCTCAGATTGCTTTGCAACCTTGTGCCCTTTCTTGGCAGTCTCTGTATACATTTCCCAATCCCATATATCAATAATGGGAAAAGGTAGCAGGCCTTCATCCATTGCTCTAACCACCTGACCATACTGAGCTAGCCAGTTTTCTTCATCAAAAGAAGCATCTTCCCCTATCACCTTGTAGTATCCGTATCCTGCAACATAGATTACAACAGAAACCCTAGGGTTACCTCATCGAGTACCAATGGCACAGAGCTTTCGTTCTCGTATCTGTAATAGAGACCATCTCTACCGTTAAATTACCATCCAGCAGTATGATCATGATAAAAGCCACTACTCGCAAGGAAGTAGAGCTTCGAGTTGTCATCCCACTCAAAGGAGCATCCGGTTTCCTGTGTATCTTTAGGACTAGCAGTTTTGAATTTGCATGGCTGATCATCAATAGCTTCACTCGAGATAGAACTTATCCTTTGCTGAGCTTTCGCCTCTTCTCCCTCGTCGAATTTCAGCAGCACGTAGCTCCCGTCCTCGTAAGCGTAGTAGAGACCATCCCTGCTGCTATAGTACCATCCTGCACTTGGATCGTGATAGAAACTACTACTGGAGTGGTGGAGGCTGGGGGGGACGACTGGAGCCATGGTGGTCGGCTCGGTAATGGCCGGAGCTCGCCGCGAGTAGACTCGATGGCAGCAGGGGGTGGCAGTCGGGCTGGTGCAGAGTGGTCGTGGTGATGGAATGGTCAGTGGCCGAAGGATTTGATGTCGTAACTGCGGGGGAGGAGTTCAACGGCTCGGTGAAGGAGGCTGGTGGTGCGGGTGGCTATGGCGGATGGCGGTGGTGGCTATGGCAGCTGCCGGAGACGACGGACAGCAGCTCGAAGTTGGCTCGATAATGGCGGTGGGGAGGAGATCTGGCCGGAGCAAAGGAGTGGAGGAAGTGGTGGTGTTGCACGGGAGGGGTCGACAACGGAGGACGAAGGAAGATCCTCGACGCCGCTGGTCTATTCGCGGTCGCTGGAGTTTGAACGCCATTGCGGGCTGTGGTGAGGGCGAAGAACCACGAGTTCTGGAGAAACAATCCGACTCTGATGGGCGAGCTCGGTTAGCTCGACACTCGGAGGGAGGAACTCCTCGTTGCCGCAATGCACAAGGCGGACTGGCCTTCGCGTGGGGAAATCATGTAAGGTGGCATCGACAAGGTGTAGGGGAGAAAAAGCTTGGAAGGAGGAGGGAGCTGTGGCGTGGAGGCTCGGTTTGTGTGAGAAAAGAAGAAGAAGAGAAGAAGAAGAAGAAGAAGAAGAAGAAGAAGAAGAAAGGAAGAAGAAGAGGGATGTTGGCTGGTTATTATGAGGAAGGAGGAGAGAGAAAGTAGTGGGGGTTTTCTATTTATTGGGATTAGGGCCGGCTTGGGAGAAGTGAAGAGTGATGTTGAGGTTTTATTGGGGAAAGGGTGATGTGAGTGTGTGGTTGGGGATGCTCCAATTTGGATGGAGGGCTAGGATTGATCATGAAGGCTTGGTTTCTTCATGTAAAGGAAGGGGGAGAGGGTTGACTATGGTCAAAGAAGGGTAGGCTATCCATTTGGTCTTGGCCAATGAGGTGAGGACACCTAAATTAATAAATTGCAACTAAGCCCCTTAAATTCGGGAAATTGTACGAACACATGAAATGATGCAAAAATTGTCGGGAAAATGGTGTTTGGTGATTTGTATGGTGAGGGGGTGTTGGGTGTGTGGTATGGGTTTAATTAAATGGGCATTGGGATTAATTGGGGATTAAAATATTATTAGAAAAAATTGGTATCCTCGATTTAAATAGGATTTAAAGTGTCCCGCGCTTTTAAATTAAATGGGGGCACTTGGGGTCAAAATTCGGAAATGATACAAAGGTCAAAAATGGTGAGGGCTTAGAGTCAGTCTTGGACCCTTTAGTTGGTCCGGCTCAACGGGTTAAGTTGGTATCTCTAAATTGAGGGTAACAACACAGGTGTCCGACACGGAATTAAATATGGATTAGGATACGTGAAGTTGTGCAATTAATTTATGGCACAACAGATTTAATTTTGAGTGACGAAAAAGTCAAGTGCCTAAATTGGCGAGTCAAGTCAGAAGTACAATAGTCCGATGGAATTTATGGGCTGATATTAGGCTCCGAATAATTTAACAATGATAGGGCACCCCAAGGATTTTAATTAAATAAATTAAAATAACAGACAAACTTAACTCTACTCTAAACCTCAACATCTGCTGCTAAATCCAAAATTTTCCCAGTCCAAACCTGACTATCTATAGAATTAATCGAGAGTGTTTTCAGATACTGATACTCAAAGATGAACCAACTTACCTACTAATCCATCGACTGATACATTGAAGTGTCAATGCCAATACTGTGCACACTGTGTACACCACAGTGATACCCGACTGCACAGTGGATGAGGAACCCGACTGCATAGTGGATGAGGAGACCGACTCCCCATGACAGTCCTATGCCATATTTATACACATATATATATATATCATTACATATACATAACATATATATATACATTCATATATGTAGGTATACGTATCCAAAATATCATATGAATAGGTATAGTTCCTATCAAATATTTTGTCAAACACCTAGTGTGCCCCAATATAAATACTTCATGATACACTACAAGACTTCATGCATAGACCCCCAACTTATAACCAAAACATATACGTATACTATATAGATATATATCATATACATATATTATGATTAGTGATACAAAAATTAGGGAAATGATACAACCTAAAACCAAAACCTCAAATTCATATGATACTATGAAGGAATCATCAAGTAAACCAATAGAGACTCATGCTCTCCCTTAATAGCTATTCCTACATCAATGGGTGGGCTCCTAATGGCCAAACAAATAATTAAAATAGGAATTAAAAGTGGATTTCCAGATTTTCACCTATTGGGAGATGGATTCCCAATGTAACTTCTTCTTCTCTAAGACTCCTTGAACTCTAAGCTTATAGGTCTCTTTTAATGAGGAAAGAATGAGGGATTTGGGGTTTAGAAATTCTAAAATTTATGGACGGAAAGAAGGGTTTTTCTTGGGGGGCTATTTCTAGGGTTTCTTCATGAGTGAGGAGTAGTTTTGAGGGAGGCTCCCTCTTGCTATATAGGGCCAGCCACAATGTAGGGTTAGGGTTTGGGTAATGCATAAAGTCTCTTTTGCCCTCAATGGCTTGTCATGAAGAATTATTTAATTAATAAGGGGTTTAGTCTTAAGTGAGGGATTCCACTAGATGCTAATTAATAGAATAAGGATTAGTCTAGTGGGTGTTTATCTAGTCTAATATAAGGTCCATGGTCACATCAAGTCTAGTCCACTAACCCATGACATCAATGAATATAATATAATATAGATTACATATCAAGCAATTATTAACGTAATAAATATAAATATGGTAAATGACCAAAAAGTCCCTACTTAAAAATATGGTAGTGACAAGGCTACCCTCCTAAAAAAATTTGTCCTCGAAATTGAATTAAACTAGCATAAGAATACAATCAGACAATAAGAACTATACCTCAAGGCTCGAAGAGATACTGGTACTGCTCGCGCATTTTATCCTCCCTCTCCCAGGTTGACTCGCCTGGAGAGTGATGTCTCCATGCAACATGAACCAAAGGAATAGTCTGGTTCCGTAATACCTTTTCCCTACGATCCAAGATCTCTACGGGCTGCTCAAGGTAGCTGAGTGTCGGACCAACCTCGATCTCCGAGTGATCTAGTATGTGACTAGGATCTGCCATGTACCATCTCAGCTGTGACACGTGAAACACGTCATGTACTCCCTCTAGTGCAGGCGGCAAGTCTATTCTATAGGCCACTACACCGACCCTCACAAGAATACCAAAAGGTTCGATGTACCATGTACTAAGCTTTCTGCCTCCACCAAATTGAATCGTGTCCCGTGTCGAAGAAATTTATAAGAACACCAAATCGCCAACCTAGAACAAAATAGTCTTAACACGCAATCTAAAAAAAAATAATCATAAGCCAAAATAACAAAACCTATACCTCAAACTCCAGGGGTCTACTATGGCTGTCGGCTCAATGGCTCTGTCTGTCCTGCGCCACTCAAAGTCTGTCTCTGATAAGTTTTACCTTTTTTGCTGCATTCATGACCATATCTAGTCCTAACAAGGCTCTCTCTCTGACATTATCCCAAGATAACGTTGTGCGACACCTCCGTCCATATAGAGCCTCGAATGGTGATATCTCAATACTGGCCTGGTAGCTGTTGTTGTAAGCAAACTCTACCAGGTGTAGATGATCCTCCCAAGAACCTCCAAGATCTAGAACACAAGTGCGCAGCATATCCTCGAAAGTCTGAATAGTCCTTTCAGATTGCCCGTCTGTCTGGGGGTGATATGCGGTACTGAACTTGAGCTGAGTGCCCAAGCTAGCCTGCAAACTCCTCCAGAAGTGGAAAGTAAAATGACTATCCCGATCCAAGACGATGCTCACAGGAACCCCATGTAATCTGATAATCTATCGCAAGTACATCTCTGCTAGCTTCTTCGTCGATATACCCACTTTGAATGGTAAGAAGTTGGCTGATTTGATCAACCTATCCACAATAACCCAAATCGCGTCCTTTTCTCCTGGAGAATGCGGAAGCCCTGAAACAAAATTCATAGTCATGTGCTCCCACTTCCACTCTGGGATGGGTAAAGGCTGAAGCAATCCATCTGCTCTCTGTCGATCCGCCTTTACCTGCTGGCACACTAAACACCGGGATTCAAAGCATGCTACCTCGCGCTTCATACCATACCATCATACATGCTGCCTCAGGTCTCAATACATCTTGTTGGCACCGGAATGCATCAAGTACTGAGAGCGATGTGCCTCTTACAAAACCTTCTTGCGCAGCTCCTCACTCGACACACATATCCTCGTACCGTGCAGTAAAGACCCATCATCAGCAATAGTGAAGTCTTCTGATAATCCTGTCCGAACCTGTGCCCAGATACTTCTCAGAGCCTCATCATCATACTGCATAGCTCTGATTCTGTCCATCATCTCGGACTGTATCTGCAATCCCCACATCTGAATCTCGATATCGGGAACTAGCACCTCAATTCTCAAGCTCTCAAGATCGGCCAACAAATATCTATCTGTTGTCAAGTACATAGTCATCAGATACTTGCTCAAGGCATCGGCGAATACGTTGGCCTTTCCTGGGTGGTACTGCAATGAAATATCAAAGTCTTTCATCAACTCTAACCACCTCATCTGCCTTATGTTCAACTCTTTCTATGTAAACACGTACTTTAAGCTCTTGTAGTCTATGAAGATCTCCATATGCTCTCCGTACAGATTGTGTTTCCACAGCTTTAGAGCAAACATAATCGCTGCCAACTCCAAATCGTGGGTGGGGTAGTTCTTCTCATGAGGGGGTAATTGCCTAGAAGCATAGGCAATCACCTTCCCGTGCTACTGAAGAACGCAACCCAAACCCTTCCCTGAAGCATCACTGTAGATAGTAAATCCACCTGTCCTTGATGGCAACATCAAAACTGGAGCTTTCATCAATCTCTTCTTCAGCTCATCAAATATGGCCTAACAATCCTCCGTCCAGACAAAATTCACATCTTTTTTGGTCAGCCTAGTAATCAGCTTTGCAACCCTGGAGAAGTCTTGTAAAAACCTCCTATAGTAACCTGCTAGCCCGAGAAAACTCCTGATCTCAGCTACTGAATTGGGAGTAGCCCATGACTCCACTGCCTTGATCTTCTTTGGGTTAACTGAGATTCCGTCACCCGTCACCACATGCCCAAGGAATTCAACCTTGTCAAGGAAGAACTTGTACTTTGAAAGCTTTTCGTAGAGCTCCTCATTCCTGAGAGTCTCCAATACCATCCTTAGGTGCTCTTCTGCTCTTCTGGGGTCTTCGAATACACAAGAATGTCATCGATCAATACCACCATAAACTTGTCAAGGTACTGGTGGAACACCTTGTTCATCAATTTTATGAATACTATCGGGGCATTTGTCAATCCAAATGGCATTACCATGAACTCAAACTGGCCATATCGGGTCCGAAAAGCTGTCTTCGGAATGTCTTCTCTCTTCACCTTCACCTAGTAGTAGCCTGACCTCAAGTCTATCTTTGAAAACACCTTCACTCCGCTCAACTGATCAAAGAGATCATCTATCCTCGGTAGCAGGTATTTGTTCTTAATAGTGAGGTTGTTCAAAGCTCTATAATCGATACACATACGTACCATCCCATCCTTCTTCGGTACGAACAATACCGAAGCCCCCCATAGTGATGAACTGGATTTTATGAAGCCCTTGTCCTGCACCTTCTCAACTTACTTCTTCAGTTCTGCCAACTCGCTGTTGTTGACTCTATAGACGTGTTATAAAATAAGCTCCGCTCCTAGCACCAAGTCTATAGAGAACTCAACATCTTTGTCTGGCGGCAAACCTGACAACTCCTTTGGAAAGACATCCAGGAACTCTGCTATCAGAGGATGTGGCAACTCCTCTTCTTCCATCCTAGCTCCATAAAAAGTGCCCCTGCTCTACTCTGGTGCTCCCCTGGCGACCTTGAACTCTGGCTCTCCTGGTGGTCAAAATATTACTCTGCCTCCATGATGATTTATAGTAGCATGGTGCCTGGTCAACCAGTCTATTCCAAGTAAAATATCATATCCCGAAAGTGGCATGACGAGTAAGCATACGCTCAACTCTTGGCCTCCCATTGATACTCTCCGGTCCTTGCAAAAGTCACTAACTAGGATAATGCCTCCACCAGTCGTGATCTTGCAAGTACTATCTAATGGTTTCGCCTCTAAATGATACTTAAGAGCATAAGATACAGACACGAAGCTGTGGGAAGCGCCATAATCGAATAATGCAAGTGCTGGAATAGAATCGAGAAGAACTGGACCTGAAATCATGTCTCCTGCTGGCTCGGCCTCCTCGATCGTCATGGCATATGCTCGTCCCTGGGGTGCACCTCTCTGCTATTATTGGTGCTGAGCAAACCTCTGCTGCTGTGGCAGAAGTGGAGGTCCCCTCTGCTAGCCTCCTGGTATAGTAGGTACCCTGGCAGGTCCCCTCTGAGCGGCTCCTCCTCATTGACCTGGACGAGTCTGAATAGATGGACAGTCCCTCAGCTGATGTGCTGACGATCCACAAGACAAATATGTACCCAGCCTCTTCCTGCAGATGTCCCTCGTATGTCCTGCCTTCCCACAGTATGCTCACTGGACAGTGGGCTGAGTCTGCCTCTGAGGTTGCTGATGTTGCTGAGTGTATCCTCGAGCGGGTGCCTGGTGCTGCTGATGCTGATACGACCTCTGTTGCTGCTGAAAGTGGGGACGCTTGGCCGGTCCCGCGCTACCACTTGCTCCTTCAGAAGTGTCTTGTCCTCTCTTGGGCTTGAGGTCTAAGTCATCTTCAGCAATCTGGGCATCCATCAGAATGCCCTCGAAGGTAGCAGTGCGACGTCCAGAAGTGCTAGACTTGATCTCTCTCATCAGCCCCTTTCTGAACTTTCGGGCTCGGTCTCCTGGGTCCCGAATCATCGATGGCATAAAAATGACTCAAACGGCAAAACTCCACGGCGTGCTCGTCGACCGACATATTCCCTTGGACCAAGTCATAGAACTGACTCTCCAAGGCTCCCAGGGCTACGTCAGGGAAGAACTTCTCCTTGAAAAACTCCTTGAAAGCCTACAAAGTAAGTCCTCAACAGTGGGTCTCGTCTCTGTACGATACCATATCAGTGCGATATCGAACATCTGACTGCCGACGGCCTCGATCTGCAAGCTGTCTGAAATCTGCGCCAAGCGCAAGTTTCTCTCTATATCCTCCAGCTAGTCCTCAGTGTAGAGTATCCCTTCGATGCCCTTGAACTCCCAAGGCATCATCCTCTTGAAGTCCACTATAGTACCTGGCCTATGGTGTTGCTGGCTAAGGTGCTGCTGTTGCGGCTGTGCAACTCTCTCCACAGCCTGGAGAGCCACCTAATGAGCATTCTCCATGCTCTCTCTCATCAGCTCCATCTGTGCTTGGTACACCTCTGCCTGTACCCTCTGAGCCTCAGTCTGAACTCGCTGAGCCTCCGTTGACGTCCTCTGAGCATCTACGATGCCCTGGATCAACGCGAACATTTGTGCCCCGTCAACTGGCGCACCTTCGAGAAATGGAGTCGGTGGTGGTAGAAGGTGCTCCGTAACAACCGGGGCAACTCTCTGGACAAGTGGGGGAGGAGGACCCCCAAAAAACTGCAGATACTCCCACATGAACATGAGAGGTAGAAGGAACTCCAGCTGTCTGTCCGTCAGGTCGAGAGGTGGCAGACTTCTCTGAAGTTGTGGGTCTCAACCTCAATAATCTAGTCTTCGGTGGCATCCTGAAGACAGACCAAAAAGAATCAATTAAGACAACATATACGATATCATCAAGGAAGGACAGTAAAATTTTAAAGGAAGCAATTATTCAGAATAGCATTATAAAATTAGAAAATTTCTACTTGTGATTGAGCATACTCTCATCATAAATCCTATTTCCTAAAGTAGGCTCATAGTAATACTCTAAGTGAGCACTACTACGACATCGCTCTAATTGCGAATCTAGACCTGCATGGGCCACCACTAAAATATGTCATGACCCGCACCCAGAATTTGGGCATGAGCCGTGGGTACGTGCAGCCTACGCCACAACATCGGCAGTAGAACGTTGTCTAGGTCTCAATACTATTAAATATAACTCATAAGATAACCTGTCAATGATCTCAACTCCATAAGGAGGACAATGAATAATGCATTGATCAATAATTTATAAGATACTTAATCACAATAACTATAGGAAAGTAATAGCACGATAAGATATAAAAGATAAGGAAGTACGGACATAAGTCAAGCACAACAACCCAAAATACAATAATAATCTAGAGTCTAGCTATCCCAACATAAGTAGTCTCAATAATAATACAATCAAAGTCTCAAGTTTAGAACAAATAAATACATAGATAACTAGACCAAGGAGCTATCTAAACGACTGCGGGTAGTGTCTCCTCTAAGGAGAGTGACTCCTCTAGAATTTCTAGTATGTAGTCTCCCTCTACTCCTGGGCCATAGTGAGTAGGACAAAAGTCCTCAAGATCCTTTAAAAAATGTTATCCGGTCAGGATTAGAGCGAAGCACAAGCACTAAACATCAGTTTCATTTATATTGACAAAACTATAATACAGTGTAAGGAAATATATGATAAAGAAATACTGGAAAAATAGGAAATACTGGAGAAATATGTAATCAACAATAGTACTAACTAGCAATGAACAGATATATGTGAATGCTAGAAATGAGTGAACTGGAATAAAGAAATGGAAATTCTAACTAAGTGTTATGAAATATCATTTTACTATGTGATTGGTTTGGGACTAGATCAGGCTTGTTATATATGATTGGCTATGATACATGTGAGGTCAGGTTAACCATATGGTTAGCTATGATGCGAGCAATAGTCAGGCTAATCATATATAACAGGATATGAGGCATGTAAATGGTCAGGCTACACCCTACGTGATATGTGGGCTGAGCTATGATGCATATAAAGTGGGATATGATCACATAATCTTAATATTTCCCCGTCCCTAGCTAGTAGGATGGATTTCAATCATGACTCCTCATGACAGGTATCTATGATACTAGCCCATGTATCCACAGTGTCAGAATCAAGCATACTCTACAACTAGAATCATAGAAATAATCAACATAAAAAAATATCAGAGAATGTACTCGCCTGTGGTCCTGTTACGATCCGCACCCAATGTAAGGATGCAAGTTGGAAATAACGCCCAGCCTACGCCGTAGAATCGACGGTAGACGTTGTCTGGGTAATCTATCTAGCAATATAATAAACCACCAATAATAACAATATAATCAAATACAGATCTAAGATAGAAACAAGCACGAATATGATAAAGAATCGAAATATTCACATATAACTCATGAGTCTGAAATAATACATCAATGAGTCTGAAAGAATGCTACAAAAATAAGCTGGAGACAAATCCAGTACAAGTAATACTAAGAGGGTACTAATCCCGGGTCATCTGTCTCAGTTGGGATAAGTCCCTCCTGAGCCATGGTCCCTGACTCTAAGCCCACAACATCCTGGGGTCCATAATGTGCAGGGTACCACTCCTCAGTTTTATTTGGGAAAAAAATATGCAGTCAAGAAAGGAGCAGAGTACATCTCTAACAACAGTTCTAATTAATTATAAAAACTACAGTAAATAGATGTGAATATACAAGATGCACAATAGATACGAGAGATGCACAATAAAGAAATACTGGAATGAACACAATAATGAACAATATGTCAATGAACAAGAATACTAATGACTAAGTGTGTGAGTACTAGCTTTAACATGTGATCGGTTTGGGAACATGATACAATATATATGGCCTAGTTAATCATACGTGCGGTATGTGATTAACACTATTCAATAACAGTACTTGATACAATAGGGGTATGATCACATATCTACATTAAAGTACTCTCCACCCTCGACTGGTATAATAGATCCAACCACGGTATGCTATGGCACGAGATTCCCCAAGAAGATAGCGACCCTTCCCGAGAATTGGTGTATGTACATATACAAGATAACCAATGAAACAATACTTGCACCATATACACCATATACCAAGGAATAATATCTCATGACGAGATCCGGATATACCAATCCGTGTAACCATAGTGTCAAGAGAACATGGATATCTACACTAGATACAATGAACATAGAGGATATCATAAATGAGAAACTATCAGAGAATGTACTTGCCTGAAGTCCAAAGAATAGTCTCACAGATGTCTGATACGGTGCCTCGAAGACCTAGATATGGAATATAGCATCAATACAAGGTTCCAGAAAGAAAATAAGTTAAACTAGTCAACTTCTAGGTCAACAAGTCAATTCTAAGTCAAGAGTCAAACTCGGTCAACTATGGTCAACTATAATCAAACTATGGTCAACTTCCTATTTCTATTTTGCACAAGTCTAACACAAGGATATTGGGTTCAAATAGTAAAGTCTAGGTCATTAAAACCATATCTTAAATTACTAAGATACCGTATCTCCGGATACGTAAAACAATAGGTAAAATATTATATATTAATATCAAACAATTATTAATAATATAAAATCCTAATTACAAACATTAAATAGGTACCTTGGTTTTGAACCAACTTGGTATCACAACACTAACCCATAATATTGATACCCAAACCCAATACCTTGGGTATCCCCAATTACCTTGGTACTTACCTTGGTATCTCAAGGTAATACCCAAATACTTGTTTATACTAACTACCCGTAAATATATATATGCTACACTAATATTATACATATAGTATACTATAAATACTATTAGCAATTTAGGAACATATTTATATATATATTAAATACCATATATATATATATATATATATATATATATATATATATATATATATATATATATATATATATTTAATAATAAGAAAACTACCAAACCGTCACTAATAACTGTTGCTGACCGTCGCTGAAGTTTTTGATGTTGCTGATACTCTGGGGTTTTAGCGACGGTTCTGCTGCTATCGCTAAACTGCTATCGTTGCTGCTGTTGTATTCTCTTGCTGCTGCTGCTGCTTTGGCGACGGTTCTGCTGTCGCTAAACTGCTGTCGTTGCTGTTGTTGTATGCTATTGCTGCTGTTGTGATGCTGCTGCTTTCGCCTTTGCTGTTGTTGCTAAACACACACACACACACATAATATATATATATATATATATATATATATATATATATATATATATATATATATATATATATATACAACTATACAATTTATACATAAATTCTATAACTACTAATATATATATATACTTACTACATATGAATATACATATACCCATATATATATACTAATACTTATATATAACTGAACATACAAGTATATGTATATATAATCATAGAATAATATGTATACATGTATCATATAAGTATATATAGATAATATAACAACTCATATATATAATACATAACCACAACATATATATACTATAATATATATATACACATACACTACACTATTTAAATAGCTCTTACCTATGTAGAATAATAGCTATATGTAACATACATAATAAATACATAGATATAAGACACAAGAAAACATAAATATATATATGTATTCACCACCATACACATATACACACAATAACCACATATGCATATACAATAACTAGTAGATCTTACATATGTAAAATAATAACTACATAAATATACAATACATATATATAATAGATATATAGATCTATGATATTTAATACATAAATATATATAACAACAATATATAACAATATATATATATATATATATATATATATATATATATATATATATATATATATACATCTATATAATTACACTCCTCCACGAATAAGAGCACAAAAGAAATAGATCTACCATTAAATTGCACATCGCATGGAACGTATCACTACGTATACCACTAGATCTAGGATACGCTTGCGACACGAGTCCACCACACATCCAAACGTACCCCGAAGGACACGAACAAGTCATATATATTATTTATGAATAATATGAAGAGTCAAATACAAATCTACGTGTCCGTGTCAAAATATGACATGCTCAAAGTCCCGTGTCGGAAAAAAAACCCCCAAATCAACACGTATCACCAAATTATTGGGATACGACCTACACATACCCAATTGTGGACACGATACTAGTCCCAAACACACAAGCACATGCCAAATTGATCTATAGGACCAATTGACACATACAACAAATGTCAATCTCGAAATTCTTTCAAAATTGACACAAAAAGTACCATAACTTTTTCAATAGGCCTCATATGAACACAAAACCAAATTCTATGGGTAGCCTATGCATATGGGTTGATTTATCATGGTTAAATCTCATATTTATAACCTAATTTAAGGAAAAAAACTGAATTGTACCTATTGGGAGATGGATTCCCAATGAAACCTCCAAATGTGATAAAATTGGCCTCCAACTTGTAGATCCTTGCTCCTCTTTGTAGATCCTTGCTTCCGCCTTCTAGATCCTTGCTCCACTAGTCTCCAATGATAATTTGGGAAGGAATTAGGATGAAATTTGGTAGGAAAATGAAGTGTAAATGAAGGAATTTGGTTGAGAGAAATTATAGATCTAGTTTCCAAATGAAAAGAGGAGAGAAAAATAATTCCCCCCACCTCTATATAGGCCAGCCCCCTTTCCCCTTCCTCAAGTCACTATATAATGTCCATTATACCCCTTGGGGCCTCTCATGAAGAAATAATTAAGGTGGGAAGCTTCTAGTCTAATGGTTTAATTAATTTTAATCCATCTCCTAATCAATAGGCTTTTTAAATGGGCTACAATCTAACAATTAATACATGTTTGTCCATGAGTCTAAACTAACTAGTTAGGTCCACTAACATAAGTCAAAAATAAATAACTACACCTAACAATAATTAAATAATACAACAAATAATTATTTATCATGCACAATATTTAATTAAATATAAAATTACTAAAATACCCTTTTCTAGAAACTGTGGTAGTGACAAGTCTACCCTCCTTAAAATAATTTTGTCCTAGAAATTCAAAGACGAAAACTACCCCCAAAAAATAACAGAACATAACAAAAGAACAGAACTAACTATGAAAGAACATAACATAATTAGGAAAGAACATACCTCAAGGCACAAAAAAATATGCATAACCCTCTCGCATTTCATCCTCTCTCTCCCAGGTAGACTCCCCCGGAGAGTGATGCCTCCATGCGACGCACACCAAAGGAATAGTCTGGTTCCTCAGCACATTCTCTCTCCGATCCAGAATCTCAACTGGCTGCTTTGGATAGCTAAGAGTAGGGCCCACCTCTATCTCCGAGTGATCCAATACATGACTAGGATCTGCCACGTACTGTCTCAACTGCGATATGTGAAACACGTTGTGCACCCCTACTAATGCAGGTGGCAAGTCTAGTCTATAAGCAACTACACCGACCCTCTCTAGAATAGTGAAAGGTTCGATGAATCATGGACTAAGCTTCCTGCCTCTACCAAAGCGAATCGTGCCTCGTGTCGGAGAAATCCTCAGAAACACCAAACCACCCACCTAGAACAAAACACAACCTTAATAACTTAATCTATAACAAACAACCAATAATAAGCACCAAACAAAAGATAAACTATACCTCGAACTCCAAAGGTCTCCGGTGGCTATCAGCCCAATACCGTTGTCTGTCCTGTGCTACACGAAGTCTGTCTCTGATTAACTGAACTTTCTCCGCTGCATCTACAACCATCTCTTGCCCAAGCAAAACTCTCTCTCCAACATCATCCCATGACAAGGGAGTACGACACCTCCGACTATACTAGCCTGGTAGCTGTTGTTGTAAGCAAACTCTACCAAATAGAGATGGTCCTCCCAAGAACACCCAAAATCTAGTACACAAGTGCGCAATATATCCTCGAGAGTCTGAATAGTTATCTCTGACTGTCCATCTGTCTAGGGATGATATACAGTACTGAACTTGAGTTGAGTGCCCAAACTCTCCTGTAAACTCCTCCAGAAATGAGAAGTGAAACGACTATCCCGATCCGAGACTATGCTGACAGAAACTCCTTGTATCCTAACGATCTGTCTCACATACATCTCTGCCAGCTTCTCCGTAGACAAACCCACCTTGAAAGGCAAAAAGTGGGCTGACTTGGTCAACCTATCAACGATGACCCAAATCGGGTCTTTTCCTCCTGGTGATCGTGGAAGTCCGGACACAAAATCTATAGTAATGTGCTCCCACTTCCACTCTGAAATAGGTAATAGCTGAAGTAAACTTCCCAGCCTCTGCCTCTTGGCTTTCACCTGCTGGCACACTAAGCATTTGGATACAAACTGTGCCACTTCCCTCTTCATGCCATACCACCACACACTCTTTCACATATCCCGATACATCTTGTTGGCACCAGAATACATGGAATACTGAGAGCGATGCGCTTTCTGCAATACCTCCTTACGCATCTCCCCACTAGGCATACACAATCTAACTCCATGCCTCACAGATCCATTCTCAGCAATGATGAAATTATCCTCCAATCCTGCTCTTACCTGAGCTCTGATGCTCTTCAGAGATACATCCTCATATTGTGCTGCCTTGATCCTGTCCATCAAAATTGAATGTATCTGTAATTCCCATATCTGCATAGCACAACCAGGAACTATCACCTTGATGCCCAAGCTCTCCAAGTCCTCCAGCAAATATCGATCCTGCATCAAGAACATAGCTACCGGATACCTACCTAAAGCATCGGCAACTACATTAGATTTCCCAGGATGATATTGCAAATATATATTAAAATCCTTCATCAGTTCCAACCACCGACACTGCCTCATGTTCAACTCCTTCTGCGTGAAAATGTACTTCAAGCTCTTGTGGTCTGTGAAGATCTCTACATGCTCTCCGTACAAATAATGTTTCCACAATTTCACGGCGAAGATGACTACTGCCAACTCCAAATCATAGGTAGGATAGTTTTTTTTACGAGGACGCAATTGCCTGGATGCATATGCAATCACTTTCCCATTCTGCTGAAGAACACAACCCAATCATTTTCCCGATGCATCACTATAAATAGTGAAACCTCCAGACCCTGATGGCAACGTCAAAATAAGTGTAGACGTCAACCTCTTCTTCAACTCCTCAAAAGCAATCTGGAAATCCTCCGTCCAAACAAACTCTATATCCTTCCTGGTGAGTCTGGTCATCGGCTCGGCAATCCTCGAAAAATCTAGCACAAACTTTCTGCAGTAGCCTGCCAATCCCAAGAAACTCCTGATCTCTGCTACCGAACTCGGGGTCTTCCAAGATTCCACTGCTGCGATCTTCTTCGGATCCACTGAAATACCATCACTAGTCACAACATGCCCCAGGAATTCTACCTTGTCCAGGAAAAACTCATACTTGGACAACTTCCCATATAGCTTCTCCTTCCTCAGCACATCCAACACAATCCTCAAATGCTCCTCATGCTCCTCTGGTGTCTTTGAGTATATGAGTATGTCGTCGATGAACACCGCCATGAACTTGTCAAGGTAATGATGGAACACCTTGTTCATCAAGTTCATAAATACCGTTGGTGCATTAGTCAACCCAAACGGCATCACTATAAACTCATACTGACCATACCGAGTTCTAAAAGCAGTCTTCGGTATGTCCACCGGCTTCACCTTCACTTGATGGTAGCTTGATCTCAAATCTATCTTAGAAAACACCTTGGAACCACTCAAATGATCGAACATGCTTACCGATCCATCCATCTTTGGTACAAACAATACCGGGGCTCCCCACAGTGAAGAACTCGATCTGATAAATCTCTTATCCTATAATTCATCCACCTGCTTCTTCAGCTCGACCAGCTCGCTATTGTTTACTCTATAGACATGTTTCAAAATTGGTTCTACACCTGGCACCAAGTCTATAGAGAATTCAATATCTCGATCTGGTGACAAACCTGGCAATTCCTCAGGAAACACATCCAAAAACTCTGCTATCAACGGATGCGGCAACTCCTTGTCTTCCACCATAGCTCCACAAATAATGCCTTATCCCTGCTCCGCAGCTCCTCTAGCAAAATCAAACTCTTGCTCTCCTAGCAGACCAAATAAAACTCTGCCTCCTCTACAATCTATGCTAGCACGGTACCTACTCAACCAATCCATCCCGAGTATAATATCGTAGCTCGGAAGTGGCATTACAAGTAGACACACACCCAACTCCCGGCCTCCCAGAGTAACTTTTCGATCTTTGCAAATATCATTAACCAGGATAATCCCTCCCCCGGTCATGATCTTGCAAGTCTTAAGCAAGGACTCAGCTACCAAACCTTGCTTCAGAGCAAAAAAACTGATACAAAACTATGGGAAGCACCATTATCAAACAAAGCTAAAGCTGGAATAGAATCAAGAAGAATAGAACCTGCGATGACATCTCCGGTGGGTTCATCCTCCTCGACGGTCATAGCAAACGCTCATCCCTGACGTGCACCTCCCAGCTGCTGATGCTGGATATAACGTTGCTGCTGTGTCGGAAGCGGTCCCCTCGGCTGTACTGCTGTCACGACCCGTACCCGGTTTAGGGGCACGAGTGCGTGGGTACGTCCAGCCTACGCCGCAGCATCGACGGTAGAACGCTGTCTAGGTCATGTAACTATCTAATCAAACTCACATGAATACCCAACTCCATAAGGAGACGTGGATATCATAAAACAGTGTTAGAAATACTCAATAACCTAAACTAAAGCACGATGAGATATCAAGGCAAACAAGAAATACAAGACAAGTCTAACGACAGAATAGTCATACCTGCAATCAGTAACATCCAATCCCCAAGTGTGTCAGAAACAAGTCCACTAAGGTCACAGTCTGGAAAAATATTTTCCAGTCAGGAAGGAGCAAAGTACATCTCTAAATAGCAGTTCTATATTAATGATATAAACTATGTAGCAGTTCTAGATGGAAATATACGAGATGCATGTATAGGTACGAGAAATGTACAATAAAAGAAATACTAGAAATACTGTAAGTAAATGCAGGAAAAGAAACAATATGTCAATGAGCAAGAAACCTATGACTAAGTGTGTGAGTACTAGCTTAAACATATGATCGGCTTGGGAACTTGATCAGGCTGGTTACATGTGATTAGCTATGATTCATGTAAGGTCAGGCTAACCGTTGGTTAGCTATTATGCATGTAGAGGTCAGGCTAATCACACGTAACAGCTATGAAGCATGTAAATGGTCAGGCCGCACCCAACGTGAGATGTGGGGTGAGCTATGATGCATGTAAAGTTGGGTATGATCACATATCTATACTAAAATACTCCCCACCCCCGACTGGTATAGTAGATCCAATCATGGTACGCTATGGCACGGGATTCCCTAGGGAGGTAGCAAATCTCCCCGGTTCTCAGTGTCTGTACATGCACAAGATAACAAGGAAACAAGTCTTGTACAAGCTACACCATGAATAAGGAATAACATCTCATGACGAGATCCGTGTATACCAATCCGTGTAACCAACGTGTCAAGAGCATGGATATCTACACTAGATACAGTGAACATAGGAGATATCATAAATAAGAAACTACTCAGAGAATGTACTTGCCTTGGGTCCTTAGCTGGTGAATACCAATGTCCTGTCCCAGAGTATCGTCTGGAGAATCCGACAGTCCTAAAGGCATATAATAAACAATACAATATTTGTATCAGAAGCTATACTAAAGACACAAGCAAATACTAACTCAGGGGCTATGCCAGGTATGGCACTGGTCAATCTAGGGTCATCTAGTAGGGATACGTATATAAATACACCTTTACACTCAGAGTATATACCAATAAAACGTATATAATATATATAAGTGTCTATTAGTAATTGTACAAAATACGTATATGTGTATATACTAAATAGATGTATATAAATATATATTTTTATACCAAAATACATATTTGTATATATATCAATCAAATATTTTTATATATATATAACTAATCAGAGAATGTACATAATGCCACACTTCTCAAGGTGATCCCAAATGAAGTAGCAGTTAGTTCCAATGGGTCCGGAGTAGTCCAAATAGCTAGAAACTATATAAAGAAGTCCAAGATCGGAGTTCGGCACGAAAATCGAGATAAGGATACCGAGTCCTCAATGCATAGAGAAAATATACGGGGTTAACAAGTTTAGTTAAAAGAGAAAGGGTCGTCTATTTGTTATTAAGGTAACACCTTAATTTAATAAAAATCATTTCGAAATTATTTTGAACAATAATTGTTAAAACTTTCCTTTCGAACAAAATTACAATTTAAAAGTTTATTTATAAAAATTTAGTATTTTCGTAGAAGCCAATATATTTTTATATCTATAGTAAATTCAGTTACCAGTCCAAATAACCAATTTTGAACAAATTTATTATTGAAACTATTTCTTAAATAATAATATAAACCCCAACAAATTATTATATTTTTGCATAATTAAAACCCTTATAATTATTACGCAACTACTAATTACATAAAAACTAACTAATTGCATATTAATATAACCAAATCCTTATATATAATACATAACTAAATTTTACACATAATAAATAACTAAATTCATACATTATAAACAATAAAACTAATTATATTTTAATTACTAAACTAATTACATAAAATTACTAAACTAATTATATGAAATTACTAAACTAATTATATGAAATTTACTAAACTAATTATATTAATTACTAACTAATTATAAATTAACTAATTGATTATATAACTAAACAATTCTCTTTAACTTTCCCCCAAACGTTGCTTTGAGAATCGAAGAGAACCGGAGAAGGGAGGCTCACATCGGTTTTCAGGCGTCGGCACGGTGGAGGTCCGCCGGGGTCACGCGGGCAAGGCGTCGGCGGTCGACGACTGCTGTGGCGGCGGTGGTGCTCGTATCGAGGAGGCGGCGGGTGCTCGGCTCGAGGCGGCGGCGAAGCTCGGCTCGACGGATCTGCTGTGGCGGCGGCGGTCGAAGCTCGGCGGTGGTCGACGGATCCGAGGCGGCCACGGCCCGACGACGTTGAGAAGATCCGAGGCGGCCACGGCTCGACGAGGTTCAGATATAGGGTTAGGTTTTTTTGAATTCTGTGAATCGAGTCGGGGTTGGATCGTGTCCGGGGCTGGACACGATGGTGGTGCTGTGGTATTGGGGGTGGACGTGTCCGGGTGTTGGACACAGAGATGATGTACTGTGGTAGAGGTGGATGTGTCCAGATGGTGTCGGACACAATCTCATGTAAGGTTGTAATAGCTGGACACAGAAAATAAATGGATACGATAGGACACCCGGGGTCGGACCCGAGGCCAACACGGCCGATACCTAAAGCTGGACACATGGACACGAGCATACAAAAATGGTGATGGCTTGTTGGCTTGTGGGAATTTGTGAGGGCTAGCTAATAATTTTGGGATTAGGGTTTCTTGGGAATGGTGTGGGTAAGAGACTTTAAATAGGGAGAGAGGGTGTGGGATAAAGGGTGAGGATTGGCCCAATTAATGAATGGCCAAGATTAGATATGAATGAGTTTTTCATGTGGGAAATGAGGGTGTGAATGGGAGATGGTAAACTTGTAAATTTTTAATAGAAAAAGATTATAATTTAAGAAAATATTTTAAGAGGCTTCCAAGGCTAATTGATTCCCGAAATTTATTATGAAGAAAACAACTAGTCCTTTAAATAATTTTTTGATTTCAAGCCAATAAATATTTGAAACTAGAGAATTATATATATATATATCATTATTTATCTATTTAATTTATAATAAATCGACATTTAGGAAAAATGATTTTTTTTTGTAAAAGATTTCAAATCACCTTCTAAAATCAAACATTGCTCAAAAATCTAATACTAAAACTCAAGGAGAAAATATTTTTAAAACTTGATATTTAAAAATAAATTAAAATCTAAATATTTCGAGAATTTGGAAATCGGAGGTTACAACTGCAGGTGGTCTCGTTTGTGCCCTTGGAGCTGAAACTGCTCCCTTAACTGCACGACGAGGACACTCTCTCGACTGATGCCCTTCAGTACCATAATACAAACAAACTCCTAGCTTTCTTCTGCAAACTTTCTAGATATGGTTGGGCTTCTTATAGTAGTTGCAGGAAGCTTGCTGTAACTGTCTCTGCTGTTGTAGTGCCTGGTGAAAAGGTGCCTTAGCTGGAGTCTGGTGCTGCTGAGGCTGCTGGAAAGGCCTGGACTGGAAATAAGGATGTTTGACTGATACTGCACTATTGTTTGCCCCTAGAAAAGAATCACGGTCTCTCTTGGACTTCAAACCCAACTCCCGCTCAACCTTGCGTGCCTCCACAAGTATCTCCGAGTATGTCTCATAAAAAGAAGGAATAAGGATATTCACTTCCCAGTTTAGACCCTCACGGAAATGAATAGCCCGAACCTCCGTCTCTCACACCAAATACTCTGCAAATTGGCTCAACCTGCCGAACTCCGCAGCGTACTCCTCCACAGACACGCTCCCCTGAATGAGACTCTCAAACTGTCTCCCCAAGTCTAGCCTGTCTGCCCGAGCAAAAAACTTTTTCTTGAAGAGGTCCTTGAATACCTCCCAAGACTTTTCCGCGTCAACAAGAATCGGCTCATTCCTGAACCAAGTACGAGCGACGTCGAACAGTTGAAGTCCGACCGCCTCAACCATCAGATCCTCAAAAAGACGGGATACCCTCATAAGATGCTCAATGTTCTTGAGCCAATCATCAACATAGACGATGCCCTCCATCCCCTTGAAGACCCTAGGCTCCAGCTTCTTGAAGTCTTGAATATTCCTTGGCCGAAGTTGAGCAACCTGAGGAGCAACTTGCTGCTGGACCGGAACTTCTTTCTCGACTACGACACAAGCAAGCTGATGGGCACTCTCGATGCCCTGCCGTAGAACATCAGTCTGCCTCTGATGTGACTTAGACTGAGCCCTCTGTACCTCTAGCATCTCACGAAACAGTGTAAACATCTGTGTCGCCTCTGCTAGCACATGAGGTGGAGATGAAGGTGGAAGCCCCTCAGATACAGTTGGCATAGTCCTCTGAGTAGGTGATGGACCTCCGAAAGCAGCTGACACTCCAATCACCGGAGAAGTGACTAGTGCAGGCCCTCGGGATGTCGCAGACCTCTCAGAAACTGCTCTCCCCTGCTGCGATCTAGTCTTAGGCGACATCCTGAGACAAAGCGAAAGAAAGAATCAATATGGCACATGATATAAGACACCCAAGGAAAGGACAATTTAAGAGATCAAGTATCAATATCAAGGAAGAATAGTTGAATCAAAATAATGGTCCTAGATGTGATTGAGTATTCTTAGCCTATAACCTATATCCTATATCTTATCGCAGGCTCGTAATGGTACTTAATTCAGAGCACCACTACGAATCATACTAATTGCGACCTCGAATAGACCTGCATGGGCCACCACTAAAAATGTGTCATAATCCGCACCCGATGTAAGGACACAAGTCGGAAACAACACCCAGCCTACGCCGCTGAATCAGTGGTAGAATGCTGTCTGGGTAATCTATCTAGCAATATAATAAACCACCAACTATAACAATATACTCAATCACAGATCTAAGATAGAAACGAGCATGAATATAATAAAGAATCAAAATAGTCAAATACAACTCATGAGTCTAAAATAATACATCAATGAGTCTGAAAGAATGCTACAAAAATAAGCTGAAGATAAATCCAGTACAAAAAAAACTAAGAAGTTACTAATCCTTGGTTATCTGTCTCAGTCGGGATAAGTGCTTCCTGAGCCAGGGTCTCTGACTCTAAGCCCACAATATCCTGGGGTCCATAATGTGTAGGGTGCCACTCCTCAGTGTCATCTGGGAAAAATATATCCAGTCAGGAAAGGAGCAGAGTACATCTCTAACAGCAGTTCTAATTAATGATAAAAACTATGTAACAGTAAATAGATGTGAATATGCAAGATGCACAATAGATACGAGAGATACACAATAAGAAAATACTGGAATGAACACAATAATGCACAATATGTCAATGAATAAGAATACTAATGACTAAGTGTGTGAGTACTAGCTTTAACATGTGATCGGCTTGGGAACATGATATAATATATATGGCCTGGCTAATCTTACGTGCGGTGTATGATTAACACTATTCAATAACAGTACTTGATACAATGGGGGTATGATCATATATCTACACTAAAGTACTCCCCACCCTCGACTGGTATAATAGATCCAACCACGGTATGCTATGGCACGAGATTCCCCAAGAAGATAGCGACTATTTTCGAGAATCGGTGTCTATACATGTACAAGATAACCAATAAAATAATACTTGCACCATATATACCATATACTTAGGAATAAGATCTCATGACGAGATCCGGATATACCAATCCATGTAACCATAGTGTCAAGAGAATATGGATATCTATACTAGATACAATAAACATAGAGGATATCATAAATAAGAAACTATCAGAGAATGTACTCGCCTGAAGTCCAAAGAATAGTCTCACAGATGTTTGATACAGTGCCTCAAAGACCTAGATATGGAATATAACATCAATACAAGGTTCCAGAAAGAAAATAAATTAAACTAGTCAACTTCTAGGTCAACAAGTCAATTCTAAGTCAAAAGTCTAACTCGGTCAACTCTAAGTCACCTATGGTCAACTATAGTCAAACTATGGTCAAACTATGGTCAAATTTCTATTTCTAGGTTGCACAAGTCTAACACAAGGATATTGGGTTCAAATACTAAAGTCTAGGTCATAAAAACCATATTTTAAAATACTAAGATACCGTATCTCCGGATACGTAAATCAATAGGTAAAATATTACATATTAATATCAAACAATTATTAATAATATAAAATCCTAATTACAAACATTAAATAGGTACCTTAGTTTTGAACCAACTTGGAATCACAACACTAACCCATAATATTGATACCCAAACCGAATACCTTGGGTATCCCCAATTACCTTGGTACATACCTTGGTATCTCAAGGTAATACCCAAATACTTGTTTATACTAACTACCCGTAAATATATATATGCTACACTAATATTATACATATAGTATACTATAAATACTATTAGCAATTTAGGAACATATTTACATATATATTAAATATCATATATATATATATATATATATATATAATATTAAGAAAACTGCCAAACTGTCACTAATAACTGCTGCTGACCGTCGTTGAAGTTTATGATACTGCTGATACTCTAAGGTTTTAGCGACGGTTCTACTGCTGTCGCTAAACTTTTGTCGCTGCTGCCGTTGTATGCTCTTGCTCTTGCTGCTGCTGCTTTGGTGACGGTTCTGTTGTCGCTAAACTGTTGTCGCTGCTGCTGTTGTATGCTATTGCTGCTGCTGCTGCTGTGCTGTTACGACGCTGCTGTTGTCGCCTTTGCTGCAGTTGTATGCTATGGCTGTTGTTGTCGCCTTTGCTGTTGTTGCTAAAAATACACACACACACACACACACACACACACAAATATATATATATATATATACAACTATACAATTTATAAATACATTCTATAACTACTAATATATATATATATAATTACTATATATAAATATACATACACCTATACGTATATACTAATATTTATATATAACTACACATACAAGTATATGTATATATAATCATAGAATAATATGTATACATGTATCATATAAGTATATATAGATAATATAACAACTCATATATATAATACATAACCACAACATATATATACTATAATATATATATATACACATACACTACACTATTTAAATAGCTCTTACCTATGTAGAATAATAGCTACAAGTAACATACATAATAGATACATAGATCTAAGACACAAAAAAATATAAATATATATATATTCACCATCATACACATATACACACAACAACCACATATGTATATACAATAACTAGTAGATCATACATATGTAAAATAATAACTAAATAAATATACAACACATATATATAATAGATATATAGATCTATGATATTTAATACATAAATATATGTAACAACAATATATAACAATATATATATATATATATATATATATATATATATATATATATATATATATATATATATATATATATATATATATATATATATTATACTCCTCATGAATAAGAGCACAAAAGAAATAGATCTACTATTAAATTGCACATCTCATGGAACGTATCACTCTGTATCCTACTAGATCTAGGATATGCTTGTGACACGAGTCCACCACACATCCAAACGTACCCTGAAGGACACGAACAAGTCATATATATTATTTATGAACAATACGAAGAGTCAAATACAAATCTACATGTCCGTGTCAAAATGTGACATGCTCAAAGTCCCGTGTCGGAGGAAAAACCTCCAAATCAACACGTATCACCAAATTGTTGGATACGACCTACACATACCCAATTGTGGATATAACACTAGCCCCAAACACACAAGCACATGCCAAATTGATCTATAGGACCAATTGACACACACAACAAATATCAATCTCGGAATTCTCCCAAAATTGACACAAAAAAATACCATAACTTTCTCAATAGGCCTCCTATGAACACAAAACCAAATCCTATGGGTAGCCTATGCATATGGGTTGATTTCTCATGGTTAAATCTCAGATTTAGAACCTAATTTAAGGGGAAAAATTAAATTATACCTATTAGAAGATGGATTCCCATTGAAACCTCCAGATGTGATAAAATTAGCCTCCAACTTGTAGATCCTTGCTCCTCTTTGTAGATCCTTGCTTCCTCCTTCTAGATCCTTGCTCCACTAGTCTCTAATGGTGATTTGGGAAGGAATTGGGATAAAATTTGGTAGGAAAATAAAGTAGGAATGAAGGAATTTGGTTGAGAGAAATTCTAGATCTAGTTTCCAAATGAAAAGAGGAGAGAGAAATAATCCCCCCCCTCTATATAGGCTGGCCCCCTTTCCCCTTCCTCAAGTCACTATGTAATATCCATTATACCCCTTGGGGCCTCTCATGAAGAAATAATTAAGGATGTAAGCTTCTAGTCTAATGGTTTAATTAATTTTAATCCATCTCCTAATCAATGGGCTTTCTAAATGGGCTCCAATCTAACAATTAATACATGTTGGTCCATGAGTCTAAACTAACTAGTTAGGTCCACTAGCACAAGTTTAAAATAAACAACTACACCTAACAATAATTAAATAATACAACAAATAATTATTTATCATGCACAATATTTAATTAAATATAAAATTACTAAAATATCCTTTCCTAGAAAATATGGTAGTGACAGGTCCTGAGCAAGGTGTGAGGATCGACGTCCAAGATGGAATCACAAGGACCTAATTATAAAAATATTAGTGTTAAAAAGGTGTTGAAAAGATATACATGTATACCTAATTCTAGTTTAGGCATTCAGGTCGTTTCTAGGTCACTTGGCCTCTTGCAAATTCTAAAATTAGAGTCCATACTTATCCATAGAGTCGATTTCTAGGTGATGTTAGGTCTACACTAACTAATCATAGGGTATACTTGACTATACTAGTTAATAGCTATATTAGTACTATTAGTATATATAATTCATATGCCTTGCTGTCAATTGGTACCTTCTAGTATCAAGTGCTTCACAGTCACCATCTAACCTAATACTAAATTGATACCCTTAACTTCTACCCCTTTACTGAACTAACCTATTGAACCCCTTACTGATACTTACATAGTGTCAAATCCCCATCTACACACACACTAAACTAACTAACACTAGTATACATATAAACTTAGGAAGCAACATAAAAAAATATATGATTGCCACATAATAACCAAACTGACACCAAGAATCCAATAGTGCTGCTAAAACTGAATTAAAATATGCAAATAGACAAGGCAAAATCTGCAAATAGGCAGGTCAAAAACCAAATTGCTGTGATTTGCCCTATAGAGGCAGCATACAGGTAAATTTGAAGAAAAATATACCACATAATAAAATATGCAAATAGATGCAAATTTGCTACTGATACTCACATAAAGAAACCCCTTACACATACACACACTCACAAACACATAGCACATACACTCACTGGACCTGCTCACTCACTCACACATTGGAAACTGATACACTAACCAACTAACTAATACACTAGATCCTGATACACTGACACTAACTAGCTAACTAATACACTCGATCCTGATACACTGATACTAACCAGCTAACTAATACACTAGATCCTGATACACTGATACTAACAAACTAACAAATATACTAGATCCTGATACACTGGTACTAAACTGATACTGGACTGCACGATATTTCTACTGCTATCCTCCTTGCTATTGAAGTGACTATTGTACGAGCCCTTGCTATGCACAGCCATAGCTCTCTCTGCTGTGCATCGAGCCTTGCTAAAATTGGGCTACACATGTTATACAGTTGGCCCAAGCCTCAATGCAGTATACGAGCACTGTGCTCCCTGTAGTTGGCTTCCTTGCTGGGCATCCCCTTAATGAAACTGCACATCCTTCTTACCACTGACTGTTGCTCTCACTCACTCACTGACACACATATACATAACATACCTACACATATACATCTAACACACTCCCTCACTGATTCCTCGCTCGACTGATACACTATACTTCATTCGAGTGATACACGGATACACACAGGGAACCAAACACCCTAACTCCTCACATAACCACACAATAAAAAAACCCACCCGAATTCCCCCATCTACTGATACTTCCCTGTTGTCAACTAACACCTAACACCTAATGCCCTTCACTGTGAATCTTCCTGAATGCACACAACAAATCTGAGGAGAATGCTCGAGTTGCTCCCTTCAGCTAAAACTGATACACTGCTCATTCACTACAACTAACCTACTAACATAAGCCACTACTTAGCTAAACTAACTATACATTAATATGCTAACCTCACTAACTGTAATTGAAAACTGATACACAAAACATGAATGGATACTGATACTCAACGATGAACCAACTTACCTACTAATCCATCGACTGATACACTGAAGTGTCAGTGCCAACACTGTGCACACTGTGTACACCACAGTGATACCCGACTGCACAGTGGATGAGAAACCCGACTGCACAGTGGATGAGGAGCCCGACTCCCCATGACAGTCCCATTCCATATATACACATATATATCATTACATATACATAACATATATATATATATATATATATATATACATTCATATATGTAGGTATACGTATCCAAAATATCATATGAATAGGTATACTTCCTATCAAACATTTCGTCAAGC
This sequence comes from Iris macrosiphon, assembly GCA_036927795.1. Taxonomy (NCBI): domain Eukaryota; kingdom Viridiplantae; phylum Streptophyta; class Magnoliopsida; order Asparagales; family Iridaceae; genus Iris; species Iris macrosiphon. The sequence continues at coordinate 162,598,692 of JAYESA010000009.1, read as the reverse complement.
ACCTAGTGTGCCCCAATATAATACTTCATGATACACTACAGGACTTCATGCCTAGACCCCCAACTTACAACCAAAAGTGTCATGACCCGCACCCGAAAAATCGGGCATGAGTGTGGGTACGTCCAGCCTACGCCGCAGCATTGGCGGTAGAACGCTGTCTAGGTCAACTATCTAGATAACAATCTCACGCAATCAGTATATAAACCTGTCAAGATCTCAACTCCAAACATAGGAGCAATATCATAATGATAATCACAATGTACTCAATCACGAATCTAAGCACGATAAGATAACAAGAAGTCTAACAACTACAACTAAAAACAACCACAACATCAATAATAATAATACATCATCCTGAATAAAATATAATACAAGGTCTCAATCCAAAATCGGAGACAAATCCGGTGCTAAAATCTAATAAAAACAATAACAAGGTCCTAGTGATCCTGGCTACCAACCCGGAAATTACCCCTAAACTAGAGGGTCCCTGTCTGCACCATCGACAGGCTCAGGTTGATAAAACGTTGGACACCACTACTCCGGATACTCTGGAAAAAATATGTCCAGTCAGGACTGGAGCAAGTACATCTCTAACAGCAGTTCCATTTAAATAATAAAAACTATAAAACAGTTGTAGTAAGTAGCAAGAAAAATAAAATAAAGTATGGAACAAAAAATATATATAAGTCACTGGTGCATAAAGGTAAAGATGCATGAATATCAGAAGCAAGATAGTAACAACTACAGGATACAAGAAATCTAAACTAAGAGTAAGTTTGTGCACAAGAACGTGTAGTGAGTCCAGCATGAAATACATGTAGAGAGTCAAGTCCAGAAGCATGTAAGTGAGACCAGCAAGAAATGCAAGAGAGTCCAGACTAGAAAGAATGAACTCGGTGCCTTTGAAATACTTGTTTCGATATGTAAACGGCTAGGGGTAAGTACGTCTCACCGCGCACTGGGTGCGCGGCTGCTATCATTCCAGATTAGACCAGAGGGAGTGATTTCTGATGATTCCAGATGGGAATGTTTACATGTCTACTCGAGTATTTCCCCACCCTGACTAATGTTTTGGATAATAAACGAGAAAAGATTTAATGAATGCAGAAAATAAGGTCTTGTGCGAAGACCTGCCCTTCTTTTATGTTTACAAACAAGATTGTACAAATTTGATCCTACACGAGGATGTCTAAGTATAATTTATTTAATCTGGGTAAATATTGCTATAGGTATCTGATCTGTAGTTGATTACTTTAGCCCTTGGACCACACGATGTTGAAGAAGTGGCGTGGAAGACAGGTAGCAGCTTCGAAGGTTGCTAAAGAGGGTGGATGTCCGATGCCAAAGTCGTCGATCCCTTCTCTTTGCCTGAGCTCTGGATTCTCCTCTCTCTCTTTCTCTCTCCTCTATTTCTCCTTTTAATTTGTCGACCTTGTCCTCTGTTGATAGAGGTCTCTATTTATAGAGTTTTAGTGACAGTGACCACTCGGTCGGTGTAAAAACCGAGTAGTAGAAAGTAAAGCACCCTTTTACACAACGGTTAAAATAACCAATGCCTGCGTATAGATGATCTTTTGAATGAGCGTGTGACATGGGTCCAACTAAGGGACAAAACGTGTATAACTGCTACGAAGATCATGGCGTAGAAGCCACGTAGGTAGGTATCCCTCGTGTAGAAGAGGTTGGCATAGAAGCCAATGTCTGTCACCATGGCGTAGAAGCCAAATAGTTATCAAACCGGCATAGAAGTCGAGTAGGCATAGAAGCCGAGTAGGCGTAGAAGCCGAGTGGTTATAGAGGCCGAGTAGGCATATAAGCCGAGTAGGCACAGAAGGTCGAATGGGCGTAGAAGCCGAGCAGGCACCGAAGCTGAATGGGCGTAGAAGCCAGCAGGCACCGAAGCTGAATAGGCATAGAAGCCGAGCAGGCACCGAAGCTGAATAGGCGTAGATGCCGCTGCGTAACCTGCCAGAGTGATGATGTGGATGTCTTAGCCGGAATTACAGCTCTTGGAGATAATTAGATCTCTTGCATTAAATACAGAGATCTGCCCCCATCATGTGCATTAAATACAGATGCTTGTCTTTAAGATTTGCCATCATTCTTGTGCATTAAATGCACATACGTACCTTGAATCCTGTGCAAAGAGTAACCGCTATCGTGGCAGTCTGTTCGTCTTCTGTGGAGCGTAAGGAGCTCACGTTTGCCTGTGTAAAACTAACCAGCATATTACCTTGTATGCGTAGGAGCAGCTCTCGCAAAGGGGATGTCACTAAACGACGATTCGGTAACATTTAATCAAATCTCCTCAATTAAATATGGAGATCCGCCATCATCCTACGCATTAAATACAGAGACGTATTTTGAAGGTCTGCCACCCTTCTGTGCATCAAACGCAGAGACGTGCCTCAGGCATCTGTTAGTATTCGGCGCATTAATTGCAGAGACGTGCCTTGAGGTCCTGTCACCACCCTGTGCATTAAATGCAGAGACGCGCCTCGAGTCCCGTACGGAGTGCAGCTTTTGACGTGGCAGGCGGTTTGTCTTCCGTGGAGCGTAAGGAGCTCTCATCTGCTTGGGTAAAACTAGGCAGCGTATTCCTCTGTGTACGTAAAAGCGGTTTACGCAAGGGAAATGGCAGTAAATGACAGCCTGGGTTGCAGTGCCGCACCATTTTTATAGCCGTCGTCTGGGTAGTCGAGCGGTATCCCTTTGTCAGAAGTCGAGACGTCAGGTTCATTGCAGGATCTGACAGGTTCATTACAGGATCTGACAGGTTCATTGCAGGATCTGACAGGTTATCTTCGAAGAATACGAAGCATCCCCCATACACTTCAATGCTGCATTTGAAGATGATGAGTTTTACGCCATAAAGGCGATGAAGCACCATGTTTACGCTGAAGCAGCCTGGACATACTGGCCTACGCGGATGGTCCTTGAGCCTATATTTCACGCTGTGCTTTAGCGGAGAAGCTCTGTTTGTACATCGAAGGCTCTGAAGTCCTCTGTTTACGCTGCTTTGCATCAATATGCTGCGTAGAGTTTCCCAGCGTATTTTTTATGCTTCTACAAGACCCCCTTCAAAGCTTTTAAATTCCTCATAATTTGAAATACTTTGAATGAAGCATGAACCGCTCCTCGTAACTCGAAACATTTCTGAATGGAGTTTTAAAATGGTCGAGGCTGACTTTATGGCGGATTTATTGGGGATCGGTGCTCCCTCTCGCCTATAAATCTGAGGAGTTCTCTTGTTCTTCCCACACCTCCTTCATTATACAGAGATGATGGCCGGAGTTCGTCGGGTCGACTTGAGGAAGAAGGAGATCATGCTCTTCCAGCATGTAAGGAGCCAAAAAAGACGGCATCTTCGAGCAAATGTCCTCTGCAACGATGGATCATGGAAGGATATCATAGCCTCCTTTGCTCGGGATAATCAACAACTTTGTATGGTGGTTCTTCGGGAGAGAAGAAGAATCGTATTTCACCACGCTGCTTGCAAGTGGCACCTTCTCCCGTTACCTCCGGGGACGAGAGCAGACAGACTAGCTCTGTCCCTGCTCGAGTGGCGGTGGTCTGTAGGAAAGCAGATTTACCCTGCTTTTCTTCTGTTGGAGGATGGGTCTATGCCCATTTTTGTATCCTTCCGCCACTGATCATCTTCTTGTTCATCGACTGTGGATGTCGACGAACCTTCTTGGAAGAAGAGAAAGACCTTCACCAATATGAGAACCTGGCAGAACAGCTTCTCGGTGCGATCTTCAGACGATGATGAGGAAGCCCTTTGTAGACGGGATTTCCCTCATATGTAGTCATGAAAAATGAAGAAAACCCTTGTAGACTGGATTTCCCTCATGTAATCATGCTTTTAATTTTAATAAAATTGTCTTTCTTCTGCATATAATCATGTTGCCATACTTTGCTGTGAAGTCTGAATTTGTGTAGCTTCGACACGTCTGATTCTTTACGCCGACTCTGTTTAGAAAGAATGCTAGGTCCTGTCATGTCTTTTACGCATAACTTAGGTTTGCGTAGAAAGCCGCTTTAGCATTCGAGTGTTCAAACTGTCTTGCTATTTAGGAGTGAGGAACCGCGTAGAATTCTGAACTGTTACTTCTGATAAACATAATTTCTTTGTTCAGACATCATCTTCAAGAATAATTTCTCGAAAATCCCTTTGGGACAGGGCGAGAAATGGCTGTCAAACTGATTTGCCATCTTGGTAGATAAAATATTCAGACTGGAGTCTGGATGAACTTCGAATCGACCCATGAAGAAGAGTAATTTTTCAATGTTGAACTCTGTATGCTTCGGGTACTCGGGATATCTTGAGGTCAAGAAGGAGTATCTTCTGTGTGAACTCATGTAATTGACCGCCTTGAGGATCATTCAGATGCACGCGTACTCTGGCCGGCATATCTTTAGATGTGCGGGAAGTCATGGAACGCGAAATCATAAGTTGGCAGCCTCTGAGCATAAACTAAATACCATCGAGCGTGAAATCATAGACTTATAGTTCCTGAGCGTGAAGTCGTAGGTTTGTAGCCTCTCGAGCATAAAAGCTACCGAGCACAAAGGCATTCGGGCGTAAAATCTGACTTGTAGCTGTCGAACGTAAAGCCGTAGATTCGTAGCTGTCGAGCGTAGAAAGCTCTTTAGCGTAGAACTATAGATTTGTTGCTTCTGAAAAGAAAATTTTTTGAGCGTGAAGTCGTGGATACGTCGCCTCTGAGCATAAACTATGCGCCACCGAGCGTGAGATCATCGATTTGGTATCTGCTGAGCGTGAAGTCGTAGGTTTGTAGTCTCTCGAGCATAAAAGCTACCGAGCACAAAGGCATCTGGGCGTAAAACCATAGACTTATAGCTGCGAGCGTAAAATCATAGATCTTTAGCTGTCGAGCGTAGAAAGCTCCTTAGCGTAGAAACCACGAACCTGCTTTGCGCGAAAAACTTTTCGAATTCGCTGACTGTCCGCCTTCTCTGAATAAATAGGCTGACGTAGGACCCAATCATAACCGAATATTAATTAGGAGATTTGGTCCGGGGTCCGAGGAGTCCATCCGAACTCTATATATCCCAAGTTTCTGAGAGAAAAACTTTCCATCCGTCTTCTGCGAGAGAAAGCTTTCGATTGTTCGAGTTCTTCTCCGTTTCTTCTTCGAGTCTTCAAAGTTTCCAGTAATGGCTTCGAAACAAACGTCCTCCGCTAAGGGAAAGAAGGTTGATTCTTCTTCTCGTTCTTTGGCCCAAGCGAGAGTGTCTCTGGTTGGACAGGGCGAATCCTATTCTGAGCGGAATATCCCGCCGACGAGCAGTGCAACCGGCCTGAAAGGTAGAGCTTTTGGGATGAATGAGAACGACTGAAAATCCTTTGCACACGTTGAACGTGACCGCGCTAGGTCGTCTTCTGTGCTGATAGCCTCTTTGAGGAAGATGATGCACGGAGATGTTTCATCTTTTTACGCCCATATTTCTAATGTGTCAGCGTAAGAACTCCATATTTTTGCAGTCGAGCATAAAAGCTTCGACTGTTCGAAAAGTTTGGCGTATAAAATTTTAGTTTTTTACCCTTTTGGATGAAAATCCTGGCGTAATAACTCAGTTATAATCAGTCTTGGTTAAAGCACAGACCGTATACTGCCAATCTTGAATTTTATGTTTAGGGAATGGATTCCAGCGTAAAAACTCAAGTTTCACAGTCTCGGCGTAGAGCACGGACTATTGATTTTTTTACGGATGCTACAGGTCCTGTAATGTCTAGTTATAGGAACTGACGTGTTTCTCTTGTACTTTTGCAATTAACTTGCCTGAGTCTGTGCTAGCTGAAGTGATGGGCTCTGCCGTCGGGATGCTGTACTCCAACTATCTGGAGGATCTATCGTACGTGACATTTTCTATCTCCGGGCCCCAGTACCCTGAAGGAAGGGCAATTCTGATATCGGCTCAGGGCGAGCGAACGCTGCTAAACTTGATCAATGGGGAGCCCCTAACGTACGTAGACGGGGAGCAATATCTGAAGCCGGCTTTCCTCTTCGGGGACATGATAGACAAGCAGTCCCAGACTGTCATGACCCAATTCCTTAGAATCGTTGGGGCATCCCCCGAATCGTGATGCCGTGCGGGCCTGTGGTTGCGCCCGCACAAGGCTAAAGTATTTTGCATAGCAAGCACATATTCAGAGTACGCAGATAAATTAAAACACAGATTTGAAACATGGAAAAGTTCTCTTTATTGATAATGAACATCTATTACAAACTCCTGAACGAGTCAGCTAATATGCCGAACGACTTACAAAAGTGTTGACTCAAAGTGAGATAGCAGTCCTGTACATTACATCCCTTTATAAACTTTAAAATGATAAAGACCTCCAGGCTGGAGGACGGCTTTGCCACGAAGCTGCATTGTGTATGAAGAGTTGCAAGCTTCTGACTCCAAAAGACTTCAAGGGGCACGGTGAAGATGCGCCAACAGCTGGACTGGATCGGGAAGACGACTTCGGCTCCTCGCTCGGTTCACCTTAGTACGGAGAACCTATTTCAACGAGGGTCAGCATGTCGAAACATACTGGTGAAGGCGAGCTAGCCGAACTATACCAATCAACACATTATTTTAATGAAGCATGCATATTTGTGGGTTTCTATCTTGCTTTAGTTCATTTACAAGTAAGCAGCATATAGAATTTACTAAAATGAATGTGCCACCGTTCGGTGGATTTTACCTGCCCGTCTGAATTACCTGCACAATACTTACCATGCCTTCCCAGCCATGAAGACACAAGTTAGTATGCAACAGGTTTAAATATACACGATGATCACTGTCATGATTGCCATAGTGGAATAGTCCGAGACAAGGATAGCATGCAACGATAGTACACGAGGCATTGCAAGCCATCTTGTCCCGTACACGATGACTATTACACGAGTTCCGCCCGGATCGGATCGGTGCCAGTGCCCCAGCGACCGTCCGCAGAACTATACCTTGTGCACAAGTTGTCCATGATCGAACACGATTAACAAGTTAACAATTTATGCAGTTGAGGCAACACGAATGCAAGAACACGAGTACAAGAACACAAGTGCACAACAAGTAGTAATGCATGATTTATTTAGCATAGCCTCCCTGAACAATTATGCACAATACAAGGTGTGTGTCATACTTAGCATAATTCATAGAATATTTGCACGAACAAGCATACAATAAGGCAACCGTTCACAGGTTTGATTGACAAGCATAATAACCAAGTCTATTCCCCTTTTATCTTGGTTTCTTTTATTATTACTTGGTATCGTTTGATCGGGGCAAAGAAGAATACAGATTATTAGATGTGAAGACTGGAAGCAGGGCTAGCTAATCGGGTTGGTAGCCACTCACTTAGATGGTTGGAAGGGAGAAGGAAAGAGGCGCTTCACAACTCCGCTCGCAAGCCGCCTACTGCTCGTTCACCTGCACACGAACAGCTTGATCAATACTTCTTCCTCTCTTTCCAATCTCGGAATTGAAGTGCAGTTCAATGAACGAAAATAATGAAAACTATCGAAACCATTCAAGGAAAATAAGCAAATCCCAAAACCAACTCAAAGCACGAAAGCAACAAGCGACATCGAAAATCGAGGCAATAAAAGATAGCAGCGGAGAGGTCCCTCCTGACTCTACCGCTAAGCCGATCCTTGGGGCACGGTCCACTGAATATGGGAATCAATTCCGAAGAAACAAATCCATAACGAGGACGAGTTCTTAATTCAATCTATTCCGATCGAATGATACCGTCTTGTGTTTCTTAGCCGCGCTCTCCGTACCGGGAGAACGGGGCGCTACATCCTACCCAACAAATTGGAAGTTTCGTCCCAAAACTTAAGAATAGGACCTACCTTTAGGGAGCATTTCGTTTGGGACAACGATCAGGAAGGTTCGGACAGGAATTATTTGCATGGCCTGATTGCCCACACGCTAGGCATAACCCAAGTCTCAAGCGACAATTGTTGGCTGTGTGCCCACACTTTTTACAGAAATTACACGATGGCCCTGGGTTCCCTCTTTGGTGCCCTCCGTTGTTAGGGTGCTTTGCAGCAGTATTTTCTCTCTCGTTGCTTTGGCGTTTGTGATTGTAGGTATGCACAACGCCGGCAGGAATGTGAGGATAGTGTGGTTCAAGCGATAGGACGTGATTCATGACTTCACGCATTGTACGATACTGATGAACGGCTATGTGCAAATGGATGACAGGGCGTAGTCCACCTTTAAACCTTCTAGCTCGACTCGCTATATCAGGTAAATAGGCCCTAGCGAATTTGGAGAGTCGGTTGAATTCGGCGGAGTACTCTTTAACTGTCATGCTGCCTTGCCGCAGCTGCACGAACTTGTTCTCCATTTGACGTTGTACTGGAGGGGGTACAAACTCCTATTTGAACGCGGCACGAAAAGTCATCCACGAGATCGCCTCCTCTCCGTGATCAAATTGGAGAGATCGTCGATGCACGTCCTACCAATCGTGCGCGTTGAGGCGGAGCTGTAATTGCGCGCAGGCGACGTGCTTCTCTTCGGGGACCTCTAGCAGAGCGAAGTGATATTCAAGTTCGGCCAACCAATCTAGAGCTACGACTGGGTCCTCAGTCCCATTGAATGGGGTATTGCAGACTTTCTTGAAGTGGCCAAAGTCGAAGGCAGTCACGTCCCTCGTCCTTGGAATTTGCGACGTCTCTACTTCAAGCACAGGCTATTCTACCGGAGTCGCTGGCGTTGCCGCGGACTGGTTGGATGCCAAAGTCTGAACGATCTGCTGCAGGGTATCAACCTGCTTCTGTTGGACTGAGAATCGTGCTTCTATATTGTCTTGAAACTTGAGCTGACTCTCTTCTGCCCGCTTCTCGGCCTGTTCATAGCGAGCCTCGTCCCTTTGTTGGTTTGCCTCCAACATCTGTAATATTTGCTGGATGGGATCGATGCTTGGCACGGCTCGCTGGCCCTCTGAACTTCCCGAAGTACCCGAACTACTTCCTTGGCCTTGCATTTTGTACGGTATTTGCGTTGTAGATTGCGCTGGAGCCACTCCTTCAAAAGAAGGTAAATTATATTAAGATCATAATGTATTATGGACTTATTGCATGAACGTATCTCATTTTGGCCTAGCGAGTTCAAGAGTTCGCACATAAATTTGATCGTTAAAGAAACTTTTCCAGTACGAAGCCAAAGGAACTTGAATCTGTGCTCTGATACCACTATGTCACGACCCGATTCCTTAGAATAGTTGGGGCGTCCCCCGAATCGTGATGCCGTGCGGGCCTGGGGTTGCGCCCGCACAAAGCTAAAGTATTTTGCATAGCAAGCACATATTCAGAGTACGCAGATAAATTGAAACACAGATTTGAAACATGAAAAAGTTTTCTTTATTGATAATGAACATCTATTACAAACTCCTGAACGAGTCAGCAAATATGCCGAACGGCTTACAAAAGTGTTGACTCAAAATGAGATAGCAGTCCTGTACATTACATCCCTTTATAAACTTTAAAATGATAACGACCTCCAGGCTGGAGGACGGCTTTGCCACGAAGCTGCATTGTGTATGAAGAGTTGCAAGCTTCTGACTCCAAAAGGCTTCAAGGGGCGCGGTGAAGATGCGCCAACAGCTGGACTGGATCGGGAAGACGACCTCGGCTCCTCGCTTGATTCACCTTAGTGTGGAGAACCTGTTTCAACGAGGGTCAGCATGTCAAAATATACTGGTGAAGGCGAGTAGCCGAACTATACCAATCAACACATTGTTTTAATGAAGCATGCATATTTGTGGGTTTCTATCTTGCCTTAGTTTATTTACAAGTAAGCAGCATATAGAATTTACTGAAATGAACGTGCCACCGTTCGGTGGATTTTACCTGCCCGTCTGAATTACCTGTACAATACTTACCATGCCTTCCCTGCCACGAAGACACAAGTTAGTATGCAACAGGTTTAAATATACACGATGATCACTGGCATGATTGCCATAGTGGACTAGTCCGAGACAAGGATAGCATGCAACGATAGTACACGAGGCATTGCAAGCTATATTATCTCGTACACGATGATTATTACACGAGTTCCGCCCGGATCGGATCGGTGCCAGTACCCCAGCGACCGTCCGCAGAACTATACCTTGTGCACAAGTTGTCCATGATCGAACACGATTAACAAGTTAAAAATTCATGCAGTTGAGGCAACACGAATGCAAGAACACGAGTGCGAGAACACGAGTGCACGACAAGTAGTAATGTATGATTTATTTAGCATAGCCTCCCTGAACAATTATGCACAATACAAGGTATGTGTCATACTTAGCATAATTCATAGAATATTTGCACGAACAAGCATACAATAAGGCAACCGTTCACAGGTTTGATTGACAAGCATAATAACCAAGTCTATTCCCCTTTTATCTTGGTTTCTTTTATTATTACTTGGTATCGTTTGATTGGGGCAAAGAAGAATGCAGATTATTAGATGTGAAGACTGGAAGCAGGGCTAGTTAATCGGGTTGGTAGCCACTCACTTAGATGGTTGGAAGGGAGAAGGAAAGAGACGCTTCACGACTCCGCTCGCAAGTCGCCTACTGCTCGTTCACCTGCACACGAACATCTTGATCAATACTTCTTCCTCTCTTTCCAATCTTAGAATTGAAGTGCAGTTCAATCACTACCAGAATAAGTCAAATTAGCGACGCCCAAAAATGTCGCTAAATAACAAAAAAATGTCGCTAAAAACTTTTAGCGACGTAATTAGCGACGTTTTAATGCAGTCGGAAAAAACCAAGTCGCTGAAAGGAAAAACGTTGCTAAACGTCGCTATGCCGACGTATTTTAGCGACTTTATTGTGTCGCTAAATTTAGCGACGTTTAGCGACTCCGAGTCACTAAATAGCGACGTTTATTAAAGTCGCTAAACGTCGCTAATTAGCGACTTATATAGCGACGTAACAGCGACGTCTTTAATGACCTGGCAGTACTGCTATGTCAGTAATTTGTGACGTACAACGACATATTTAGCGACGGCTAATTACACGTCGCTAATTAGCGACTTTTTTAGCGACTTATAGTAACGTCACTAGACGTCGCTAAATACGTCGCTAAAGTTACAAAAAAGTTTAAAAAAAACCTGAATTGTTCGAAACTATTATTCCTGCAATTTATAAATTTCTAATTAAAAATATACCCGGAGCAACCCTCCGTTGAATTCTATGGGTTCGTCGACCCCTTCGGGAGAACACTCAACACCGGATTAACAATATTGAATATGAATAAAAGTATCACAGTCATACAATTAATACACATAAATATTATAGACAGACAATAAAAGTATCACAGTCACACAAAATGGGCATAAACAGCATCACAGTAACACAAAATGGGCATAAACAGCATCACACTCACACAAAATGGACATAAACAGCATCACATAATATATAAGTATCAGAGTATCACAGTAACACAAAATGCATAATATATAAGTATATGAAATATTATAGTATCAATCTCGAGGATTTCCAAAATGGGGCAGATACCAGTCCCTCAAATACTGCGCATAAGCAGCGTTTATGTTATCAAGCTCCGCTATGGGTGCTGGGTGACTGGAACTCCCCGTCTGAGATACAGCCGCGATAGGTGCTGGGTGACTGGAACTCCCCGCAGGTGGTATCTCTTCCTCCTTAACAGTAGTCGGCATCACTTCCTCCTTAACAGTAGGAGGCATAACTTTCTCCTTAACAGTAGGAGGTGTCGCTCTCTTGGGTGCCATCTGGTAAGATAGATGAAAACAAAGAATTAGCAAAGAATTAGCTATTGGACCGGAACGGAAGAATTAGATGATTATGTAGCAGTATGGATCATTCTAAAGCTTACATCTACCCTAAAACACATGGACACTTGCACTCACTCAAAGCTACTGATACTTCTCAAGTAGATTATAGCCAAACCAATAATATGAAATCAAATTTTAATAATCATTCTAAAGCTTACAAAAAAAAAATTGTCAAGATCAAATTGACTATTCTTAATTATTCATAGATATGTGTCCCTGTTACATATGATGCATGTTAACAATAACTCCACCTAACACACCACGCAACCCTAATTGCTTAGCTGATCATTAGAATGCAAGGGGTTGTAATATGTTTAATACTCTATACAAGAACATTTTCACTCTACCATTAGATTAGGTTACTTCCATGAGAGGAACATTTTTACTCTACCATTAGATTAGGTTACTCTCTCTCTCTCTCTCTCTCTCTCTCTCTCTCTCTCTCGTTTCTTTTGAGACAATACAAAACAAGAAGTAACCTAAAAATTGATTTATGTATAGAGCCCCTTAAAAATCAACAACAAAAAGTAACCTAAAAAAACACTTACAAGCAAAGCAAACCCTAACCCTAATCCTAACCCCAGGTCAAAAAACCTAACCCTAACCCTAACCCTAAACCTAACCCCTGCGTCTGTGTGTGTGTGTCGTGTGTGTGTCGTGTTTGTGTGTGTGTGTGTGTCTGTGTGTGTGTCGTGTATATGTGTCGTGTGTGTGTCTGCGTCTGTGTGTGTGTGTCGTGTGTGTCTGTGTGCGTGTGTCGTATCTGTGTGCGTGTGTCGTGTCTGTCAAGTGTGTCTTGTGTCAGTGTCATATGAGAGAGAGAGAGAGGGAGAGAGAGAGAGAGAGAGTGAGAGAGAGAGATTACCTAGAGCTCGAGGAGGAGGAGGGGGAAGCCGGAGTAGACGCAGCCGTGGAAACCCGGTCGCCGGAGAGGGGGGGGGGCGGGGGAAATCGAAACGTTTCGAAATTTTCGACAAAATTTTCGACAGACGGAGAAAAGAAAACCGAGCCCTAATTAAACAAAAATTAGCGACGTTTAGCGACGTCACATAAAAATGTCGCTAAAATTAAAATTAGCGACGCAAATGAAGTCGCTAACTACGTTGCTAAATTTTTTTGATATATACGTCGCTAATTACGACGCTAAACGTTGCTAAATCAGATATATTGGCGACATTTAGCGACCTTAATTGAACTTATAGCGACTATTCTTTTAAAATCTTAATAAAAGTCGCTAAACGTCGCTAAATGTCGCCATTTAGCGACGCCTAGCGACGCTTTTTACAGAGTCGCTAATTTAGCGACGTTTTAACTAGACGTCGCTAAAATACGTCGCTAATACCGCTTATTCTAGTAGTGAATGAACGAAAACAATGAAAACCATCGAAATCGTTCAAGGAAAACAAGCAAATCCCAAAACCAACTCAAAGCACGAAAGCAACAAGCGACATCAAAAATCGAGGCAATAAAAGATAGCAGCGGAGAGGTCCCTCCTGACTCTGCCGCTAAGCCGATCCTTGGGGCGCGGTCCACTGAATATGGGAATCGATTCCGAAGAAACAAATCCATAACGAGGACGAGTTCTTAATTCAATCTATCCCGATCGAACGATACCATCTTGTGTTTCTTAGCCGCGCTCTCCGCACCGGGAGAACGGGGCGCTACACAGACAAAGCCCAAGAGAGAACTCTGGGTTTTCCCTACCGAGGGTTTGGTCTTGTACCTGTTCAATATGCCGAGAGACTACCCCATCTCGGCTTTCTTCCATGCTACGCATCCCAGGAGGATGTCGTGGACGCTGACCCCCGATCTTCAAGGCAAGCCAGGGAAGATCTTTCATCTGAGAGGAGCTGACCAGGGGTCATTTGTCAGCCGCCCTTCTGGCTCTGTGATGCTGTTCAAGGGACTGTACCCGGGCAGTATCCCGAGTGAAGACAGTTTGGTGATCCAGCCGGTCCAGTTACCGACTTTCTGTAATAATTTTATGGGGCGTGGGGGAGTATACCCTAAGGTAAACCCTCGGTAAGTTGGGTGGATCACCCCTTCAAACCTTCGATGGGCTCGCTTAGTTGATTGGGCCTTGAAGCATTTTTAGATCGAGTTTGAGAACATCGATCTGTTTGCAGCTATGAGTGCTTGGGTTACCTCCTAACCCCATCCTATTTCTGGCATTGATGGAGCGATATATTTTGCTTACCGGAACTTTTGCCACTCTACTGGGGGAGTTGGGATTGGCCCTGCATGAGATGGCAGAGATCTCAAGACTGCCGATGGGGGATACACCATATGAAGAGTATGTTCCCACGAACCGGGAGCTGGGGGATTCAGACCCTCGGGTAGTGGAAGTGTATCAGGAGCTGATGAGCCACTACCTTGCTTGCACCGCTTTTTATGATAAGCCCTCAGATTTGGCTCACATCAGCAAATAGACGTCCTATCTTTCCTTTCACCGGTCCAGAACTGCTAAGCCGGAGAAGGTATTGGAGGGTAAGGATCTGCCTATGAATCCCCTGAGTGCGCTTAATGCTCAGGTAGTTGACGATCTCATGGTGGATGCTGGTGCTCCGGACCGGTTCCTCGATGAAGGGACGGGAAAGTTTCCTGAAGGCACTAAGGCCTATAGTTATTTGAGGCGCTGTCGCAGGCCTCTTTCCAGGGAGGCTCAACTGGCTGGCTTCCTCTCTATATGGCTGCGCCGAGTAGTAGTGCCTGGATTCGCATCTGCGGACCTCATTCACCGCAACACGCTATGGCGTGCAGTGCGTCTGGTGTTCGGGGCAAGACTGGGCTTGCTCCCTGCCATGGTGTTGCTGTATACAAGCTGGCCTGAGGGCCATGACTGACGGGCTGCTCGTCGATGAAATTTGGCGTGATAGCTTTCCCAGGATAGAATTACCATACCTATATTTGATGGGGTGGTTAATTCTCCATAACCCCCGGGTGATGTCTCCCAGTTCCGGCAGTAGTTCGGGGGGTAGTTTCTTGTTGAACTATCGGAAGTCTTCCTGGAACGTGAACACAATTATGGACTATCGGCGGGCGCTAGGCTTCAGTCACAGTTGGAAGCTTTTCTACACCGTCCCTTCTGTATATCGCAATCAATCGGGGATTAGGCTCGAGGATTCGGGTAAAGGGAAGACCATTCTTTCTCCCGAAGCTTTTAATTGGTTGGTTTGTATCAGACCATCCCATCTGCTGTACAGAAGCGAAGATCATTGCTTCTTGGAGCCCTACTTGCCCAGTCGGTTTGCCCGACAGTTTGGTATGATCAGTTGTACGTGGGCAACGCCGTCACCAGCTTCAGGTCCAGAGGTGGACTCATCGATGGAGCGAGGGGATGGCGATATTTTATCATGGGCTGTACTTGGGCAATTTTTACTGTGCCCGTCATTACACTCTCCACGGAGCTGCGCATCCTGCATTTGTATGCCCAGTTCTATGTGGCAACGAATACCTTCTATCGCGATTTTGATATGCATGGAAGCTTTAGGGTACCCTCTTCCAAGCCTGGGGGAAGAGTTAAAGTCCCCTCGGTTTCTTCCGACGAGGGTGAGGAGTCCGTTACCCCCGATAAGCCTCTGGTGTCGGTCCCTAGGGGTGAAGTACCTCCGCCTGTAGGGGCTTTGGTAGTTCTTGGGAAGCGAAGGGCTCCTGCTCCCAAGGAGACTTCCCCTCGCAAGAGGAAGAAGAAGATGGTAAATCGTCCTCTCCGGGTTCCTGGCATTGATGCTCCTAGAGGTGAGCTTGCATCTCCCCGTGTTGGGGATGATTCTTTAATTGGAGGTTCCTCGCCTTTTAGAGAGGGACCTTCTACAGTTCCGGCTGGTGGTGCCGGAGAATCTCAGTTGGACGCTGGTGCCGCTGCTATTGCTTCAGGTAGTGGAGCGAGGTCACCTTCGAGGCTGAGTATAATAAAGTTCCGTATACCTCTAGCCGTATCGGCATCGGGAGGGACTTCTGCCGCGCCTATGAGCGCACCTAGCGCGATTCCAGCCGATGAGCCTCGGTTGGATTTTAAAGAGGACCTAGAAGACTATCTGTCAGCTTCTGTTAGCAGACCCCTTTCCCCAGGTATGACAGCTTGCCTAGCATCATTAAGAAATGATTTAGCTGTACAGGCTGCGGATGCGACATATATGCCGTCGACCACGGGTAAATATTGTCTTCACGCCTTTTCTTTTAGGAAAGTTAACATTATGCTGATATTAACTTCCTTTTGCTTTCTCTTCAGGGGAAATCCCTTCGGGGAGGGTGATATAGATGCGCCCTTCGGCTCTGTGTCAGGTCCTGGCGGTGACACGGAGGTACCCAATTTTGAAGAGGAGACATCTTCGGGTGCCGGCTCGCCTGTCGAGGAGACTCCGATATCTCAAGAGGAGGACGAGCCTGTCATTGCGATAGTGCCTCTTTTGTGCACGCCGGTCACTTCGTCCGGTGTTGGCGATTCTTCTTTCGTCGCACCTCCTGTTGTGGCGACGACCGTGGTGACATCGTCTGTGGTTATTCTTGGAGGGAAAGTCTCACGATCGGACACTCCCCGCGTTCATGCGGACCTAGTTGTGCTGACCGAGCAGTACACCGGTATCTTCTATACCACTTTGAGAACGCTAATGTCAATGGTGTTAGCGAAGAAGCTGGACTTTGCGTCGCTGAAGAGGTCCTCTCGGTTCTCGATAGAGGCGATCAGGGAATTCGGTGATACCGGGGTAGCTGACGCGCTGGAGGCGATGGTTAATGGTTTGGAGCAACCCATTAACGAATACCTACAGCTAGCTCGAGGCAACATTGAAGCTCTGGTCCGGGCCAGATACGACTCCTTGATTGCGCATCTCGTTGACAAGAAGGAAGGTCTGAATAAATTCATCGAGACTAACCAGCAGGAGATGGACAAAGAAAAAGATGTGGTGAATGGCCGACTGGTCGCAGCACACTGGAGGTAAAGCTTGCTCAGGCAAAGGAGTGGGCTTCTCAGTCATCGAAAGGTCTAGATGTGGTGAATGGCCGACTGGTCGCAGCACAATAGAACTTGGCGAGTGCAGGAGTCGCCCGTGCCGGTCTCCTTCGGGCTAGAGCCGAACTGTCCCTCCTGCTAGATGACAAGGCACGGTTGGAGCGGGTCCGTGCTGATGTCTTGGATTCCAGGGCTGAGAGGATGGCCATACTGGCACAGCAGCTTCGCGACCTAACCGCTCCCCCTTCATGATGTACTTTTGCTTTTTGCTTTTCAATGTACTTTCGCTCTTTTTCTCTTGGGAATAATAGAGAGGCTTTTCATCTGACTTTGTGGACCCATCATTTCGGAATATAAATGACAGGTTTGGGTAAAAGTGATATCAGAGGTAGTATGGACATGATATACTTTCGGTAAGCTTTAGCAGAGCATATCTATTCAGAGGTCATATGGACATGATAGAATATGATCCAACTAGTTTTGTTTTGGAAGTAGTTTTGTCAGAATGAAGTCTTCGCCATATTCCACTTGAGCAGAGGAGGTTTAAGCATAGTACCTTTTCAGGAATTTGCCATTGATAGGAGCCATTAGCAGGTCTCCATTAGGCTGGGCTAACCTGTAAGCGCCGTTTGAGAACGTTGTCTCGATCACGTAAGGGCCTTCCCATTTGGGCTGGAATTTGCCTTTACTCCTATGAGTAAGAATCATCGACCTTCTTACAGCCAAAACTAGCTCGCCAGCTTTGAACACTCTTTCCTTTACTTTTTGATTTAAGGGTTCTAGAAATGCGTGCTTGGTAGAGCGTGATGCACTGCTAAGCTTGGAGGCGTTTCTCGTCTAATCCTTCTAGCTCTTGAAGCCTTATCAGGTCGTTCTTTTCTTGAGTTAACTCGTTTAGCCACGGCTATCCTGAGTGACGAAATTTGAATCTCGATAGGGAGAACTGCTTCACTCCCGTAGACCAATGAGAATGGCATGCAACCTGTCGGTGCTCGTATCGTAGTGCGGTATGCCCAGAGACATTCTTCCAGCTTCTCATTCCAATCTCTCTTGTTCGAAGAGATGAACTTCTTCAAGAGTTTGATAATGGTTTAGTTGAAGGCATCCGCCAAACCATTAGCAGCCGGATAATATGCCGTAGAGGCCACGTTTCGTATTCGATTTTTATCGCAAAATTGGTATAACGCATGACTGATGAACTGAGGCCCATTGTCATGGATTATCCTTCGGGGAACCCCAAAGCGGTAAATGACATGATGCTTGATGAAGCTGGTCACATTAGATGTCTTTACCTCAGCAAGAGGGATCGCCTCTGCCCATTTGGAGAAGTAATCCGTGATGGCCAGTATGAACCGGTGACCTCTGAAAGAAGACGGGTGAATAGGACCAATGATATCCATACCCCATGCTTTGAAAGGCTAGGATGCAACAGTAGGATGTAGATGTTCGAACGGTTGATGTATGAAGTCTGCATGAACCTGACAGGCTCTGCATCGTCTGGCATACTTGATTGCGTCTGCGATCATAGTGGGCCAGTAATAGCCCATTCTCCTGATACGATCCTGTAGCTTAGGGCCGGCCAGATGCGCCCCGCACACGCCGTCGTAAGCTTCACGAATAATCTGCTGTGCTTCATCACCAGAGAGACATCGTAATAATAGCCCGTTATAAGATCGGCAATATAGGCATTGTGATGATGCGTCGAAGTAGAAGCGTAATGATCGTCTTTTGACAGCTATTTCTTTTTTAGGATCTTCTGGCCAGATTCTGTATGCTACGAAATCTATAAAGGGACTTCTCCAGTCCCTCTTGGAAGGATCTGTGTCCACCGTGTAGCTGCATTCGATGTGAAAATTATTTTTCACACAGAATAAGTCTCTGTTAAGAAGGATTACCGAATTCTGCCTTCTTATAGGGGTAGCTAAATCTGCAGCTAGACTGGTTAGGGCATCAGCTTCCAGATTCTGAGACCAAGGTACATGCTCTAGGAAGAAACCTTTGAACGTTATGGCTATCTCGACCGTTGCTCGGTGATAGGGGATGAGGTCTGGATTCTGAACTTCATATATTCCTCTGACCTGATTGACGATCAGCAGAGAATCACCGAAGGCTTCCAGAGATTCGACCCCCAGCTCTTTAGCGACTTAGAGCCCGATTAGTAGAGCGTTGTATTCCGCCACATTGTTAGAACAGGGCTCGCTAAGAGAATATGCTCGATAGATAACGAGTTTATCAGGAGTGACTAGGACGATCCCTACTCCTAAAACCATATTTTTCCTGGGACCAGTCCTGGAGGCGCCATCGAAGAACAGTTGCCATGCATCGCCTTCCATTGTGGAATTATACTCTGCAACTTTGTCGGGAATATCCTCGTACAGTTTGGAGGCCTCCGGGATCGGATGGGCAGCTAGAAAGTCAGTCAATGGTTGGCCTTTGACGGACTTCTGAGGGACGTACCCCATGTCATATGGCGTTAATAACATCGCCCAAGTCGCGAGTCGGGAATAAAGAACACTTGGCTTGTTTATTAGTACCCGCAGAGGATTGATCCTGGAGATGATGTGAATGGTTTGGCCCGTGATATAGTGTCACATTTTCTGGATAGCGAACATCAGGGCCAAGCATTCTTTCTCCACAGGGTTGTACCAGTGTTCGGCTCCGACCATCATCCTGCTGAGGTAGTAAATAGCCTGCGCGTGGCCCATATCGTTCTTTTGTGTGAGAAGAGCTCCCAGAGAATGATCCATTGCTCGAACATATAGCACGAACGGTCTTCCTATGACAGGAGATACCAGAACTGGCGGACTAGTGAGGTAGCGCTTGATATCCCCGAACGCTTTCTGACAGGCTTCGTCCCATACGAAGGATACACCTTTCTTCATGAGACGCTTTAAGGATTGGCATCTCCCGGAGAGGTTGGATATGAATCTCCAGATATAAGCCAGACGGCCTTGAAATCCCCTGAGTTCCCTCAGATTGTGGGGCGGTCGTATTTCTAAGATGGCCTTGACTTTATCAGGGTCTACTTGAATGCCTTTGGCGGTGATGACAAATCCCAAAAATTTGCCGCTAGATACCCCCAGAAAGGACTTTGTAGGATTCATTTTGAGTTGATGTTGGCGCATTAATTCAAATACTGTCTTCAAGTCTTGGATGTGATTATCCCTGAGGCGGCTTTTGACAGCTATATCGTCCACGTAACACTCCACCATCTTGCATAAATGCTTATGGAATATGTTGCTCATAGCCCGTTGGTACGTAGCCCCGACATTCTTTAATCTAAAGGGCATGACCGTATAGCAATATACCCCTAGTGGTGTCCGGAAGGCGGTATGCTTCTCGTCTTCAGGATGCATCTTGATCTGATTGTATCCTGAGAATCCGTCCATGAAAGATATATGTTCAAAACTGTATGTATTGTCGATCATGACATCTGTGATGGGAAGAGGGAACTCATCCTTGGGGCAGGCTGCGTTCAGATCTCGGTAATTGATGCAGATACGTACTTTCCCATTCTTCTTCATGACCGAGACAACATTGGCGACCCAGTCGGGATGTTGTTCCTCACGGATGAAGCCGCAGGCTATCAACTTCTTGGCTTCAGCTTCAATGGTGTCTATCATGTCCGGGGGAAACCGGCGTTGGTGCTGCTTTACAGGCTTTGAATCGGGCAGTATGTTGAGTTTATGAGTAGTTACCTTTGGATAAAGACCTGGCATATCCTCATAATTCTACGCAAAGACGTCGATATATTCTTTTATCAGTTGGATAATTTTTTCCCTTCCTTCTTCGGAAAGGTTGTTACTGATAAATATCGGTCTTGGTGAAAGTTCATCCCCAACGTCAATCTGGATAACTTCATCTTCAGTGGGAGGTTCTCTCTGCTCGCAGCAGAACTCCCATTGTGTATCCATCTGCTGAGCCCAAGCGTCATTCTCAAACAGTTCAGATTCTTATTCGTCTGATTCGAAGGAATCCAGCACTACCATATTTGCTGATAATGTTTGCTCGAGAGCGTGAGATGAGTCGGAGGGCGATGAGCCATCTTGAAAAGAGGAAAAGATATTCTCGTTTGACTTGGAAGTCGTAAGGGAGGTGGCATACCCTAACCCGAAATGGGTTTGTTGATAGTGGGGATTGCCGAGCAGCGGTATTCGTCTGCCTTTCCCGTAGTTGAGACCTGGTTCCATCCTCAAGTTGTAACCCATATTTTGTATGATCTTCAAGGCTTGCGGGCTGTACCTGTGAACTTGTATTTCACCAGCATCGTCATCGAAGGAATCCTCTTGTATAGTGTGTTCGTTGTGCATACGGCCGAAGACTATTGAACGCTGACATTGTGGGCAGGTGGAACAATGAAGATAGAATTCTCATGTGGTCCGTATATCGTGATGACATTGGATGATGACGCCACTTCCCATATGTGCGGATGATAGGAATCTATAGCTGCCAAGAATTTTCGTGCTATAGGCTCTATATCGTCATGGGGAGAGGGTTCCTGATTTGGAATTCGAACGTCGATATACTAGAAAAGAGGTCCATTGTTATTATCAGAAACCGCATTCCTGGTTGCATTTACATCACTCGGCTGCTTGTTGCACCGAAGGTTGATAATTAAGGGTGGAGGCTGCATATCTGCTCAGAGGTAATATGGACATGGCAGTTTTTATGGACTTAACACTCTGGTGTACTTATGGCTAAGCACGGATGTTAAGTGTAGATGACAACCGATATCAGAGGTAATATGATAGTCGATAGCCGAAAGTTTATTCAGAGGTAATATGAACATGACAAACTTTTGATTGTGACTCCATTGGGGATGGAGGTACACGTCTGCTCAGAGGTAATATGGACATGGCAGTTTTTGTGGACTTAACACTCTGGTGTACTTATGGCTAAGCACGGATGTTAAGTGTAGATGAAAACCGATATCAGAGGTAATATGATAGTCGATAGCCGAAAGTTTATTCAGAGGTAATATGAACATGATAAACTTTTGATTGTGACTCCATTGGGGATGGAGGTACACGTCTGCTCAGAGGTAATATGGACATGGCAGTTTTTGTGGACTTAACACTCTGGTGTACTTATGGCTAAGCACGGATGTTAAGTGTAGATGACAACCGATATTAGAGGTAATATGATAGTCGATAGCCAAAAGTTTATTAAGAGGTATATGAACATGACAGACTTTTGATTGTGACTCCATTGGGGATGGAGGTATACGTCTGCTCAGAGGTAATATGGACATGGCAGTTTTTATGGAATTAATACTCTGGTGTACTTATGGCTAAGCACGGATGTTAAGTGAAGATGACAACCGATATCAGAGGTAATATGATAGTCGATAGCCGAAAGTTTATTCAGAGGTAATATGAACATGACAAACTTTTGATTGTGACTCCATTGGGGATGGAGGTACACGTCTGCTCAGAGGTAATATAGACATGGCAGTTTTTGTGGACTTAACACTCTGGTGTACTTATGGCTAAGCACGGATGTTAAGTGTAGATGACAACCGATATCAGAGGTAATATGATAGTCAATAGCCGAAAGTTTATTCAGAGGTAATATGAACATGACAAACTTTTGATTGTGACTCCATTGGGGATGGAGGTACACGTCTGCTCAGAGGTAATATGAACATGGCAGTTTTTGTCCGAAAAAAATTACTATTGAGTGATTTTTCTTCTGAAGGATCCACTGGAAAAACTTTTGAGGGACTCATCATTCGGTATTTTTCTGTAGTGATTGTCCCCTTATTTTATAGATGCAAGGTGATGACCTTGGCATTGATCAACTCCTGAATTCTTCTTTTTAGCATATAGCAGGCCCTTGTAGGGTGATGAGTCTACCGATGGAAGAGACAATAATCTGGGTCATCGACTTTGCCGGCCCTCTCAGGGTATCTGATGTTGGGTAGCTGAAGCTTGCGTTCCTCTCTCAACATATTGAAGATGTCAATGATGTCATCTTCTTTGAAGGAGAAAGTCCCTTTCGGTCGTAGGGCTCCTGATGCCTGAGTTTTACAGTTTTTCGGAAGGATTATCGTCGTTGCATCATCTTCGGATCTTGAGAAAATTCTACCCCCGGCCTTGGATGCCGCCTTGTTCTGTCGAGGTAAGTTACCCCCAGACATGTCGTGGCCTCTGGCCATAGAAACTGATTTAGCAGGAGCTGCCTCTGGTTGTACAGGATTAGATTTTGAAGTTTTGGGTCTCGTAAGAGATGCAGTATATCCCAACCCGAAATGAGCTTGTTGATGGTGAGAATTACCATGTACTGGTGTTCGTCTACCTTTTCCATAGTTGAGGCCTTATTTCAGTTTCAAAATATAACCCATGCTTTGCATAATGTTTAATGCTTGCGGGCTATATCTGTGGGTTTGTATCCTGCCAGTTTCAGACTTGCAAAATTCTTCCTGTGTGATCGGGGTGTTCCGCCTGCGACCGAAGATTATTGGATGCTGATCGTCGCGAGTTGGGGGAATAATAAAGATGGAATCTTCGTGTGGTCCACCTGTCATGACGACATTAGACGTTGATGTATCTTCCTATAAGATCTCCCGACGTTTGACCGTTAGGGGAACTGAAGTCTGTTTATGACTCTTGTCTTTGCGTTTCTGGATCAGATAATCCCGCAGGTCAGGAGGAGTTACAGAAGAAGAAGATGATGGCGTGTTCCTTCTGCTCTCATTGGTGGGCATACGGATGATGGGAACCATGGCCTTCCCTGTGCCACCCGTATACAATAGGTCGGCCATCTGGGTGGCGGATAATCCCCGAGGAGGGTGTTGTTCCACAACTGGAGCCTTCTTTACGCCTAGGGACTTCGTCTGGCATAATTTGGAGCTTCGCTCTGGTTGGCATAAAGCTGAGAATATCCTCAGGAGGCCATCAGTATTTTGCGTAATTCGAAGGGCGTACAGATTATTCCCTTGCTGGCGTAAAGGCCGAGAAGTTGAGTAGTCCGCCGCTTGCTTTTCCTTGCGCAGATCACAGGGATCATCTGGTTCTCCATAGAGGTCAGATGTTGTTTTACGCGCGGAGCGTGTCTTGTACTTCTGATTTGGCGCTGAGGCTTTATCAGAAGTTTTGTCTATTCCGCCAGGGACGGGAGACTGAATTTCACGTACAGAGCGCGGAGTATACTTCTGGGTTAGCGCTGAGGCATTGCCAGAAGTTTTGTCTATTCCGCCAGGGATGGGAGACTGAACTTCACGTGCAGGGCGCGGAGTATACTTCTGGGTTAGCGCTGAGGCATTACCAGAAGTTTTGTCGGTCCTGTCAGAGACAGGTAACTGAATTTTATGCGCAGGGCACGGAGGGAGCAATGCTACAACCTCATTGGTCGGAGAGATCGGAGAGATCAGAGAGTCCACAGGAATGGTAGAGGATGTCATGGGCATCCAGACCTTACGCAGCTTTCTGTTGTTTTGGACAGAGAGAGAGTGAGAGCTGCCCCTTGTTCGGAGCATATCTTCGTAGGCAGACTGGTCGAACTGGACGACCAGTGTCTTCATCACGGATCCTACGGATACCGCATTGTGTTGAGCAATTGCTTCCTCATCAGAAGAGAAAGACGTCCCCAGCAGAGTCGCCATCTTGTTTTGGATAATAAACGAAAAAAGATTTAATGAATGCGGAAAACGAGATCTTGTGCGAAGACCCGCCCTTCTTTTATGTTTACAAACAAGATTATATAAATTTGATCCTACACGAGGATGTCTAAGTACAATTTATTTAATCTAGATGAATATTGCTATAGGTGTCTGATCTGCAGTCGATCACTTTAGCCCTTGCACCACACGATGTTGAAGAAGTGTCGTGGAAGACAGGTAGCAGCTTCGAAGGTTGCTAAAGAGGGTGGATGCCCGATGCCAAAGTCGTCGATCCCTTCTCTTTGCTTGAGCTCTGGATTCTCCTCTCTCTCTTTCTCTCTCCTCTATTTCTCCTTTCAATTTGTCGACCTTGTCCTCTGTTGATAGAGGTCTCTATTTATAGAGTTTTAGTGACAGTGACCGCTCAGTCGATATAAAAACCGAGTAGTGGAAAGTACAGCACCCTTTTACACAATCGTTAAAATAACCAATGCCTGCGTATAGATGATCTTTTGAATGAGCGTGTGACGCGGGTACAACTAAGGGACAAAATGCGTATAACTGCTACGAAGATCACGGCATAGAAGCCACGTAGGTAGGTATCCCTCGTGTAGAAGAGGTTGGCATAGAAGCCAATGTCTGTCACCATGGCATAGAAGCCAAATAGTTATCAAACCGGCATAGAAGCCGAGTAGGCGTAAAAGCCGAGTAGGCGTAGAAGCCGAGTGGTCATAGAGGCCGAGTAGGCATAGAAGCCGAGTAGGCACAGAAGGCCGAATAGGCGTAGAAGCCGAGCAGGCACCGAAGCTGAATGGGCGTAGAAGCCGAGCAGGCACCGAAGCTGAATAGGCATAGAAGCCGAGCAGGCACCGAAGCTGAATAGGCGTAGAAGCCGCTGCGTAACATGCCAGAGTGATGATGTGGATGTCTTAGCCGGAATTACGGCTCTTGGAGATAATCAGATCTCTTGCATTAAATGCAGAGATCTGCCCCCATCCTGTGCATTAAATGCAGATGCTTGTCTTTAAGATTTGCCATCATTCTTGCGCATTAAATGCAGATACGCACCTTGAATCCTGTGCGAAGAGTCACCACTGTCGTGGCAGTCTGTTCGTCTTCTGCGGAGCGTAAGGAGCTCACGTTTTCCTGTGTAAAACTAGGCAGCGTATTCCCTTGTATGCGTAGGAGCAGCTCTCGCAAAGGGGATGTCACTAAACGATGGTTCGGTGACATTTAATCAAATCTCCTGCATTAAATATGGAGATCCGCCATCATCCTGCACATTAAATGCAGAGGCATGTTTTGAAGGTCTGCCACCCTTCTGTGCATCAAACGCAGAGACGTGCCTCAGGCATCTGTCAATATTCGACGCATTAATTACAGAGAAGTGCCTTGGGGGCCTGTCACCACCCTGTGCATTAAATGTAGAGACGCGCCTCGAGTCCCGTACGGAGTGCAGCTTTTGACGTGGCAGGCGGTTTATCTTTCGCTGAGCGTAAGGAGCTCTCATCTGCCTGTATAAAACTAGGAAGCACCCTATTTATGCTGAAGCAGCCTGGACATACTGGCCTACGGAGATGGTCCTTGAGCCTATATTTTACGCTGTGCTTTGGCGAAGAAGCTCTGTTTGTACGTCGAAGGATCTGAAGTCCTCTGTTTATGCTGCTTTGCATCAATATGCTGTGTAGAGATTCCCAGCGTATTTTTCATGCTTCTACAACTAATACAAGTGAATCCAAGACCCGACATATAAATAAAGTATGAGTCCAGCCAGAAACATGAGTGATGCATGTAGTGATGCCTGTAATGATTCCAGAATAGATGCCAGAAACATAAAAAATATGTGTCGCAAGTAAATGAATCCAGAAATACCAATCAGTGTCCCGTGTTGTGCCATAATAATCATATGATACTATACTAGAAGCTGAATCATAATAATCATCAGATAATGAAAACTATCAAAGAATATACTCGCCTGACGTCCTAAGCAACAAGCGATCCGAACTGGTGTCGCAAGGACCTATTACAAAAAGCAAGATTAAACAGGATTTTAATGAGTTAAACAGATATATAAAATAACTAAAAATAGGCTTCTAGGGTCGTTCTAGGTCAAACGGATCAAACCGGTAATATCTGGATCAAAAAGTCAACTCTGGGTCCAAAAAGTCAACTCTATGTCAAAACTAGGTCAAAGGTTGACTTTGGCGGTCAACCGAGTCAACTACGGTCAACTCTAGGTCAAACTAGGGTGCCCCTAAAATTCTAGGTCAAAACTAGGTTATTAAGCTAATAAACCCTCAAACTCGCCTCCTTGAGATACCGGGATACCCTCGGTATCAGATACCTCACACAAAGCTATACGCCCTGTAAACCCCCTCGATCAATTTAGGTTTTATTTAATTTAAATTTAGAGACTAGGATTAAGTTGGATACAATTAGATAAGGTGCAACAATTTCATGACTTAAAGATACCTTACCGTTGACTTAATGGTTGGAGCGCTACACTAGTAGGTACCCTTGAACTAGTTAAATGCTCTTCTCCAAACATACCAGACTACCCATCGGACCCTTGTATAACTTTTAGAAACTAAATATTGTGCTTCACTTGAGTTGCACAGCTTTCGTTACAAACATCGATGTATTATTCCCAATAAATTCAATTTCCCTTGATTATCTATTCTACGTAAAATTTAGGCACGACCCAAACCAATTCCCTATAACCTGAACTAGAGTATTAGCCTACACCAAGTTGCTACGTCCATGACTCTTTTGTTCCACTAGAACCAAGTTCCATGTGTCGTAAATTCATTAAGGAGCGCCGTGCGCATTGATTTAATTAAATTAATTTAAGGCAAATTTTACCTCAAGAAGAACCGAACCAAGGGCACATATACTCTTTCACGTGGACCAGCCCCACCCCAACGAGGCCGGACAGGCCTAAGTTCCGAGACCAGCCCGTCAACCCTCCCCCCATATAAATATACATTTTCCTAGCTTTTAAACCCTAAAGCTCATAAGTTCATCCCATCTCTAAAGAAACACTAGCCGACCCCCCTACTTCCGGCCAGCCCACACATCAAGCAGCCAACCCAGCCACCGGCTCACCCTCGATACCGGACTCCCAACCCCGTCGTCGGCACTGTGACGCCATCCGCTATCACCACCACTACAACCGAGCTATTCTTCCATCCAAACCACGACCAGCCCATATCTCAGGCTGCCTCCCCAGCGCACGATCACCACGATCAGGCGGACCCCGACCTCCCAGCGTCCTGACAGCAACCCCCCCCCCGCGCCACTGCCGGAGCTGCTGCCGCTGCAGTCCCTGCATTGCTGTTACCACCGCTGTCGTTGACGCTTTGCTAGACGGTCGACGTCGTAGCTTCCACTCGCCGAAAAACGACCAGGCAGCGGGGAGAACCTCGTCAGCCGCTAGGTAAACGCCTATACTCTTTCTTCCTCGTATCGTATTTGTATTTAATATCGTGTTGTCACGTCAAGAATGTATTCTTGAACACAGTGTTATTAACCCTAAGCTACGGATATAAAATGGCATGATAATTAAACAAGTGTTAAAACCTATCTAATAACCATTGATTACCCTGATCATGAAACCTGTCATTAAGGCCAGTATTTTACCTGGACACTGGACATAAACCACGTATTATTTAACATGAAAACCAAAGACATGTTTCCATTTAGAGCAGAAATAGTGGTCAAACCATCATTCGATAAATTATTGTCGCAAGGCGCACGTTGACCAAAGACAAAATATGGGTACGTCCTAGCTACGTGCACACGTGATGCTGTATTCGTTCAACAGTAAACCGACAACAATATCTAGGAGCAACGTCATAAGTATTAGGTTTTTCTTAGTGTCTGATATTAGACTGTTATATTGTATTTTGTGTTAGGACCATTGGACCAGCCAGGGGACACTGCAGGAACCGGCTTCTGGCACTCACAGCTTGAGGATTCAAGCAAGATACCCTGCCATATGTACTATATAATTTAAATATTATACATATTTGTATGATATTTTCTTGCTGTATTTTATATGACTGTGTCCGATATTGATTCGGGTGTCATCGACGGATGCGTCGATGATTTAGTATATGGACCTAGTCACTAGCATACTTACCCCATTGGAGGATACTCTGATATCTTCCGAGACCTGACACTCTTACACATGTACAGTGACATTTATATTGGGATGCGGGACCTGACACTCTTATCACGGTTAGTACGTAATTCAGGTTTACATTTTATGTTAGTGGATACTGACACATAGATACGTAGTACGCACGTCGAGTATTCGATTTGCATATTTACATCGGGAGGGGAGGACAACTAGTAGGCGTATGGGAAACACCCATTGGAATTTGTAGTATCCAGAGGAACCACGGATCCAATGACTCCCTTTATGCAGATTCCATGTTCTTCGGAGCGCTATGGACGTTATATTATTGCAGATTCCACGTTCTTCGGAGCGCTATGGACGTTATATATATATACTATGCAGCTTCCACGTTCTTCAGAGCGGTATGGATGGTATACCTACACCTACTCATATGTACCAATGTTGTCCTCACATTGCATTCACTTAGATGGTTAGCACACCCTTTATTGTATTTATTTTATTCAGTATTTATATATGGCATGTCTCTCTGTATCTTGTTATGTCCCTCTGAGGTCCTGGTTCCCTTCCAGATTTGGACGAGACTTATTACCCCACAGTGTACGGCCCCGGATAGGAGACGAGATTCGCTACCGCAGAGAAGCTAGAGGTTCTACTGTCAGAGTTTCCATGATCAGTTGGTAGGCCTTCTTCCTAGATTTGGTGCATCATTATCTAGTTAGCCGATGCCTTAGCCACTTTTTTTTATATATTATTTCAGTACTTTATTTTGTCATAGTAGTGGGTTTGTTCCCATCTGACATTATTGGATGTACTATGATATCTTGAAATTGGTATTTATCTTCCAACAGTTTATTTAGTACTTCTTGCTCTTTATTTTGTGGATGAGATTAGATTACCTGTTATTGACTGATATTGGACATGTTAGTATTATAGGACAGCGTAGCACTCTTCGTGGATTCATTAAATTGGGATATCCTCGGAGACGTGTCAGCTGGCTATTGCCACGTGGCCTAGTTCCATGTATTTTGGGACTGGGGCATGACACGCCCCGTCTAAATCCGCTAAAACCTATGCTAGCACGCATAAATATATACACATATACATATAAAAATTACTCCAATACTATTCCTAGGCTATTGCTCAAATACCCCGATCGAAACTTAATACCTTGGATATCTCAAGGTATTGAGATACCTCGGTATCCCAAGGTATTGAGGTATCGCCCAATACCCCTCTAACTAACCCTCTAGTTAGCTATCTAAGTATGTAAATATACTCCTAGTTAATAATCTAGGCTAGAAAATATCTAACTTATATATATACATATCTAAGTATCTATATGCATATATATATTCATAATACACATATACACATACCTTACACCCATACCTAAATATATATATACATATATAACTATAACACATACCTATCTAGATATATGTATATATATATATCTATATACATAGTTAATAACTACCTATCTAATATCTATCTATCTATCAATCTACCTATCTACCTAGTATCTATCTATCTAACTATCTATCTAAAATTCTATCCATCTATTTATCTAACATCTATCTATCAATCCATCTATCCATCTATCTATTTATGTATCTATCTATCTATTTATCCATCTACTTATCTACCTAGATATATCTATCTATCTATCAACCTATCTATCTATCTAATCTATCTATCTATCTATTTATCAAGCTATCTATGTATCTATCTACCAATCTATTAATCTAACTAGCTATCTATTTACTTATCTATCTAGATATCTAGTTACTTATCTATCTATGTAACTAACTATCTATATATATATACCCTCTCTCCCTCGCTAATCCACCTCGCTGCCGCTGCATGCTAACCTAGCTGCTGCTGGTGCTGCTTTTTACTGCTGCTGCTGCTGCCTTAATGCTGCTGCTGCTGCTGCTGCATTTAACTGCTACTACTGCATTTTACTGCTGCTGCTGTGCAGCTGCTGTGCATAGCACAGCAGCTGCTGAACCTGCTGCTGTGGGCAGCTGCCCCCCCTCGTTCGCTGCACGTCTCGCTCACCTCGCTGCACCTCACACACAAACACAATCACACACACACTAACAAATATATATACACACACATATACACTCACATAAATACTTATGAACACACACACACTTATGTATATAAATACTCACACACACACACAAGCATATGCAAACTTATATATATATAAACACATATCTATAAATACATATATACACACATATCTATATATATATACACACACACTAATATATATATACATATACACACATACACACTCAAACATATATATATATATATATATATTTATACCCTCATTCACACACACTCACTCACACACACTCACTCTCACACACGCTCACAAACACACACTCACTAACACACGCTCACTCTCACACACCCTCACACACACACAAACACACGCTCACTCTCACACACCCTCACACACACACAACCTCACACACTAACACACACACAACCTCACACACACTAACACACACACAACTACACACAAACATAAACATATATATATACACACATACATATATATAGAAACACGCACACTAATACTCATACATATACATATATATATATACACACAAGCACCCACACTAATACACAATCCCTTACACAAATACATATATACACATATATATTTAAACACATATTTAAAAAAAATATATATATAGAGAGAGAGACACACACATACATATATATATATATACTCTAACACTCAACACACACAACACACAACACAACGCACAACGCCCCACCAACGCACGCCCAACGACCCCTATACGCACAAACACATAAATATATATAAAATATAACCAAAGAATTCTAGCATAAACTCTCCGAAGCTAACCCAATGCGTGCACAAGCCTGAAACTAAGAAACCACGCCGAAATGGTCGTTCGGTCATTTCGACGAACACGCGGTGTGCGGTTCGGAAAACCTCCTGAAACACACACCAAACCAACTCGGAATCGGCCCAAAATTTACCCACGGGTTCTAAACGATGTCTAGATCCTAGAAAAAATACTATCTCATCAATTCTAGGCCCGTGGCGAAAACACGCACGCACTTAGAACCGGAGACGACAAAAACCCCAAAAATGCCCGAAATGCCTATTTCTCCGCGACACGACTTTACGTGTCCGAACGGAGACACGCACTAACCCTTTAGACATCCGAAAATGTCTATCTAGGTCCGTCTAACCTAGGAAATCATCCAAAATTGGGCCAATTTCGGATTCCACCCGAAATTGACACAAAACCTAATGTCAAAGTCTCCAAACACAACCAAACTAGTTCCAACTTCCTTCCACGGGTAGCCTTAAGGTCTAAGAAGGTTCTAAACCACTAATTACACTATATAAGAATAATTAGAAGGGGAAAAATTAGGGTTTATCTCTTGGGAGTTGGAATCCCAAGCCAAAGTCTCCAAAAAGCTCCAAATCCACCACACCAAGCTTCCAAGCTTCCAATCCAAGGTCCAACACCAAATATAAGCTCTACCCACCTAGGTTGGGGAAGAATATAGGGTTAGGATTAACATCTATGGAGAATAGAAGAAGAAAGAAGAGGAATAGGGCACTTACTTGAAGTGGGAAGTAGAAAGGAAGAAGAAAGAAGTAGTAGAGAAGAAGAAGAAGTGAAGAAGAAGTAAAGAAGAAGAAATTGGGGGCTGGGGCTGCTGGTGTGCGGGTCTGGGAGTATGGGGAGGGCCGGCCAAGCACATAATATAGGTTACATAAAGTCCAAAAGTCCAAAATGCCCTCCTAACTTGGGTTTTGGGTTTCGGGTTCCAAAAGCACTCAAACTAACTCCCAATCTCTCCAACTAACCCACTAAAAATATAATAAATATTCTAAACCCAAAAATAAGTCTCATAAGGGTGTGGGATGGGTCGGACATGGGTCCACTAGGGTCTGACATGGGTCCAGGCTAGCCAAAATCCTAAAACGATTAAATAAAAATAATACAATCACTAATTAAATATAAATACAATTAATTATAAATAATACACAATTAACCAAATTAAAATTAAAAAATACCCGGCTCTGGAAATGGGGTAGTGACAAGCCTATCCTCCTTAGAAAATTTCGTCCTCGAAATTTAAAGTCAATCGTACTCCCTCTAGGTCAAACCCCCAACAATCATAGTCAAAAAATTCTACCTAAACAACATACAAGATCATGGTCTTACTGGTCGTGTTATCACAGTCTCAATCAGGGTCACTACACTATCTATGACAGCACAAAGAAAGTCTAACATGTACTAATGAAGCACGCCACAAGGAATAGAAAAGGATAGGAAGAAGAACAAAGAGACAGACCTGCTAACCCGACACCCGTAGCATCGGCCTCCTCGACCGTCAACGCATAAGCCCTGCCCTACTGGGGTATATCCTTCTGCAAGTACGGGGCATGATGCTGTGCCACAGGTGGCCTAGCTCTAACTCTCCGATCCTATGCTCCACCTAATGGATGTGTAGTAGGGCAATCTCGCATCTGGTGAGCAGCGGATCCACAGAACAAACATACCTTCAGCCTCCTCCTACAAATATCCCAAGTGTGTTCTGCCTTCCTGCAGTAGGCACAAGTGGGCACCCTCTGATACTGACCCTGTTGCGCTGCCTTCTGCACATAGCGACGCTTAGCCGATCCCGCAATACCACTCGCACTACCTGAATTATCCCTGCCTCTCTTGGACTTGAGCTCCAAGTCATCCTTCGCTCTCTGAGCATCTCCTACTATCTGCTCGAAAGTCGCCTCGCGGTCGCTCCAAGTCAAAGACTTGACCGCCATGACCAAGCCCATACGAAACTTCCTCGCCTTTGTTGCCTCACTCAAGCCATCCACAAAACTGCCCAGACGGCAGAACTCCGCTGCGTACTCGTCCACCATCATGCTCCCCTAGACGAGTGCCTCGAACTGACTCTCCAAAACACTGAGCGCCACATCTGGAAAAAACTTCTCCTTAAAAAGTCTCTTGAAAGCCTCCCAAGTAAGCCCTGGCGCCGCGATCCTCGTATCAGTGCGATACCACGTCAAAGCGAGGTCGAACATCTGACTGCCTGCTGCCTCTATCTGCATGCTGTCTGGAATCTGTGCCAGCCTGAATATACCCTCAATCTGCTCTATCCAATCATCCGCATACAAGATCCCTTTTGTACCACGGAACTCCTTGGGCCACATCCTCTGGAAGTCAATGATGCTGCCCGGCCTCGGATGTTGAATCTGATCTGCCTGTGGCTGAATCTGTGCCACTCTGTCTACTGCCGTCATGGCCACCTGGTGGGCGTTCTCAATGCCCAGCCTCATCACATCTACCTGACGGTGCTGCACGTCCAACATCTTCCTGAAGAACACAAACAACTGCGCGGCATCTACTGGAGCAGGAAGTGGTAGAGGAACCACCGGAACAACTGGGGTAGTCCTCGGATCGACAGGTGAAGGAGGATCCCCGAGAGAAGCAGATGCTCCCTCAACCGCAGGAGTGGTGAGTGGAGCGGTAGCAGCTGCCTGAATACGAGCTGGACGAGAGGTAGCAGACCTCTCGGTGGCAACTGCTGGAATGGTACGATGGGATCGTGTCTTCGGAGGCATCCTGAATACAGATCAAAAGAAGTCAATACGGCGTAAGATACTATATCATCAAAGAAGGACGGTAATATTTCAAGAGAAAATAATTTCAGAATAATTAGATTGGAATTGTTCCTAGTCGTGATTGAGTACACTCTCATCCCAGATCCTAGATCCTATAGCAGGCTCGCAGCGGTACAACTAAGTTGTTGTACCACCACGACATTGCACTAATTGCGAATCGAGACCTGCATGGGGCCGCCACCAAAAATGTGTCACGACCCACACCCGAAAAATCGGGCATGAGTCTTGGGTACGTTCAGCCTAAGCCGCAGCATCGGCGGTAGAACGCTGTCTAGGTCAACTATCTAGATAACAATCTCACGCAATCAGTATATAAACTTGTCAAGATCTCAACTCCAAACGGAGGAGCAATATCATAATGATAATCACAATGTACTCAATCACGAATCTAAGCACGATAAGATAACAAGAAGTCTAACAACTACAACTAAAAACAACCACAACATCAATAATAATAATACATCATCCTGAATAAAATATAATACAAGGTCTCAATCCAAAATCGGAGAGAAATCCGGTACTAAAAGCTAATAAAAACAATAACAAGGTCCTAGTGATCCCGGCTACCAACCCGAAAATCACCCCTAAACTAGAGGGTCCCTGTCTGCACCATCGACATGCTCAGGTCCATAAAACGTTGGACATCACTCCTCCGGATACTCTAGAAAAAATATGTCCAGTCCGGGCTGGAGCAAGTACATCTCTAACAGCAGTTCCATTTAAATAATAAAAACTATAAAACAGTTGTAGCAAGTAGCAAGAAGAATCAAATAAAGTATGGAACAATAAATATATATATGTCACTGGTGCATAAAGGTAAAGATGCATGAATATCAGAAGCAAGATAGTAACAACTATAAGATACAAGAAATCTAAACTAAGAGTAAGTCTGTGCACAAGAACGTGTAGTGAGTCCAGCATGAAATACATGTAGAGAGTCAAGTCCAGAAGCATGTAAGTGAGACCAGCAAGAAATGCAAGAGAGTCCAGACTAGAAAGAATGAACTCGGTGTCTTTGAAATACTTGTTTCGACATGTAAACGGCTAGGGATAAGTACGGCTCACCGTGCACTGGGTGCGCGGCTGCTATCATTCCAGATTAGACCAGAGGGAGTGATTCCTGATGATTCCAGATGAGAATGTTTACATGTCTACTCGAGTATTTCTCCGCCCCGACTAATACAAGTGAATCCAAGACCCGACACGTAAATCAAGTATGAGTCCAGCCAGAAATATGAGTGATGCCTGTAGTGATGCCTGTAGTGATTCCAGAATAGAGGCCAGAAACATAAAAAATATGTGTCGTAAGTAAATAAATCCAGAAATACCAATCAGTGTCCCGTGTTGTGCCAGAATAATCAGATGATACTATACTAGAAGCTGAATCATAATAATCATCAGATAATGAAAACTATCAGAGAATGTACTCGCTTGACGTCCTGAGCAACTAGCGATCCGAACTGGTGTCGCAAGGACCTATTAGCGAAAAGCAAGGTTAAACAGGGTTTTAATGAGTTAAACAGATATATAAAATAACTAAAAATAGGCTTCTAGGGTCGTTCTAGGTCAAACGGGTCAAACCGATAAAATCTGGGTCAAAAAGTCAACTCTGGTTCCAAAAAGTCAACTCTAGGTCAAAACTAGGTCAAAGGTTGACTTTGGCGGTCAACTATGGTCAACTCTAGGTCAAACTAGGGTGCCCCTAAAATTCTAGGTCAAAACTAGGTCATTAAGCTAATAAACCCTCAAACTCGCCTCCTTGAGATACCGGGATACCCTCGGTATCCGATACCTCACACTAAGCTATACGCCCTGTAAACCCCCTCGACCAATTTAGGTTTTATTTAATTTAAATTTAAAGACTAGGATTAAGTTGGATACAATTAGATAAGGAGCAACAATTTCATGACTTAAAGATACCTTACCGTTGCCTTAATGGTTGGAGCGCTACACTAGTAGGTACCCTTGAACTAGTTAAATGCTCATCTACAGACATACCAGACTACCTATCGGACCCTTGTATAACTTTTAGATACTAAATATTGTTCTTCACTTGAGTTGCACAGCTTTCGTTACAAACATCGATGTATTATTCCCAATAAATTCAATTTCCCTTGATTATCCATTCTACGTGAAATTTAGGCACGACACAAACCAATTCCCTATAACCTGAACTAGGGTATTAGCCTACACCAAGTTGCCACGTCCATGACTCTTTTGTTCCACTAGAACCTAGTTCCATGTGTCGTAAATTCATTAAGGAGCGCCGTGCGCATTGATTTAATTAAATTAATTTCAGGCCAATTTTACCTCAAGAAGAACCGAACCAAGGCCACATGTACTCTTTCACGTGGACCAGCCCCACCCCAACGAGGCCGGACAGGCCCAAGTTCCGAGACCAGCCGGTCAACCCTCCCCCCATATAAATATACATTTTCCTAGCTTTTAAACCCTAAAGCTCACAAGTTCATCCCATCTCTAAAGAAACCCTAGCCGACCCCCCTACTTCCGGCCAGCCCACACATCAAGCAGCCAACCCAGCCATCGGCTTACCCTCGACACCAGACTCCCAACCCCGCCGTCGGCACCGTGACGCCATCCGCTATCACCACCACTCCAACCGAGTTCTTCTCCCATCCAAAACCTGACCAGCCCACATCTCAGGCCGCCTCCCCAGCGCACGATCACCACGATCAGGCGGACCCCGACCTCCCAGCGTCCTGACAGCCACCCCCCCACGCCACTGTCGAAGCTGCTGCCGCTGCAGTCCCTGCATTGCTGTTACCACCGCTGCCGCTGACGCTTTGCTAGACGGTCGACGCCGTAGCTTCCACTCGCCGAAAAATGACTAGGCAGCAGGGAGAACCTCGTCAGCCGCTAGGTAAATGCCGATACTCTTTCTTTCTCGTATCGTGTTCGTATTTAGTATCGTGTCGTCGCGTCAAGAATGTATTCTTGAACACATCGTTATTAACCCTAAGCTATGTATATAAAATGGCATGATAATTAAACAAGTGTTAAAACCCATCTAATAACCGTTGATTACCCTGATCATGAGACATGTCATCAAGGCCAGTATTTCACCTGGACACTGGATATAAACCACGTATGATTTAACATGGAAACCAAAGACATGTTTCCATTTAGAGCAGAAATAGTGTTCAAACCATTATTCGATAAATTATTGTCGCAAGGCGTACGTTGACCAAAGACAGAATATGGGTACGCCCTAGCTGCGTGCACACATGACGCTGTATTCGGTCAACAGTAAACCGACAACAATATCTAGGAGCAACGTCATAAGTATTATGTTTTTCTTAGTGTCTGATATTAGACTGTTATATTGTATTTTGTGTTAGTACCATTAAACCATCCAGGGGACACTGCAGGAACCGACTTCTGGCACTCACAGCTTGAGGATTCAGGCAAGATACCTTGCCATATGTACTGTATAATTTAAATATTGCACATATTTGTATGATATTTTCTTGCTCTATTTTATATGACTGTGTGCGTCCGATATTGATTCGGGTGTCATCGACGGATGCGTCGATGATTTAGTATACTGGACCTAGTCACTAGCATACTTACCCCATTGGAGGATACTCTGATATCTTCCGAGACCTGACACTCTTACACGGGCACAGTGACATTCATATTGGGATGCGGGTCCGCGTATTCGACTAGCTATCGGTGCGTGTGACATGCATCACGGTTAGTACGTAATTCAGGTTTACAATTTATGTTAGTAGAGACTGACACAAAGATACGTAGTACGCACGTCGAGTATTCGATTTGCGTATTTACATCGGGAGGGGAGGACAACTAGTAGGTGTATGGAAAACACCCATTGGAATCCATAGTATCCAGAGGAACCACGGATCTAATGACTCCCTTTATGTAGATTGCACTTTCTTCGGAGCGCTATGGACGTTATATTATTGCAGATTCCACGTTCTTCGGAGCGCTATGGACGTTATATATATACTATGCAGCTTCCACATTCTTCGGAGCGGTATGGACGGTATACCTACACCTACTCATACGTACCAATGTTGTCCTCAAATTGTATTCACTTAGATGGTTAGCACACCCTTTATTGTATTTATTTTATTCAGTATTTATATATGGCATGTCTCTCTGTATCTTGTTATGTCCCTCTGAGGACCTGGTTCCCTTCCAGATTTGGATGAGGCTTATTATCCAACAGTGTACGGCCCTGGACAGGAGACTAGATTCGCTACCGCAGAGGAGCTAGAGGTTCTACCGTTAGAGTTTCCGTAATCAGTTGGTAGGCCTTCTGCCTAGATTGGGTGCATCATTACCTAGTCAGCCGATGCCTTAGCCACTTTCTTTTATCTATCATTTCAGTACTTTATTTTGTCATAGTAGTGGGTTTATTCCCATCTGACATTATTGGATGTACTATGATATCTTGAAACTGGTATTTATCTTCCAGCAGTTTATTTAGTACTTATTACTCTTTATTTTGTGGATGAGATTAGATTACCTGTTATTGACTGATATTGGACATGTTAGTAATATAGGACAGCGTAGCACTCTTCGTGGATCCATTAAATTGGGATATCCTCGAAGACGTGTCAACTGGCTATTACCACGTGGCCTAGTTCCATGTATTTTGGGACTGGGGCGTGACACGCCCCGTCTAAACCAGCTAAAACCTATGTTAGCACGCATAAATATATACACATATACATATAAAAATCACTCCAATACTATTCCTAGGCTATTGCTCAAATACCCCGCTCGAAACTTAATACCTTGGATATCTCAAGGTATTGAGATACCTCGGTATCCCAAGGTATTGAGGTATCGCCCAATACCCCCCAAACTAACCTTCTAGTTAGCTATCTAAGTATGTAAATATACTCCTAGTTAATAATCTAGGCTAGAAAATATCTAACATATATATATACATATCTAAGTATCTATATGCATATATATATATATATATATATATATATATATATATATATATATATATATATATATATATATATATATATATATATATATATATCCACAATACACATATACACATACCTTACACCCATACCTAAATATATATATACATATATAACTATAACACATACCTATCTAGCTATATTTATATACATAGTTAATAACTACCTATCTAATATCTATCTATCTATCAATCTACCTATCTACCTAGTATCTATCTATCTAACTATCTATCTAAAATTATATCCATCTATTTATCTAACATCTATCTATCAATCCATCTATCTATTTATGTATCTATCTATCTATTTATCCATCTACTTATCTATCTATAGATATATCTATCTATCCATCTACCTATCTATCTATCTATCTAATCTATCTATCTATCTATCTATTTATCTAGATATCTATGTATCTATCTACCAATCTATTAATCTAACTAGCTATCTATTTACTTATCTATCTAGATATCTAGTTACTTATCTTTCTATTTAACTAACTAACTAACTAACTAACTAACTAACTAACTATATATATATATATATATATATATATATATATATACCCTCTCTCCCTCGCTAAGCCACCTCGCTGCCGCTGCATGCTAACCCTGCTGCTGCTGTTGCTGCATTTTACTGCTGCTGCTACTGCCTTAATGCTGCTGCTGCTGCTACTAAATTTAACTGCTGCTGCTGTTGCATTTTACTGCTGCTGCTGCTGCTGCTGTGCACAGCACAGCAGCTGCTGCACCTGCTGCTGTGGGCAGCTGCCCCCCCTCGCTCGCTGCACGCCTCGCTCACCTCGCTGCACCTCACACACAAACACAATCACACACACAGACACACGCACATATATATATATATATATATATATATATATATATATATATATATATACACACACACTAACATATATATATACACACACATAAACACTTATGAACACACACACACACTTATGTATATAAATACACACACACACACAAGCACACGCACACTTATATATATATAAACACATATGTATAAATACATATATACACACATATTTATATATATATATATATATATATATATATATATGTATACACACACTAATATATATATACATATACACACACACACACTCAAACATATATATATATTTATACCCTCATTCACACACACTCACTCACACACACTCACTCTCACACACGCTCACAAACACACACTCACTAACACACGCTCACTCTCACACACCCTCACACACACACAAACACACGCTCACTCTCACACACCCTCACACACACACAACCTCACACACACTAACACACACAACTACACACAAACATAAATATATATATATACACATGTCACGTCCCAGTCCTAAAATACCGAGGGACTAGACACGTGGCAATGGCCAGCAGAACGCACCGATGGATAAACCCAATTTAATGGATCCACCAGGGCATACTTAAGCTGCAAAATAAAGTCTACGACAACATGGCATAACTAATCTCATCCACACAAGATAAAATATGATCCACAGATATAAGAAATGTAAATCATCAAACAGTCTCACAAAGTGCTTCAGGGAACAACCCGATAAAATCTGATACAATGGTTCAACAGACCAAAATATAAATGACTGAATAAAATAAATACTGAGCATGAAACATGGATGCTCAGGAAAAGTCTTCAGCTAACACCTCGTCCATGGGTGTTTGTACAGCTCCTGTATCTGCTTCTACTCATGCTACTGCTGTTGTCCCGTATACCTCGGGATAAATCTCGTCTGCAAATCCTGGGGACATAATTCGGATCCAGGTCCTCAGGGGACATAGCAAGGTACAGATAATACAAGCCAAAATAAATACAGTGCAGCAAATAATGAAATAAATAGGGTAAGCTATATAACCATCTATGTAAAAATGTAAGATGAGAGCATCACGAGTACTCAGGCTGAGCCACTACAAGCTCTGTGTCGGGGAGCCGGTAGCAGTAATAATGAGTAATGGGCCAAGCTCGGGTTTCAGAGTCTTATGCCTCACAGTAGTAGGTGATATATATGTAATCAGCCTGTAGCCTGTGTGTCTCTCCCCACCCAATGTAATCACACGTCTCATATCCATAACGTTTCATGTACATGGCACGCAAGATCATAACTAATGCAGTAAGTCATAGAGTATCCAACAGTATAATGTCTATGTCAGAAGTCTGTATCCTATACAGAATCACCATGAATATCTTAAAAAGATCCTGTCATGAATAGTTTCAAGTGTCCTGGGTATAATGTACTTGATAAGACAAGTACGAGAATGTAAAGGGGTCACGAATGTCCATCTCTAGATGACATACACAACATCGCGTACGGTGTTGGCACCCGACTAATAATCCGACGCTAAGTAAGTCACACGGTCCTAGGTTAAGCATGCACAGCAATATAAATAAAGCAAGAAAATATACAACAAGAACTATAAAGTTGGCCAGGTATACTGGCCCATTGATGTATACATAAGTCAAGGAAATAAGTAGCAAAGCTGCAGGGTTTGGCAAGGTACACTTGCCCACTGATGTATAACTAAGTCAAGGAAATAAGTAGCAAAGCTGCAGGGTTTGGTAAGGTACACTTGCCCACTGATGTATAACTAAGTCAAGAAAATAAGTAGCAAAGCTGCAGGGTTTGGCAAGGTACACTTGCCTGGGGTTTGAATACCAAAAGTTGTCCCTGTATCAGTGGATCCTGTAGGTACTCCTCCAAAAGCTGTAATAAACATCACCAACAGTCTCAAAAGATATCAAATAGCTAGAAACGCCTGTCCTTAAGTCCAATTTGGACACAAGGGCAAAAATAACATTTCTGGGCCTTAGCGGGGTTCACATGTGGGCCACTTTGCACCGATTTGCCAAACATAGTGTCAATAAGTCAGGAACGATGATATGAACCCAACGTAACTTCCAGACTTGGATTCCGATGAGCCGATCACAAAATCGCCCGTCAAGTGGAGCCTGTAGGGCCCACAATACGGGATTTTGTCAATGTTCTCGGAATCGAACCAAACTTGGGTCATAGGACCAGCGTATTGCTAAGAGTCCGATAGCGCAAGTTTCGTCTTGATCCGACGTGGGTACACAAAGTTACAGCGTGTTCCAGAATAGGCGGATACGGAGCGTTGTCGGCTAATACGCGTTGATATCGGTGTGCACGCACATCCGAATCAACTTCTGCGAAATCCTCCACGTCCGTATCAACGATGCGCACGTTTTGGTAAAGAACGCGTGTGGCCAAGTCGTCCCGTTTGGCGGGGCGCACTCAGTTTCGGGGTAAAACAGGGCGTTGGTTTTCCTATTTTTGATCGCGATGTGCGATCACCACAGGATGTGACGCACCGAACGGGTTATACGGGCATCGAGAGGGTTATACAGTCTACGCGTTGCAACTGACGGAATCAAAAACAGAATCACGAGGAGAGAGAAAGAGCTACCTGAACAGGGCTCCGTGAAATCTGAATTTTACATGTCCGCGAGGAGATGCGACACGGGAAAACTGTGTCCTGTGTCTGCTGTGTCCGCTGCTCTAGGGTTTAGTGTTCTGATCCGGAGATAGCGGGGTGGGCTCGCCGGAGACTGTGCTGTCCGGGGTTGGCTTCGCCGGACGGAGTCAACGCGAGCGGAGGCGGTTGATGGAGTGGCCGGGCCGGAGTCGCTGCGGGGTGGACTGGACGAGATGGTTGCACTGTAGGGCCACGCGGGGGAAGGAGAAGAGGAAGCCGATGGGGGCGGTGGTGTTCCAGGCGGGGCAGTCGGGTGGAGTTGGGGGAGGAGATGATCGGGGACGGGTGGTTGTGACGATCGGGGACGGGTGGTTCTCAGGGGCGGGGGATTGCTGAAGGGACGACGGCGTCGTGATCAGGTGGTCGACGGCGTGGGGTTCGAGCGGGAAGCGGCAGAGAAGAGGGATCTGGAGAAAAGGGCGGCGACGTTAGGGTTTTGGTCGGCTGGGCACGCATTACGAGGGTTTTATAGGTCAGGAACAGTATTTCCGGTGGGGTTCAATTTGGGTTCGGGTTCGGGTCGGGTTTGAGTCGGATCCGACCCGACCCGACCCATTACGCTGGGTTGGCTCAGTTCAGTCAGCAGTTTGGTTCGGTTCAGTCAACGGTTTGGTTCGGTTCAGTCAGGTTTAATTGGGTTTAGTTCTACGTTGGTTTTTAGGGCTTTAAAACTGATTCCGGAGTCCAATAAATTCACAAAAAATTACCCGATGTTCGGTTTTCCGTTTTATACCATAAAATATTATTTCTATAATATTTTAACATCAATTATCAGCAGATAAAAATCTTTTAATCACAAATTCCTAAGTTTTAATTCTAAAAAATATCGAAAAATTGGGAAAAATTATATTAAAAATATTCTAAAAAATTAGGGTGTTTACAATCTACCTCCCTTAAGAGGATTGCGTTCTCGCAATCAAAGAATGAACTACTAAAGGAAATAACTATGAAAATTACAAGAATGCTTAGGTTATAACTGCATCCGCGAATAAGTGAGGATAACGCTGGCGCATACTATCCTCCCGTTCCCAAGTCGATTCGCCAGGAGAATAATTTTTCCAAGCTACACGAACCAGTCTAATTGTCTGTCCTCGCAATGTATTCTCACTGTAGTAGAGGATGCCAACTGGTTGTTCTTCGTACCTCAAGCTAGGGCCCACTGCGATCTCTGAATGATCGACTATGTGATTTGGGTCGGTCACGTACCTTCTCAGCTGTGAGACGTGGAACACGTCATGCACTCCCTCTAAGGATGGAGGTAATGCAAGATGATAAGCCACCTCACCAATGCGCTCTAGAATATCAAATGGCCCGATATACCTTGGGCTCAACTTGCCTCTGCTCCCAAATCTAATAGTACCTCGAGTGGGCGAAATCCTCAAGAATACGTGCTCTCCTTCTTTGAACTCTAGGGACGTCTGTGTGTATCAGCCCAATGCTTCTGTCTGTCCTGAGCTGCTCGAAAATGATTCTGAATCTATTTTACCGTCTCCACTGTCTGCATTATCAATTCTGGACCCAGTATTTGATATTCACCAACATCACACCAACATATTGGCGATCTACACTTTCTTCCGAATAATGCCTCGAATGGTGCCATCTGAATGCTGGCCTGATAACTGTTGTTGTAGGAGAACTCCACCAAGTGCAAATGATCTTCCCAAGATCCTCCAAAGTCTAGCATACACGATCGCAACATATCCTCCAAG
Organism: Iris macrosiphon; assembly: GCA_036927795.1. NCBI lineage: Eukaryota > Viridiplantae > Streptophyta > Magnoliopsida > Asparagales > Iridaceae > Iris > Iris macrosiphon. Next base: position 162,554,249 of record JAYESA010000009.1, on the reverse strand, counting down.
ATATGAATGGTGTGCTCCGATTGACCATCTGTCTGTGGGTGGTAAGCTGTGCTGAATTTGAGTCTGGTGCCAAGACTCTCTTGCATGCTTTGACAGAAATGAGATGTAAATCTCGAATCTCGATCCGATACGATACTAACTGGCACTCTATATAATCTTACGATTTGTCGCATATATATGTCGGCTAGTACCTCTGTGGACTGTCAAACTCTAAATGGCAAGAAGTGTGCCGATTTAGTGAGTCGATCCACGATAACCCATACCGCATCTTTTTTGCTGGGCTCCTTGGAAATCCTGTGACAAAATCCATCGTGATATGTTCCCACTTCCATTCTGGTATAGGAAGCGGCTGTAATATACCTGTAGTCCTCTGATGTTCGGCCTTTACTTGCTGACAGACTAAACATTTAGCCACAAATCTTACAATCTCCCTTTTCATTCCATGCCACCAGTAATACTGCCTCAAGTCTCGGTACATCTTGGTTCCTCCTGGGTGAACAGAGTACATAGAGCTATGTGCTTCAGTCATTAACTCCTGTCTCAATTCTCTATTTGGAACATACAGACGATTCCCAAACCTTAAGGTCCCGTCTTCATGTATGCGAAGTCCTGTCTGCATGCCGGCTTCTGTCCTCTCTTTGAGTCTTCGGAATCTAGCATCGGTGGGCAATGCCTCTTTAATCCTCTCCACGAGTGACGACTTAACTTCTAGATTAGCCAGCAAGCCACTCTGTCCGAATAAAATAACCTCTATCTGAAGCTCCGGTAGATCTCTCAATAACTCGGGCTGTATCGTCAAGAAATAAGCCGTAAGCTTCCTGCTGAGTGTGTCTGCTACGACATTCGCATTTCCCGGATGATATTGCAGATCAATATCAAAGTCTACCATCAACTCAAACCAACGTCTCTGTCTCATGTTGAGCTCCTTCTGAGTATATACATACTTCAGACTCTTGTGATCAGTAAAGATTTCTACCTTCTCCCCATAAAGATAGTGCCTCCAGATCTTCAGTGCAAATATAACTGCTGCTAGCTCCAGATCGTGTGTTGGGTAGTTCTTCTCATGGACCTTCAACTGTCTAGATGCATAAGCAATAACTTTGCTATGTTGCATCAAAACACATCCTAATCCACTACCTGATGCATCACTGTAAACAACAAAATCTTCTGACCCTGAAGGAAGAGTCAAGACAGGTGCTGTTGTTAATCTTCTCTTTAATTCTTCAAAGGCCTTCTGGCAGTCTTCTGTCCATGTAAACTCCTGGTCCTTATCAGTCAACTTCGTCATAGGCTCCGCAATCCTTGAGAAATTTTCTACAAACCTTCGGTAATATCCCGTAAGTCCGAGAAAACTTCTCACCTCTGCAACTGATGTAGGTGTAGGCCAAGTCTCTATTGCCGCAACTTTCTCTGGATCAACTGAAAGTCCTTCTTCTGAGATGATATGTCCCAAGAAAGGTACTTTATCTATACAAAACTCACACTTACTGATTTTGGCATATAACTTCTCCTGTCTCAAGGTCTCTAACACGATTCTGAGATGCTCCTCATGCTCTTCGTGTCTCTTGGAATATATTAGAAAGTCGTCAATGAACACAACCACAAATTTATCCAAGAACTGATAAAAGACTCTATTCATCAAACTCATAAACACTGCTAGCGCGTTGGTTAAACCAAACGACATTACCAAGAACAAATAATGTCCATACTTGGTCCTGAAAGCTGTCTTCGGTATATCCTCCTTCCTTACTTTAATCTGGTGATAGCCGGATCTAAGGTCAATCTTCGAGAATACCCTAGCACCACTCAATTGATCGAATAGATCATCAATGCATGGTAAGGGATATCTGTTCTTGATGGTCACAGCATTTAGTGCCCTATAGTCAATGTACAACCGTACTGTTCCATCCTTCTTCAGCACAAATAATATGGGTGCTCCCCAAGGTGAAACACTGGACCGAATAAAACCCTTCTCCAAAAGATCATCAACTTGTTCCTTCAACTCCACTAACTCCTTAGGTGCTAGCTGATATACTGATGAAGTGATAGGTTCTGCTCCTGGAGTTAAGTCTATTGTGAATTCTATTTCCCGATCAGGCGGTAAACCTGAAAGATCATCAAGAAATACATCCACAAACTCAGATATGACTCTTGGGTAACCTGTCTCCCCTTCTACAGATAGTACCCTAAGAGTAGGCTGAACTCCTTGCTCTACAGCTCCCCGAAGAAACTCAAATTCTGGATGTCCAGGCGGTCTAAATATAACCCGTCCAAGTCGACAATCAAGAGTCGCATGGTACTGACTTAACCAGTCCATACCAACTACAACATCATAATTCGGCATGGAAAAGATTAGAAATTGAGCTCGTATCTCTCTTCCACAGACTACTACATAATATGATCTACAGACGTCACTAACTAGGATAATTCCACCTCCCGTAAGAATTCTTTTTATCTTCGGAAGGGGTGCGATAGCTACTCTATGGGTGGCTACAAAGCTAGCTGCTATAAATAAATGCGATGCTCCAGAATCAAATAAAGCTACAGCTGGTAATGAAGTTACTAAAATAGTACCTGCGATAACCTCTCCTGTGGTAGCTTCCTCCTCAACGGCCAATGTAAATGCCTGGCCTCGTCCCTGAGCTTGGCCTCTCTGCTGCTGAGCCTGCTGAAATAAAGCTGCATGTGGTGCCAGTGGTGGTCTCTGCTAATTTCCTCCTAGAACTGGTGGTCTGACTCCTCCGACTCCTGTCTGCGGTGCTCCTACTGCTGGATAAGCTGGTCGTGGTGCAGGTAAAGCTAGTCTCGGTACTCCGTCTCTGCGCTCGATGCAGTCTCTGGTTTGATGCTGGTTGGATCCGCAAGCCAGGCATAGTCCCAACTTGCGTCTACATTCTCTCTCAATGTGACCTAACTTGCCGCAGTGGTGACAAGTAGGGAGAGATATAGCCCTGTGTGTTGTTCTCTCTGGCATACTCCTCTGGGATCGTTTTGCTGAATCCCCATGTGCTATCCTGGATGGTGCTGATGTGATTGGCCTCTTCAGATTTGACTCCCTTCTAGTGACGCGCTCCATGCGTCGTGCTGCTGCAAGGACGTCGGTATATGATGTAGGTGCGACCGATCCAATCAACCTCTGGAGCTCGAACTTCAGTCCGTTAAAGAACTTCTCAGCTTTTTCTTCCTCTGTCAAAATCAAGGTTGGGACGAAGCGACTTAGACGAATAAATTTAGCGTTGTATTCTTCCACTGACATATTGCCTTGGATAAGGCGGTTGAACTTGTCTCTGAGCTCCGACCGTACAACTGCTGGAATATACATCTCTCGAAAAAGTCTGGAGAACTCTTCCCAAGTGACTCGGTCCTGTCCGAGCCTCCTCTCTTCTGCTAACCACCAATGATGTGCATTTTCAGTCAACTGCATTCTGACCACAGTCATCCATTTCTCTCTCGAAAGTTTAGCTGCTTCCAACTGGTGCTGCATGTTAGTGAGCCATTCATGAACTTCTGTTGGCCCCTCTTTACCAGAAAAGGTATGAGGCTTGAGCTGACGAAAATCGGTGATAGATCCCGTCGCTGATTGCCTCGCTGGTGGGTTTGCTTGCTCTAATGCGGATACTAGGCTGGTTCTCAAATACTCTGTCTCGTGACGCTGAGCCTCTTGCTGAATCTGCTGCTGGGCTTGCATCATGGCATACATTATCTGAAACATCTGTTGCCCATCCATGGCTTGCCCTGGCGGGAAAACTGCTATCTATGGTGTGAACTGTGGCGGAGGTGTGATGTCGTCGCGCCGGAACCTTGGATTAGGCTGGCCGGTTTGATTGCTTTGCGATATTTGTCCTCCATTCCCTGGTGTCACTCCATCTATATAAGTAACCACAACGTCGTATGGCGTATACAAAGGATTCTCATCTCCGTTCCTGGGATCTATTACTCTGCAACCAAAAGATAAACTATAAGAGCTCAGAGGAATCAACACAGGATGCAAATCAAGTAACAATTTCGAGTTCGATATAGAGTTCAAAAATGGTTCAAATAATGGATGAGATCCTATAACTTATCCTATCCTTAGGGCAGGCTTGTTCAGTCCCTAAGTTGAAACCGAACAATTTAGTCGTAGACCTGCATGGGCCACCACAAAAATCATGTCACGCCCCAGTCCCAAAATACCGAGGGACTAGATACGTGGAAATGGCCAACAGCAAGCACCGATGGACAAACCCAATTTAATGGATCCATCAGGGCACACTTAAGCTGTAAAATAAAGTCTACGACAATATGGCACTGTAGAAGCATGAAAAATACGTTGGATGGCTATATGCAGCATAATTGATGTGGAGCAGCGTAAACAGAGGCCTTCAGAGCCATCCAACTTGCAACAGAGCTTTCTCCGCCAAACACAGCATGAAATATAAGCTCAACATAAGGCAGTACGTCCAAACCGCTTCAGCGTAAACAGGGTGCTTCATCGACTCCTGGGCGTAAAACCCATCCTCTTGCAACGCAGCATTGAAGTGTACGAGAGATGCTTCGTATTCTACGAAGTGAACCTGTAAGATCCTGCAATGAACCTGACGTCTGAACTTCTGACAAAGGGATACTGCTCGACTATCCGGGGATACTGCTCGACTACCCAGACAACGGCTATAATGATGACACGGCACTGCGACCCAGGCTGTCATTTACCGCCATCTCCTTTGCGTAAACTTCTTTTACGTGCACGAAGGGATGCGCTGCCTTGTTTTATACAGGCGAACATGAGCTATTTATGCTCTACAGTAGACAAACCGCCTGCCATATCAAAAGCTGCACTCCGTACGGGGCTCGAGGCACGTCTCTACGTCTAATGCACAGAGCGATGACAGTTGCTCGAGGCACGTCTCTACAACCAATGCACAGAGCGGTGACAGTTTCTTAAGGCACGTCTCTGCGACTAATGCGCAGAAGGCCTGCAGACCTTCAAAACATGCTTCCGCATTTAATGCACAGGATGGTGGCAAATCTCGGCATTTAATGCAAGAGATTTGATTATATCTTCAAAAGCCATAATTTCGGCTAAGACGTCCACATCAGCACTCTGGCACGATATGCAGCGGCTTCTACGCCCATTCAGTTCCGGTTCTCACTCGGCTTCTACGCCCACTCGGCCTCTATGACCACTCGGCTTCTACGCCTACTTCGACTTCTATGCCTACTTGGCTTCTACGCCATGGTGACAGACATTGGCTTCTACTCCCACCTCTTCTACACGAGGGATACCTACCTACGTGGCTTCTACGCCGTGATCTTCGTAGCGATTATACGTGTTTTGTCCCTTAGTTGGACCCACGTCACACGCTCATTCAAAGGATCATCTATACGCAGGCATTGGTTATTTTAACCATCGTGTAAAAGGATGCTGTACTTTCCACTCCTCGGTTTCTACACCGACGGAGTGGTCACTGTCACTAAAACTCTATAAATAGAGACCTCTATCAATGAGGAACAAGGTCAGAAAATTGGTCAAGAAACCAATATCAGATCCAAGGTCTACAGATTGGGAGATCAAAAATTGGTCAAGAAAACCAATATCAGACCCAAGGTCGAACTTCCAAGAAAGATCGAACCAGAGGTCAAGAGAAAGAGAGAGAGAAAGAGAGAATTCGAAGCTCAGGCAAGGAGCAGGGATCGACGACTTTGGCATCGTACATCCACCCTCTTTTGCAACCTTCGAAGCTGCTTCCTGTCTTCTACGGTACTTCTTCATCATCGTGTGGTCCAAGGGCTAAAGTGATCGACTGTAGATCAGACACCTATAGCAATATTTACCCAGATTAAATAAATTGTACTCCCACATCCTCGTATAGGATCAAATTGTACAAGTTTGTTTATAAACCAAAGAAGGCGGGTTCCGTGTAAACCCCATCTTGAATACATTTTCATTCTTTCATTTTCTACCACAAACAAGATGGTGACTCTACTGGAGACGTCTTTCTCTTCTGATGAGGAAGTAATTGCTCAACACGATGTGGTATCTGTAGGAACCGTGAAGAAGACACTGGTTGTCCAATTCGACCAGTCTGCCTACGAAGACATGCTTCGAACCGGGGGTAGCTCTCACCCTCTCCATCCAAGACAACAAGAAGCTGCGCAAGGTCTTGATGCCCAAGACATCCCCTACCATTCCTGTGGACTCTCCGATCTCTCCAATCTTCCCGACCAATGAGGTTGTAGCATTGCTCCCTCCGTGCCCTGCACGTAAAATTCAGTCTCCCGCTACGCGCGGTACAGACGAAACTTCGGGCAAAGCCTCAGCGCTAACCCAGAAGTATCCACTACGCTCTACGCGTAGAAACCAGTCTCCCGCTACGCGCGATACAGACAAGACTTCGGGCAAAGCCTCAGCGCTAACCCAGAAGTATCCACTGTGCTCTACGCGTGGAGACCAGTCTCCCGCTACGCACGGTACAGACAAAAGTTTTGATCATATCTCAGCGCCAAATTGGAAGTACAAATCACGCTCCATGCGCAAGACAACATCTGGCCTCTACGGGGAACCAGATGAGCGTTGTGATTTCTGCCAGACAAAGTCCTACGGCGTAAAGCAAGCTCAGATTGCGGAAAGACGCCCTCCCCGGGGATTATCCGCCACCCAGATGGCCAACCTGTTGTACACTGGTGGCACAGAGAAAACCAGGGTGCCCAATCTTCGCATGCCCGCTATTGGGAACAGAAGGAACAAGCCGTCGTCGTCTTCTTCTGCTCCTCCTGACTTGCACAATTATCCGATCCAGAAACACAAAGACGAAGGTCATAAACAGGCTTCAGTTCCCCTAACGGTCAGACGCGGGGAGATCTTGTGGGAGGATGCTTCAACATCTAATATCGTCATGACAAGTAGACCACGTGAAGATTCCATCTTTACTATCCCTCCAACTCGCGACGACCAACATCCAATAGTCTTCGGTCGCATACGAAGCAGCCCGATCATGCAGGAAGAATTTCGTGAGTCTGAAACTGGCAGAATACAAATCCACAGGGCAGACGAACACCGCTACATGGTAATTCTTATCGTCAACAAGCTCGTTTTGGGTTGGGGTATACTGCACTTCTTGCGAAACCCAAATCTTCAAGGTCTGATCCTGTACAAACAGAGGCAGCTCCTTCTAAATTAGCTTCTGTGGACAGATGCCACGGCATGTCTAGGGGTAGCCTACCTCGGCAAAACAGGGCGGCATCCCAAGCTGGGGGTAGAATTCCCTCAAGATCCGAAGATGATGCAACGATGACGATCTTCCCGCAAAACTGTAAAATTCAGGCATCAGGAACCCGAAAACCAAAAGGGACTTCCTCCTTCAATGAAGACGACATCATTGAAATCTTTGATATGTTGATAAAAGAGCGCAAGCTTCAGCTACCCGACATCAGACATCCTGAGAGGGCTGGCAAAGTGGATGACCCAGATTATTGTCTCTTCCATCGGTACACTCATCACCCTACAAGGGCATGTTATGTGCTAAAAAAGAAAATTCAGGAGTTGATCGAGGCCAAGGCCATCACTTTGAATCTGTAAACAAGGGGACGGTCCTCACCAATTGGATTTTTATTTTTTACGTAATAATTTGCTCTCTTCAAAAATGTACCTAAGGAAGAGTCCCTAAAAAAAGTCTCTCCAGTGGATTCTTCAGGACTATCCTCACTCAAGAAAAACTCTCCACAGTGAATTGTCCAGACATAAGCTTATGTTCATCATCCAAGCATTTCATTTCTTAAAACCAAGGAGTTTTTCATGACCATATTACCTCTAAACAAACCTTCCTAAAATCGGCTATCGATTATCATGTTCATATTACCTCTGATATCGATTGTCATCTCAACTTAGCACCCGTACTTAACTCTAAGTACGCCAGTGGTGTTAGGTCCACAAAGTCGCCATGTCCATATTATCTCTGAGCAGATATGCACTTCCGTCCCCGATGGAATTGCATCCAAGGAGTTTTGTCATGTCCGTATTACCTCTGAACAAACCTTCCTAAAATCGGCTATCGATTATCATGTTCATATTACCTCTGATATCGATTGTCATCTCAACTTAGCACCCGTACTTAACTCTAAGTACGCCAGTGGTGTTAGGTCCACAAAGTCTCCATGTCCATATTACCTCTGAGCAGATATAAGCCTCCACCCCTGGTCATCAACCTTCGGTGCGACAGGCAGCCGACCGATGTAAATGCAACCAGGAACAGAGTTCCATATGATAATAAACATCCTCTTTTCCAATATATTGGCGCTTTAATCCAAATCAGGAATCCACTCCCCGTGACGAGGTAGAACCCATAGCACAAAAATTCTTGGAAGTTATGAACTCCTACCTTCCGTATGTCTGGGAAGTAGCATCATCATCCAACGTCGTCATGACGTATGGACCACATGAGGATTCTATCTTCATTGTCCCGCCTACCTGCAGCAGCCAGCGATCAATAGTCTTCGGCCGCGTGCGCAATCAACCGGCTATCCAGGAAGATCCTTTCAACGACGATGCTGGAAAAATACAAGTTCATCGATACAGCCCGCAAGCGTTGAGGATCATGAAAAACATGGGCTACGACTTGGAGCGAAAGCCAAGCCTCAACTACGGAAGAGGCAGACGAACGCCGCTGCGCGACGACCCCCGCTATCAGCAAACTCATTTCGGGTTAGGGTATGCCACCTCCCTTATTACTTCTAAGTCCGATGAGGACGTCTTTTCCTCTTCTCAGAATGGCTCGTCGCCCTCCAACTCACCTGATGCTCTCGAACAAACACTATCAGTGAATATGGTAGTGGCAGATCCCTTTGAAGCAGATAAACAGGATCCTGAGCCATTTAAGAATGACTCTTAGGCCCAACAAATGGATACGCAGTGGGAATTCTGCTTCGAACAAAGGAAACCTCCCACCAAAGACGAAGTTATCCAGGTTGATGTTGGGGGTAAACTTTCGCCGACGCCGATATTTATCAGTAACAATCTTTCCCCAGCTGAAAGGGAAGAAGTTATCCACCTAATAAAAGAGTATATCGACGTCTTTACATGGGATTATGAGGACATGCCAGGCCTTAACCCAAAGGTGGCTACTCACAAACTTAACTTATTGACCGATTCAAAGCCTGTAAAGCTGCTCCAACGCCGGTTTCGCCCGGATAGGATGGACGCCATCGAAGCTGAAGTCAAGAAGTTGATAGCCTGCGGTTTCATCCGGGAAGAACAACATCCCGACTGGGTCACCAACGTTGTCCCAGTCATGAAGAAAAATAGGAAAATACGTATCTGCATCGATTACCGAGATCTGAATGCGGCCTGCCCCAAGGATGAGTTCCCTCTTCCCATCACGGACATCATGATCGACAATACATGCAGTTTTGAACACATGTCTTTCATGGACGGATTCTCAAGATACAATCAGATCAAGATGCATCCCAAAGATGAAAAGCACACTGCCTTCCGGACCCCGTTGGGGGTATATTGCTATACGGTCATGCCCTTTGGATTGAAGAATACCAGGGCTACATACCAACGGGCTATGAGTAACATATTCCATAAGCATTTATGTAAAATGGTAGAATGTTACGTGGACGACATAGCTGTCAAGAGCCGCCTCAAAGATGATCACATTCAAGAATTGAGGACGATATTCGAGTTAATGCGCCAACATCAACTCAAGATGAACCCTACGAAGTCCTTTCTGGGTGTATCTAGTGGCAAATTCCTGGGATTTGTCATTACCGCCAAAGGCATCCAAGTGGACCCTGACAAAGTCCAGGCCATCGTAGAAATGTGACCGCCCCACAATCTGAGGGAACTCCGGGGATTTTAAGGCCGTCTAGCTTATATCCGGAGGTTTATATCCAACCTCTCGGGGAGATGTCAGCCCTTTTCGCATCTCATGAAGAAAGGTGTATCCTTCGTATGGGACAAAACCTGTCAGCAAGCGTTCGGAGATATCAAACGCTACCTCACCAGTCCGCCAGTTCTGGCGCCTTCCGTCATGGGAAGACCCTTCTTGCTGTACGTTCGAGCAATGGATCATTCGCTAGGAGCTCTTCTCGCACAGAAGAACGATATGGGTCATGAACAGGCTATCTACTACCTCAGCAGGATGATGGTCGGAGCCGAACATCGGTTCAACCCAGTGGAGATGGAATGCTTGGCTCTGATGTTCGCTATCCAGAAGATGCGGCACTATATCACCGGCCAGACTATTCATATCATCTCCAGGATCAACCCTCTTCGAGTACTGATGAGCAAGCCAAGTGCTCTTAATTCCTGACTCACGACTTGGGCGATGCTGTTAACACCATATGACATGGTAAACGTCCCACAGAAGTCCATCAAAGGCCAAGTGCTGGCCGACTTCCTAGCTGCTCATCCGATCCCGGAGGCCTCCAAATTATACGAGGACATCCCTGACGAAGTTGCAGAATATAATTCCACAATGGAAAGTGACGAATGGCAACTATTTTTCGACGGCGCCTCCAGGACTAGTCCCAAGAGAAACGTGGTTTCAGGAGTAGGAATCGTCATGGTCACTCCTGATAAACTCGTCATCTATCGAGCATATTCTCTTAGTGAGCCATGCTCCAACAATGTGGCAGAGTACAACGCTCTGCTAATCGGGCTCCAAGTCGCCAAAGAGCTGGGGGTCGAGTCCCTGGAAGCTTTCGGTGATTCTCTACTTATAGTCAATCAAGTCAGGGGAATATATGAAGTCCGGAATCCAGACCTCATCCCCTATCACCAAGCAACGGTCGAGATAGCCATAACATTCAAAGGGTTCTTCCTAGAGCATGTACCTCGATCTCAGAATCTGGAAGCTGATGCCTTAGCCAGTCTAGCTGCAGATTTAGCCATTCCTATAAGAAGACAGGATTCGGTAATCCTTCTTAACAGAGACTTATTCTGTATGAAGAACAACTTTCACATAGAACGCAGCTACGCTGTGAACACAGATCCCCCTAGAAGAGACTGGAGAATTCCCTTCATAGATTTCGTCGCATACGGAATCTTGCCGGAGGACCCCAAAGAAGCACTATCCGTCAAAAGATGATCATTACGCTTCTACTTCAATGCATCTTCACAATGCCTATATCGTCGGACCTACGACGGACTGCTATTGAGATGTCTCTCTAACGACGAAGCACAACAGATTATCCGGAAAGCTCACGACGGCGTATGCAGAGCACATCAGCCCGGTCCTAAGCTACAGGATCGTATCAGGAGAATGGGCTATTACTAGCCCACTATGATCGCAGACGCGATCAACTGTACAAGCCAATGCAGAGCCTGTCAGGTTCATGCAGACTTCATACATCAGTCGTCTGAATATCTACATCCTACGGTTGCATCCTGGCCTTTCGAAGCATGGGGTATGGATATCATTGGTCCTATTCACCCGTCTTCTTTCAGAGGTCACCGGTTCATACTGGCCATCACGGATTACTTCTCCAAATGGGCAGAGGCGATCCCTCTTGCTGAGGTAAAGGCGTCTAATATAATCAGCTTCATCAAGCATCATGTCCTTTATTGCTTTGGGATTCCCCGAAGAATAATCCATGATAATGGGCCTCAGTTCATCAGCCAAGCATTTCATCGATTTTGCGATAAAAATCGGATACATAATATTGCCTCTACGGCATATTATCCAGCTGCTAATGGTTTGGCGGAAGCTTTCAACAAAATCATTATCAAACTCTTGAAGAAGTTCATCTCTTCAAACAAAAGAGATTGGAATGAGAAGCTGGGCGAATGCCTCTGGGCATACCGCACAACGGTACGAACACCGACAGGTTGTACCCTATTTTTACTGGTCTACGGGAGCGAAACAGTTCTCCCCATTGAAATCCAGATCCCGCCACTCAGGATAGCCGTGACTAATGAGCTGACTCAAGAAAAGAATGACCTGTTAAGGCTTCAAGAGCTAGAAGGATTAGACGAGATGCCTCCAAGCTCAAAAGCGCATCGCGCTCTACCAAGCACGCATTTCCAAAGCTTTCAATCATAAAGTAAAGGAAAGAGTGTTCAAAGTCGGCGAACTAGTTTTAGCCGTAAGAAGGCCGATGATCCTTACTCACAGGAGTAAAGGCAAATTCCAGCCCAAGTGGGAAGGCCCTTATGTGATCGAGACAACGTTCTTAAACGGCGCTTACCGGTTAGCCCAGCCTAATGGAGACCTGTTAATGGCTCCTATCAACGGTAAATTCCTGAAAAGGTACTATGCTTAATCTCCCCTGCTCAAGTGGAATATAGCGAGAAACTCAATTCTAACAAAACTATATCCAAAACGAAACTAGTTGGGTCATATTCTATCATGTCCGTATGACCTCCGAATAGATATGTCCTGCTAAAAGGTTATCAAGAGTCTATCATGTTCATACTACATCTGATATCACTCTCGCCCAAACCTGTCATTTATATTCTGAAATGATGGGTCCATAAAGTCAGAAAAGAGTCGCTTTTATTTATTCCCAAAAAGAGCAGAATTACATTTGGAAAGCGAAAAGAAGAAAGGGTACATCATTGCGGGGGAGCGGTCAGATCGCGAATCAGCTGCACCAGTACAGCTATCCTCTCATCCCTGGAAACCAAGGCATCAGCGCGGGCCCGTTCCAGCCGTGCCTCGGGATTGTTCGTAAAGGACAGTTCGGCCCTAGCCCGAAGAGAGCCAGCACGGGCAGCTTCTGCGCGTTCCAGATCCCGTCGTGCTGTGCTCAGTCGACCAGTCACTACATCTAGACCCGCCAACGACTGAGAAGCCCACTCCTCTGCCAGAGCGAGTTTTTCTTTCAACTTGCGGGCCCTCGCTACGTTCCCTTCATGCTCGGATTGGCACTTCGTCTGAAGAGCAAGAGCCTCCTCTACGACAGCTTTTCTTTTATCCATCTCAAGCTTATGCGCTTTGATGGAGTCATCTAGGCTTTCCAGCTGTTTAGTAAGCCGCACAGTCATGAAGTCATATCTGGCCTGGACCTCAGCTTCAAGACAGCCCCGAGCCAGCTGCAAGTATTCGTTAATAGGTTGCTCCAAACCATTAACCATCGCCTCCAGGGCGTCAGCTACCCCAGAATCGCCGAACTCTCTGACCGCCCCAATCGAAAACTGAGAAGCCTTCTTCAGACGCTCGAAGTCTAGATTCTTCGCCAACACCATTGATATCAGCGTTTTCAAACTAGTATAAAAGAGGCTGGTGTATTGCTCGGTCAACGCGACTAGATCCATTTGGACGCCAGGAGTGGCTGCGATATTAGCGAGTCCCCCTCCAGGAATGATTGCAGACGAGGTAGCCACAGCCGCCGCCTCGACGGGTGGTGCGACCGAAGGAGGTGCGACAACAACGGTCGAAGTCATCGGCATACTCGCGAGAGGCGAGGTCACGACAACGGGTTCGTCCTCCTCTTGAGGTAACGAAACCACTCCGGGCGAACGGGCCCCCGAAGATATTTCCTCCTCGAAGTCGGGCGCCTCCGTATCATCGCCAGGAGCCCAAGCAGAGCCAGAAAGCGCTTCAACGCTATATTCCCCGTGGACGCCGTCCCCTGAGAAGAGGACAAGAAAGTTGGCATCAATATGATGGTAATCTTTCTAAGAGGAGACATAAAGATGACATTTACCCGTAGCCAATGGTATATATGTCGCATCTGCAGCCCACGTAGCTAAACCATGCCTTAATGACGTAATGCGAACTGTCATACCTGGAGAAGGGGGTGGGCCCACCGACACCACCACATGCTCTACCGAGCTTTCACCAAGACGCGGTCGAGGTTCGTCAGCTGGAATCTAGCCAGGCGATTTCGTTCCACTACCAGAGGCGGTGGCAGCAACGGCAGACTCAAGCAGGGGTTCTCCGGCACCGCCGGCCAAAACTGAGGGTCCCTCTCCGAAAGGCGAGGAACCTCCAACCAAAGAGACATCCCCAACAGGGGAGACAGCAGGTTCCTCTCTAGGAGCCTCGATGCCAGGAATCCGGAGAGAACGAGCAACCGTCTTCTTCTTCCTCTTGCAAGGGGAAGTCTGCTTTGAAGCAGGAGCCCTTCGCTTCCCAGAGACTGCCAAAGCCCCCGCAGGCGGAGGCACTTCACACCTCTGCACCGACACCAGAGGCTCATCCGGAGTGACGGACCCCTCACCCTCGTCAAACGAAACCGAGAGGACTTTGACTCTTCCCCCAGACTTGGGAGAAGGCACCCTAAAGCTTCTACGCATGTCAAAATCGTGATGGAAGGTGCTGATCGCCACGTAGAACTGGGCATACGAATGGAGGATGCGCAGCTCCGTGGAGAGTGTGACGACCGGCACGATAAAGATTGCTCCTGTGCAACCCATGATAAAATACCGCCATCCTCTGTCTCCATCAATGAGTTCGCCCCTGGACCTGAAGCTGGTGACGGCATTGCCCACGTGCAGCTGATCGTACCCAAACTGCCTGGCGAACCGACTGGGCAAGTAGAGCTCAAAGAAGCAATGATCTTCGCTTCTGTACAACAAATGGGAGGGTCTGATGCAGACCAACCAATTAAAAGCTTCCGGAGAAAGATTGGTCTTCTCTCCACCTAAATCCTCAAGTCTAATCCCCGACTGATTGCGATGTACAGGGGAGACAGTGCAGAGGAGCTTCCAGCAATGACCGAGGCTCAGCGCCAGCCGACAGTCTAAAACTGTGTTCACATTCCAGGGAGAGTCCTTGTAGTCCAGCAAGAAACTACCCCCCGAAGTATTGCCAGGGTCGGGAGACATCACCCGGGGGTTGTGGAGAATTAACCATCCCATCAAGTACAGGTATGGTAACTCTACCCGGGGAAATCTATCATGTCGAGCTTCATCGACGAGCAGTCCATCAGTCATGGCTCTCAAACCAGCCTGTATACGGCACACCATGGCAGGGAGCAAGCCCAGTCTTGCCCCGAACACCAGGCCACAGGATGTTCCAGTGAATGCGGTCCACGGACGCGATACCGGGCACCACTACTCGACGCAGCCATATGGAGAGAAAGCCAGCCAGCCTGGCTTCCTTAGACAGAGGCCTGCGGCAGCGTCTCAAGTAACTATAGGCCTTAGTGCCTTCAGGGTACTTTCCTACCCCGTCATTAAGAATCTGATCTGGAGCTTTAGCATCCTCCATAAGATCCTCGACGACCTGAGCACTGAGCACGTCCAAACAGTTCACGGGCTCATTCTTTCCCCCCGAGACTTTCTCCGACTTGACGGCCCTGGCCCGGTGGAAGAAGAGGTAGGACATCCACTTAGTGGTGTGAGCCAAATCAGAAGGCTCATCATAAAAAGTAGTACACGCGAAGTAGTGGCACATCAGCTCCTGATACACCTCCACAACCCAAGGGTCCGATTCCTCCAACTCCCGATTGGTGGGAACATACTCTTCATATGGGGTATCCCCCATCGGCAGTCTCGAGATCACTGCCATCTCATGGAGGGCCAACCCCAACTCCCCCAGTGGAGTGGCGAAGGTCCCGGTGAGCGAAATGTATCGCTCTATCAGTGCCAGAAACAGGTTAGGGTTGGGAGGCAATCCAACACTCGTCGCACTCACAGCAGCATACAGTCCGATGACCTCCAGCTCTCTCCGAAAATATTTCAAGGCCCAGTCAACTAGGCAAGTCCATCGGAGGTTTGTTGGGGTGATCCACCCATTGCACCGAGGATTCTTCTTGGGTTATACACCCCCTCGCCCCATGAAGTCATTACAGAAAGTCGACAATTGGACCGGCAGGATCACTGAACTGTCTTCACTCGGGACGCTGCCCGGGCACAGTCCCCTGAACAGCATCACAACGCCGGAAGGACGGCTAACAAACGACCCCTGGTCAGCTTCTTTCAGATGAAAGATCTTCCCCGGCTTGCCGTGAAGATCGGGAGTCAGCGTCCACGACATCCTCCTGGGATGTGTAGCATGGGACAAAGCCAAGATGGAATAATCTCTCGGCATCGTTGGCAGATACAAGACCACACTCTCGGCGGGAAAAACCCAGGGTTCTCTCTTAGGCTTCGTCTGGGACTGTTTGTCAATCATGTCCCCAAAAAGAAAAGTCGGCTTGATGTACTGGTCCCCATCTATGTACGTTAGGGGCTCTCCGTTAATCATGTTCAGCAACGTCCGCTCGCCCTGAGCCGATATCAAGACCCCCCTTCTTTCAGGATACTGGGGTTCGAAGATAGGAAATGTCACGTGGGACAGATCCTCCAGATAGTTTGAGTGCAGCATCCCGGCAGCGGAACCCATCACCTCGGCCAGTGGAGACTCATGCAAGTCAACTGCAAAAAGTGCAAGAAAAAAACATCATTACAAATCTTGTAACATAAAGACCAAGAAACGACCGTCTGTGCTTTACGCCAAGACTGTACAAATTTGGTCATTTTACGCCGGAAGTCACATCCAGAAGCATAATTGGCGGTATACAGTCCGTGCTTTACGCCAGACTGCCAAAAATCTAGTTATTAAGCCGGAGGTACCATCCACAAGCGTAAAACTAAAATTTTATAGTATACACCAAGTTTTCGGCAGTAAGAGCTTTTACGCTCAAAACTGCGAAAATATGGAGTTTTACGCTGGCACATTAGAAATGTGGGCGTAAAAGATGAAGACGTCTCCGTGCGTCATCTTCCTCAAAGAGGCTATCAGCACAGAAGATGACCTAGCGCGGTCACGTTCAACGTGTGCGAAGGTTTTTTTTTTTTTCCGTCGTTCTTTGTCATCCCAAAGGCTCTACCTCTAAGGCCGGGTGCGCTACTCATCGGCGGGATACTTCGCTCAGAAGAGAGTTCACCTTGCCAGACCGAAGACTCTCTCACTGGGGCAGAAGAACGAGAAGAAGAACCTATACGCTTTCCCTTAGTGAAGGGGATTTGTTTCGGCGCTATTTCTGAAAACTCGGAGCGCTCGGAAGAAGAACGAGGGGAAAAAACTCAAAACAGTCGAAGGCTCTCTTTCGCAGAAGACGAATAAAAAGTTTTTCTCTCAAAAGCTTGGGATATATATAGAGTTTGGGTCGACTCCTCGAATCCTCGGACGGGCTCCTCAAAACCCCAACCAAAATCTCACAATTAATATTTGGTTATGATTGGGTACTACGTCAGCCCACTACTCTCGAAAAGCGGACAGTCAGCAAATTCGAAGAGTTTTTCGTGCAAAAACAGGTCAGTGGTTCCTACGCTGAAGAGCTTTCTACGCTCGACAGCAACAGATCTACAGTTTTACGCTCGCAAGCTTCAAGTCTATGATTTTATGCCCGGATGCCTTTATGCTCGGTAGCTTTTATGCTCGAGAGGCTACAAACCTACGACTTTACGCTCAGCAGATACCAAATCGATGATCTCATGCTCGGTGGCGTTTAGTTTATGCTCGGAGGCAACGGATCCACGACCTTACACCCGGAAGATTTCTTTTATTCACAGGCTATAAATCTACAGTTCTACGCTAAGGAGCTTTCTACGCTCGACAGCAACAGATCTACGGTTTTACACTCGCAAGCTACAAGTCTATGGTTTTATGCCCGGATGCCTTTGTGCTCGATAGCTTTTATGCTCGAGAGGCTACAAACCTACGACTTTACGCTCAACAGATACCAAATCGATGATCTCACGCTCAGTGGCTTTCTACGCTCAATAGGCTACGAACTGAGGATTTTCAGCTCATCTACACTACGGATCTCTGACTTTTCGCATATCTGAACAGTGCCCAAGGCGGTCGATTACAGGAGTTCACAAAGAAGATACTCCTTCTTGACCTCAAAATATCCCAAGTACCCGAAACATACAGAGTTCAAACATTGAGAAATTACTCTTCTCGGGTCAATTGGAGGTTCATCCAGACTCCAGTCTGAATATCTCGTCTATCAAGATGGCAACTCAGTTTGACAGCCACTTCTCGACCCTGTTCCAAAGGATTTTCGAGAAATCATTCTTAAAAGACGAAGTCTGAACAAAGAATTCTGGTTACACAGAAGTGAAAACAACAGTTCAGAGCTCTACGCGGTTCCTCAGTCCTAGCAACAGGACAGTTCTAAATATTCAAAATGCTTAACAGCGTTCTATGGACTATTCGCTATGCGCAAAAGACTGGACCTAGCACTCCTTCTATACAGAGTCGGCGTAAAGAATCAGACGTGTCGAAGCTACACATATTCAGACTTCACAGCAACGTATGGCAAAACGATCATATGCGGAGAAGAAAGATAATTTTATTAAAATCAAAATCATGATTACATATGAGGGAAATCATGTCTACAAGGGGTTTTTCTCTATTTTTTAGGGTTACATATAATGGAAACTCCGTCTACAAAGGATTTCCCCATCGTCGTCTGAAGATCGCCTATAAGCTGTTCTGACAGGTTCTCGCATGGGTACAATTCTTCATCCATCTTCTCTAGCAGTCAGTCAGTTCCAACAAACTGACTGACATGGCAATGATCAACGGCGGGAGAACACAGAGTTGGGGCTTGCATAAATTATGCAGATCCCATGCTCCGTGTGCCGTGACAGATTGAGTTAATATATTCCACCCAACTCAATGCCCAAGTTCAGAGCTAGTTGCCGCTCTCATCACGGAGGTAACAGGAGAAGACACCGCTTACAAGCCGTGTGGTCTAATACGACCCTTCCCTTCTCTTGGAAGAACAGCCATATAAAGTTGCTGATTATCCCGAGCAAGGGAGGCTAAGATATCCTTCCATGATCCATCATTGCAGTGGATACTTGCTCGAAGACGCCATCTTTTTTGGCTCCTTACACGCTGGAAGAACATGATCTCCTTCTTCCTCAGGTCGACCCGACGAACTCCGGCGATCATCTCTGCGTGGTGATGGAAATATGGGGAGAACAGGTTAAACCCTCAGCCTTTTTATAGGCGAAAGAGGTCACATCGGTCCCCAATAAATCTGCCATAAAGTCAGCATCGACCGTTTTAACACTCCATTCAGAAATGTTTCGAGTTACGAGGAGCGGTTCATGCTTCATTCAAAGCGTTCCAAATTTTGAGGAATTTAAAAGCTTTGAAGGGGGTCTTGTAGAAGCATAAAAAATATGCTGGATGGCTATACGCAGCATAATTGATACGGAGCAGCGTAAACAGAGGCCTTCAGAGCCATCCAACTTGCAACAGAGCTTTCTCCGCCAAAAACAGCATGGAATATAAGCTCAACGCAAGGCAGTACGTCCAAACCGCTTCAGCGTAAACAGGGTGCTTCATCGACTCCTGGGCGTAAAACCCATCCTCTTGCAACGCAGCATTGAAGTGTACGAGAGACGCTTTGTATTCTCTGAAGTGAACCTGTCAGATCCTGCAATGAACCTGACGTCTGAACTTCTGACAAAGGGATACTGCTAGACTACCCGGGGATACTGCTCGACTACCTAGACAACGGCTATAATGATGGCACGGCACTGCGACCCAGGCTGTCATTTACCGCCATCTGCATTACGTAAACTGCTTTTACGTGCATGAAGGGATGCACTGCCTTGTTTTATACAGGCGGACATGAGCTGTTTACGCTCTACAGTAGACAAACCGCCTGCCATATCAAAAACTGCACTCCGTACGGGGCTCGAGGCACGTTTCTACGTCTAATGCACAGAGCGATGACAGTTGCTCGAGGTACGTCTCTATGACCAATGCACAGAACGGTGATAGTTTCTCAAGGCACGTCTCTGCGACTGATGCGTAGAAGGACTACAGACCTTCAAAACACGCTTCCGTATTTAATGCACAGGATGGTGGCAAATCTTGGCATTTAATGCAAGAGATTTGATTATATCTTCAAAAGCCGTAATTTTGGCTAAGACGTCCACATCAGCACTCTGGCACGGTACGCAGTGGCTTCTACGCCCATTCAGTTCCGGTGCTCACTCGGCTTCTACGCCCACTCGGCCTCTATGACCACTCGGCTTCTACGCCTACTTCGGCTTCTATGCCTACTTGGCTTCTACGCCATAGTGACAGACATTGGCTTCTACGCCCACCTCTTCTACACGAGGGATAGCTACCTACGTGGCTTCTACACCGTGATCTTTGTAGCGATTATACGCATTTTGTCCCTTAGTTGGACCCGTATCACACGCTCATTCAAAGGATCATCTATACGCAGGCATTGGTTATTTTAACCGTCGTGTAAAAGGATGCTGTACTTTCCACTCCTCGGTTTCTACACCGACGGAGTGGTCACTGTCACTAAAACTCTATAAATAGAGACCTCTATCAATGAGGAACAAGGTCAGAAAATTGGTCAAGAAACCAATATCAGATCCAAGTTCTACAGATTGGGAGATCGGAAATTGGTCAAGAAAACCAATATCAGACCCAAAGTCGAACTTCCAAGAAAGATCGAACCAGAGGTCAAGAGAGAGAGAGAGAGAATCCGGAGCTCAGGCAAGGAGCAGGGATCGACGACTTTGGCATCGTACATCTACCCTCTTTTGCAACCTTCGAAGCTGCTTCCTGTCTTCTACGGCACTTCTTCATCTTCGTATGGTACAAGGACTAAAGTGATCGACTGCAGATCAGACACCTATAGCAATATTTATCCAGATTAAATAAATTGTACTCCCACATCCTCGTATAGGATCAAATTGTACAAGTTTGTTCGTAAACCAAAGAAGGCGAGTTCCGTGTAAACTCCATCTTGAATACATTTTTATTCTTTCATTTTCTACCACAAACAGGCACAACTAATCTCATCCACACAAGATAAAATATGATCTACAGATATAAGAAATATAAATCATTAAACAGTCTCACAAAGTGCTTCGGGGAACAACCCGATAAAATCTGATACAATGGTTCAACAGACCAAAATATAAATGACTGAATAAAATAAATACTGAGCATGAAACATGGATGCTCAGGAAAAGTCTTCAGCTAACACCTCGTCCTCGGGTGTTGGTACAGCTCCTGTATCTGCTTCTGCTCCTGCTACTACTGTTGTCCCGTATACCTCGGGACAAATCTCGTCTGCAAATCCTGGGGACATAATTCGGATCCAGGTCCTCAGGGAACATAGCAAGGTACAGATAATACAAGCCAAAATAAATGCAGTACAGTAAATAATAAAATAAATAGGGTAAGCTATATAACCATCTATGTGAAAATGCAAGATGAGAGCATCACGAGTACTCAGGCTGAGCCACTACAAGCTCTGTGACGGGAGCCGGTAGCAGTAATAATGAGTAATGGGCCAAGCTCGGGTTTCAGAGTCTTGTGCCTCACAGTAGTAGGGGATATATATGTAATCAGCCTGTAGCCTGTGTGTCTCTCCCCACCCAATGTAATCACACGTCTCATGTCCATAACGTCTCATGTATATGGCACACAAGATCATAGCTAATGCAGTAAGTCATAGAGTATCCAAGAGTACAATGTCTATGTCAGAAGTCTGTATCCTATACAGAATCACCATGAATATCTTAGAAAGATCCTGTCATGAATAGTGTCAAGTGTCCTGGGTATAATGTACTTGATAAGACAAGTACGAGAATATAAAGGGGACACGAATGTCCATCTCTAGATGACATACACAACATCGTGTACGGTGTTGGCACCTAACTAATAATCGGACGCTAAGTAAGTCACACGGTCCTAGGTTAAGCATGCACAGCAATATAAATAAAGCAAGGAAATATGCAACAAGAACTATAAAGTTGGCCAGGTATACTAGCCCACTGATGTATAAATAAGTCAAGGAAATAAGTAGCAAAGCTGCAGGGTTTGGCAAGGTACACTTGTCCACTGATGTATAACTAAGTCAAGGAAATAAGTAGCAAAGCTGCAGGGTTTGGCAAGGTACACTTGCCTGGGATTTGAATACCAAAAACTGTCCTTGTATCAGTGGATCCTGTAGGTACTCCTCCAAAAGCTGTAATAAACATCACCAACAGTCTCAGAAGATATCAAATAGCTAAAAACACCTGTCCTTAAGTCCAATTTGGACACAAGGGCAAAAATGATATTTCTGGGCCAAAGCGGGGTCCACATATGGGCCACTTTGCACCGAAAAGCGTGTCAGGGTCAAAGGTCTCCAAATTCGTCAAACTTAGTGTCAACAAGTCAGGAACGATAATACGAACCCAACGGAACTTCCAGAATTGGATTCCGATGAGCCGATCACAAAATCGTCCGTCAAGTAGAGCCTATGGGGCCTACGATACGCGATTTTGTCAATGTTCTCGGAATCGAACCAAACTTGGGTCACAGGATCAGCGTATTGCTACGAGTCCGATGGCGCAAGTTTCGTCTCGATCCGACGTGTGTACAAAAAGTTATAGCATGTTCCAGAATAGGCGGATAAGGGGCGTTGTACATGAGACAACTTCTGTGAAAACATCCACGTCTGTATCAACGATGCGCACGTTTTGGTAAAGATCGCGTGCGACCAAGTCGTCCCGTTTAGCGGGACGCACTCAGTTCCGGGGTAAAATAGGGCGTTGGTTTTCCTGTTTTTGGATCGCGGTGTGCGCTCACCACAGGACGCGATGAACCGAGTGGTTTGCACGGGCATCGAGAGGGTTATACAGTCTACGCGATGCAACTGACAGAATCAAAAACAGAATCACGAGAAGAGAGAAAATGCTACCTGAACAGGGCTCCGTGAAATCTGAATTTCACGTGTCCGCGAGGAGATGCGACACGGGGAAACTGTGTCCTGTGTCCGCTGTGTCCGCTGCTCTAGGGTTTAGGGTTCTGATCCGGATATAGCGGGGTGAGCTCACCGGAGACTGCACTGGCCGGGGTTGGCTTCGCCGGACGGAGTCGACGCGAGCGGAGGCGGTTGGTCGAGTGGCCGGGCCGGAGTCGCTACGAGGTGGACCGGACGAGATGGTTGCACTGTCGGGCCGCGCGGGGGTCAGTTGGCCGGACGGGGTCAGGCTGCGGAAGGAGAAGAGGAAGCCGATGGGGGCGGTGGTGTTCCAGGTGGGGCAGTCGGGTGGAGTTGGGGGAGGAGATGATCGGGGACGGGTAGTTGTGACGATCGGGGACGGGTGGTTCTCAGGGGCGGGGGATTGCTGGAGGGACGGCGGCGTCATGATCGGGTGGTCGACGACGAGGGGTTTGAGCGGGAAGCGGCGGAGAAGCGGGATCTGGAGAAAAGGGCGACGGCATTAGGGTTTCGGTCGGCTGGGCACGTATTACGAGGGTTTTATAGATCAGGAACAGTGTTTCCAGTGGGGTTCAGTTTGGGTTCGGGTCCGGGTCAGGTTTGAATCGGATCCGACCCGACCCGACCCGTTACGCTGGGTTGGCTTGGTTCGGTTCAGTCAGCGGTTTGGTTCGGTTCAGTCAACGGTTTGGTTCGGTTCAGTCAGGTTTAATTGGGTTTAGTTCTACGTTGGATTTTAGGGCTTTAAAACTGATTTCGGAGTCCAATAAATTCACAGAAAATTATCCTATGTCCAGTTTTTTGTTTTACACCATAAAATATTATTTTCATAATATTTTAACATCAATTATCAGCAGATAAAAATCTTTTAATCACAAATTCCTAAGTTTTAATTCCAAAATATACCGAAAAATTGGAAAAAATTATATTAAAAATATTCTAAAAATTCAGGGTGTTTACAACACACATACATATATATAGAAACACACACACTAATACTCATACATATATATATATATATATATATATATATATATATATATATATATATATATATATATATATACACACACAAGCACCCACACTAATACACAAACCCTTACACACATACCTATATACACATATATATATATAAACACATATTTACAAATATATATATAGAAAGAGACACGCATACATATATATATATATATATATATATATATATAAATATATATATATATATATATATAAACATATATAGACACTCTAACACTCAACACACACAACACACAACACAACGCACAACGCCCCACCAACGCACGCCCAACGACCCTACACGCACAAACACATAAATATATATAAAATATAATTCGAGAATTCTAGCACACACTCCCCAAAGCTAACCCAACACGCGCACAAGCCCGAAACTAAGAAACCATACCGAAATGGCCGTTCGGTCATTTTGACGAACACGCGGTGTGCGGTTCGGAAAATCTCCTGAAACGCACACAAAACCAATTCAGAATCGGCCTAAAATTTATCCACGGGTTCAAACGATGTCTAGATCCTAGAAAAAATGCTACCTCGTCGATTCTAGGCCCGTGGTGAAAACGCACACGACTTAGAACCGGCGATGACGAAAACCCTGAAAATGCCCGAAAGGCCCATTTCTCCGCGACACGACTTCACGTGTCCGAACGGAGACACGCACTAACCCTCTAGACACCCGACAACGTCTACCTAGGTTCGTCTAACCTAGGGCATCACCCAAAATTGGACCAATTTCGGATTTCACCCGAAATTGACACAAAACCTAATATCAAAGTCTCCAAACACAACCAAACTAGTTCCAACTTCCTCCCACGGGTAGCCCTAAGGTCTAAGAAGGTTCTAAACCACTAATTACACTATATAAGAGTAATTAGAAGGGGAAAAATCAGGGTTTACCTCTTGGGAGTTGGAATCCCAAGCTAAAGTCTCCAAAAAGCTCCAAATCCACCACATCAAGCTTCCAAGCTTCCAATCCAAGCTCCAACACGAAATATAAGATCTACCCACCTAGGTTGGGGAAGAATGTAGGGTTAGGGTTAACATCCATGGAGAATAGAAGAAGAAAGAAGAGGAATAGGGCACTTACTTGAAGTGGGAAGTAGAAAGGAAGAAGAAAGAAGTAGTGGAGAAGAAGAAGAAGTGAAGAAGAAGTAAAGAAGAAGAAATGGGGGGCTGGGGCTGCTGGTGTGCGGGTCTGGGAGTGTGGAGAGGGCCGACCAAGCACACAATATAGGTTACATAAAGTCCAAAAGTCCAAAATGCCTCCTAACTTGGGTTTTGGGTTCCAAAAGCACTCAAACTAACTCCCAATCTCTCCAACTAACCCACTAAAAATATAATAAATATTCTAAACCCAAAAATAAGTCTCACAAGGGTATGGGTTGGGTCAGACATGGGTCCACTAGGGTCTGACATGGGTCCAGGCTAGCCAAAACCCTAAAACAATCAAATAAAAATAATACAATCACTAATTAAATATAAATACAATTAATTATAAATAATACACAATTAACCAAATTAAAATAAAAAAAATATCCGGCTCTGGAAATGGGGTAGTGACAAAAACATATATGTATGTATATATATCATGTACATATAGTATGATTAGTGATACGAAAATTGGAGAAATGATACATCCTAAAAACCAAAACCCCCAAATTCATATGACACCATGAAGAAATCATCAAGTAGACCAATAGAGACTCATGCTCTCCCTTAATAGCTATTTCTACATCAATGGGTGGGCTCCTAATGGCCAAATAAATGATTAAAACAGGAATTAAAAGAGGGTTTCCAGATTTTTACCTATTAGGAGATGGATTCCCAATGTAACTTCTTCTTCTCCAAGACTCCTTGAACTCTAAGCTTCTAGGTCTCTTTTAAAGAGGGAAGAATGGGGGATTTGGGGTTTAGAAATTCTAAAATTTGTGGAGGGAAAGAAGGATTTTTCTTGGGGGCTATTTCTAGGGTTTTATCATGAGTGTGGAGTGGCTTTGAGGGAGGCTCCCTCTTGCTTTATAGGGCCGGCCAAAATATAGAGTTAGCGTTAGGGTTTGGGTAATGCATAAAGTCTCTTTTGCCCTCGATGTCTTGTCATGAAGAACTATTTTATTAATGAGGGGTTTAGTCTTAAGTGAGGGATTCCACTAGATGCTAATTAATAGAATAGGGATTAGTCTAGTGGGTGTTTGTCTAGTCTAATGCAAGGTCCATGGTCACATCAAGTCTAGTCCACTAACCCATGACATCAATGAATATAATATAATGTATATTATATATCATGCAATTATTAACATAATAAATATAAATATGGTAAATGACCAAAAAGCCTCTACTTAAAAATGTGGTAGTGACAAGTCTACCCTCCTAAAAAAATATTTTAAAAGATTAAAACCAAGAAAAACTCATCAAACCCATAAAAAACCCTAACTTTGAAATATAGATATACTCCATTCAAGCCATCAAATCCAAAAATTCTAAGTACTAAACATGTAGAGGAGTTTATGGAGCTCAATATAAACTAATAAAATGCAAGAAAATACATAAAAATAAAATATACAAATTTTTATGTTGGCAAGATGTACTTGTCTAAACCCATTACTACCACTACTACCAAAGTCCAAAAACCCACGATCATCTTAGGCTCAAGCTCACGGTTTGGGAGAGGAGAGGAAGAAGAAAATGAAACGAGAAGAAAAGTGAAAGAATGAAGAAGAGAGAGAAAGAGAGGGGTTTATATAGCAAGAGTGAGTTATACTATTCATGCAAATATCCTAAATAGATATTGACCTAAGCAGTTCAGAAAATCCAAAAAATATACGGGAAACAGTCTTACATCAATTATACGCGTATCTTGGATACGAATACGAAAATAGTGAGATAAGTCTCACAACTCTCCCCCCCCCCCCCTAAAAAAGTTTGGTCCTTGAAATTTTAATAAGATACATAAAAAATAAATAAGGACTAGAAATCATGCTAGCAGGAAAAGAAAAAATGAATATGAAAAGCAATCATAATCTACGGACTACTTATAGCAAGATAATCACACACATGACAGGAACATGATATGAGATATACGATAAGTATACCTCACGAGTGAAACAGATACGGGTAATGAGTTCGGATATTATCCTCGCGTTCCCAATTTGACTTGCCCAGGGATTAATGTCCCCAAGCTAAATGGACTAAACATATAGTCCGGTTCTTGAGAATCTTCTCTCTTTGGTCGAAAATAGATACAGGCCTCTCCTCAAACAAAAGGTTGGTACCAACGACCAATTTTGAATGATCTAGGACATGGCTTGAATCCGGTATATACTGTCGTAACTGGGAAACATGAAATACATTATGTATCTCACGAAGTGACAACAGAAGAGCGAGACAATAGGAAACATCCCCAACCCGCTCAAGGATATCGAACAAACTGATATACCTCGGACTAACCTTTCCACGTACACCAAACCTGATAACTCATCGAGTAGACAAAATCTGAAGTAATACATGGTCACCGACAGAGAACTCGAGAGGTCATCGATGCAAATCTGTCTAATGACGCTGACGATCCTGAGCCACTTGAAGATGCTTTCTGATCTGCTTGACTACCTCAAATATCTGTGCTATCATCTCGGGACCAAGTAATTTTCTCTTACCAACATTATTCCAAGCTAAAGGTGATCTGCACCTTCATCCATATAATGCTTCAAAGGGAGCCATTTGAATACTTGCTTAGAAGCTGTTGTTGTAGGAGAACTTTACCAAGTGTAGGTGATCTTCCTATTAACCTCCATAGTTAAGAGTGCACGACTGAAGCATGTGCTCAAGGGTTTGAATCATACACTCTGACTGGACATCTGTTTGCCAGTGGTAAGCTGAACTGAACTTCAGACGGGTGCCTAAACTTTGTTGAAGGCTCTGCCAAAAGTGTGATATAAACCTGAAATTTTTGTCTGAGATGATGCTAATTGGCGCTCCATGTAATCTGACAATCTGCCTTATGTACATCTCGTCTAACTGTTCGGTAGACTGCCTACTCTGAAAGGAAGAAAGTGGACGACCTTCGTAAGATGATCCACTATTACCCAAATAGCATCTCTTATAGCTGGGGATTTAGTAAGACTTGTCACAAAATCCAGGTGATATATTCTCACTTCTATTCTGGAATAGATAAAGGCTGAAGAAGTCCTGCCGGCCTCTGATGCTCTGCCTTGACTTGTTGGCAAACCAAACACCTCGAGACAAACTAGGCTATCTCCCTCTTTATCCTATTCTACCAGAAATACTGACGAATATCTAGGTACATCTTCGTATCTCCTGGATGAACTGAATATTAAGAACTGTAGACTTCTGACTTGATCTCGTAACGAATATTATAGAAGCATGAAAAATCCATACCATGTGCCCAATGCAGCCATGCACCCTGTGCAACCATACTCCAAATATACAGCCATGTGCAACCATACTCCAAATATGTAGCTATGCGACATGCACAACCATGCCACCAAGTGCCATGCGTAGGCCCGCACCAAAATATGATTATGCGCCGACTACTTAAAGAAATATGCAATGTTCATGACATCACAATGAAGGTCCAATGAAGCAAACACTGTCATGCTCCAACCTTCTATGCGTCAGAGCTCCAATGTGGCAGTGTTTAGCACGTCTAAGCGCTGAAGTTATTATGTGACAGTATTTTCTTAAGGACCCCACATAATCAAATCTTACGATAATTAAAATCCAAGATCTTTAAATAACTAGGGCATAACATGTGTCGCACAGATTATAGGCATTAACAACCCCAGATCTCGACTTGCCACGTGCCAGCCATATCACGATATGAGCCTATAAAAGCCGCACACTCATGCGCATGCATGTCCTTCTAAAGTTTATAAATAGTGGGCATTCCCCACGGGACCAGAAGAGGACCAGAGAAGACCACCACCACATTAAAAAAAAGAAGAAAGAAGGAAGAAGGGACATCAACTGAGTCTCATACTCACGTTCCCTGAAGCCTTGCCATCCTCTTCGACGTCAGACCGTCAACAGAATAAAGTGATCGACCGCAGATCAGATCTCCACCGTCACACTTAGGGGTGAGCATTCGATTCATTTGGTCCAAAATCAAACCGAATAAGCAAAACTGAATTCGACCAAAAAGTCGAGTAAACAAAACCGAACCGAAATAGCCCATAACCGAACCAAGCTGAACCGAATTAAATCAGTTCAATTTTTGGTTTATTCGATTTATTTGTATTTTCTTTGTTAATATATATATATATATATATATATATATATATATATATATATATATATATATATATATATATATATATATATATATATATATATATACCTTATTCAGTTTTCCGAGTTTGTACCGAAATTGAAACCGAATAAAAAAATTTAGTATTTTCAAAACCAAAAATGAATCGATTTTTTTTTAAATGAACTGAATCTCTTATTCGGTTTGGTTCGGTTCGATTAGGTTTTTGGTCCAAAACCGAATAATGCTCACCCCTAGTCACACTTACCCAGATTAATTTGTACTCAGGGCTCTACGCATTAGAGCCTCCTTTGTACTTTTTATTCTACTCTAATTAATAGAAAAGTTCGCACAACTTTACCTTCCCGTATTCTTTATGATGTCAACAAATATCTTCGCTTGGTACGCAAAGACGATTCCTAAACCGGAGGGTCCCATCTCTATGAATGCTTAACTCTGTCCTTCGTCCTGCCTCATACTCCACTCTGAGATGCTGAAGCTTGTCATCTGCTGACTCTGCTGCTCTGATCCTTTCAACAATGCAGGACTGAACTTGCAAACCAGATATCAATGATAAACTAAAAGAGGAACTTGAATCAGAAAAGAAAAAATATTCTATTGATGCTCGTAGAATAGATGCTTTGACTTCTAAATATGATTAAGTTTACGCTACCTCTAAAAGATTAGAGATTAGATTGGGTAAACATGTTGAATAACCCACTACCCAACCTAACACATGACACGTAGCTAAATAAGAAAACACACACAATAGGACATCCACAAGCAAACCTAATGGTTCATACAATCATGCATGCAATACCTCACACTATCATGCATGAAGAATAAAATATACAGCTACACACAATTATACTTACTACTATAGATATTCACGTAAACCACAAAGAACTGCTTCACACACTCATATCTATCATATTGCACCAAGTACCAATAATACTTCTATATGTCACTACTGTGGTAAGAATGGATATATATCTAGATTTTGTAGAACAAAAAATTAGCAGATATGATTGTTTATGCATGGGTGCCAAAAACTAAAATAGCTGGACCCTCAAGGAAATGGGTACCAAGGGTTACATCTACAACTCATTTTGTAGGTAGAACCACCCTCTCATGCTAGAAGCAAGTGGATTCTCGATAGTGGTTGCTTACGATATATGACTGGTGATGCTAACCTATTTGCAACGCTATCGATGAAGAAAGAAGGATATGTCTCCTTCGGTAATAGCCTTAAAGGATATATCATTGGTAATGGTAATATAGGTATTCCTCCCTATCATGTTAATAAAGATGTTTGTCTAGTAACAAAATTAAAACATAATCTACTCAGCATTAGTCATCTAGCTGACCATGGTTATGGTATTAACTTCGTAAAAGATAAATGCTCTATCTACAGGTAATATTATTTTTAAAGGTATAAGGAAAGATAACATATATATATTCTATCCTTCAAAGGACACTAACAATGCAGGCAGATGTCTATACACCAACAAAGATGATATCTGGATATAGCATATGCGTTTAGGACATGCTAACATAGATACTATTACAAGACTATCTACGAAGAAAATGGTAAGAGACTTACCGGAGATTACTTTCAAGAAGGATATGGTATGTGCTGACTATGAAAAGATGTAAGTACCTCTAGACAACTACAATGATTGCATATGGAATTGTTTGGACCTAGTAGAGTCGCTAGTTTTGGCGGTAAGTTTTATTCATATATGATTGTTGATAATTTTTCTAGATATACATGGGTTTACTTTTTAGCAAACAAAAATAGGGCATTTTCTGAATTTTTACTTTTTGCGAAAACGTTAAAAACGAAAAAGGCTTCATGATTACTTGCATCCGAAGTTATCATGGAGGAGAATTTAAAATTTGTAATTTCAAATGATTTTGCAATAAAAATGGATTTTCTCATGAATTCTCTTGTCCTAGAACTCCCCAACAAAATGGTATCGTAGAACGAAAGAACAGAACTCTCGACGATATGGTTAGAGTCATGTTAAATCAGTATAATCTTTCGAAATACTTTTGGACTGAAGTTATAAATACAACATGCCATGTTTTGAATATGATTTTTATTCGACCTATATCGAAGAAAACCCCTATGAACTTTGGTTTAATAGATACCCAATATTAGCTATTTCAAAGTTTTTGGCTACAAATATTTTATTCTTAATACTAAAGATAACCTAGAAAAGTTTGACTCCAAGGTCGATGAAGGTGTCTTTCTACGTTATGCCGCCAAAAGCGAGGGATATCGAGTATTCAATAAGAAATCGATGACTGTTGAAGAATCAATCAATGTTACATTTGATGAACTCAACAATTAAGTACCAAACGACAACGATGACGAAGAAGTCAGACCTATATCCAACAAAGCCCCTGAAGATACGACCGGTACAAGTTATCAGGAAAGTCTGCCCACGAGATTGAGATTCTCTACAGATCATCTAGAAGACTTAGAAATAGGTAATGTATCAAAAGGTGTAAGTACACGCACTTTAAATGAAGATATCATTGCAAATATTGCTTTTATTTCTCAAATAAATCCTAAGAATATAGGAGAAGCATTTACTGATAAATTTTGGATTTCTGCTATGCAAGAGGAACTCAACCAGTTTGAACGTAATCAAGTTTGGGAACTTGTTCCCAGACCTAATGATTATTCGATCATTAGTAATAAATGGGTTTTTTGAAATAAATAAAATAAGAATGGCCCAGTCACACGCAACAAAGCATGTCTCATAGCTCAAGGTTACAACAAAGAGGAAGGTATTGACTATAATGAGACTTATGCTCCGGTTGCTAGACTATAATCAATTCATATGCTATATTCTTTTGCTAGTTTTTGTAATTTCAAATTTTCAAATGGATGTTAAAAGTGCTTTTATAAATTATTTCTTAAAAGAAGTTTTTGTTAAACAATACTCTGTTTTGAAGATTTTAAATACCTTGACCACGTATTCAAGTTACGAAAGGCTCTATATGGACTTAAACAAACCCCATGAGCTTGGTATGAGCGTATTAGCTACTTTCTACTTGAAAACGATTTTTCAAAAGAAAAGTTGATACTACCCAGTTTATTAAATCTACTGATGATTCTATACTTTTAGTGCAAATTTACGTAGATAATATCATATTTGGATCTACTAATGAGATACTATATAACAAGTTTGCTAAGTGTATGCAAAATGAATTTAAAATAAGCATGATGGAAGAGCTAACATTCTTTCTAGGATTGCAAATCAAACACGATTCACAAGGAACGTTCATTAATTAAGCTAAGTACACGAAAGATTTGCTTAAAAAGTTTGACATGGATAACACAAAATCTATTGGAACTCCAATGGCAACATCAACGAAACTTGACTTGGATGAAAGTGGTAAATCTACAGATATACGTAAGTATCTAGGTATGATTGGTTGTTTGTTATAGCTAACTGTTAGTCGTCCATATATCATATTTTTTGTATGTTTGTGTACTAGATATCTGGCTAATCCTAAGAAATCATATATGTGCGTAGTTAAGCGTATCTTATGATACCTTAAAGGAACTTTATCGATAGACTTATGGTATCCTAGAGCCACATCCTTTGACCTTATTGGTTATTCAGATATTAATTTTGCTGGATGCAGAGTCGATCAAAAAATCACCAGCGGTACATGTCATTTCCTAGAAAAGCTTTTAGTCTCCTGGTTTAGCAAGAAGCAAAATTATGTCCCATTATCAACAACTGAGGCCGAGTATATCGCCACAGGACATTGTTGTGCACAAATTTTATGGATGAAGCAAACCCTAGAAGACTTTGATTTGCACTAGACGAACATTCCTATTTATTGTAATAACACTAGAACTATTAATCTAACTAAGAATCTAATATGCCATTTACGCAATAAACACATAGAGATTATACATCATTTTCTCAGGAATCATCAATAACTTGGAGATATATGTTTTAAATTTGTTGACACATAACATCAATTAGCAAACATATTTACTAATCCTTTGGCTGAATATCGATTCAACTTTATCCGTCGAGAATTAGGACTTCTCGATTCTGATAAAATATAAGAATATAAGCTGCTTTAAATTCTTCTTCTTTAAAGTTATGATAATTTTGGATACAAGCCAAAAGTGTCCTTCTATCAACAAGGTATAAATAACCTTAAGCAACACGGTATTTAAGTGTCTTCGGACCACCGCTAGCTGGGATCTTGCTTCTACAGCTACTCCGAGATAATCTGACTTACAAGAATTTATGATCAGATTAAGCCCATTTAGCACTTATATTTCAGATATTCTAACAAATCAGGAAACCAAATTATCGAATAGAGTTGACATTGTGTCCTGGTTCATAATGAAACCGAATTCGGATTGAATTTTGGTCAAATTTTGACCAAATTTTGTCCGTATTATTCAAGAATATTCATTTAATTGCCAAATTCATAATTAAGGGTTTCGTTACTCTATAAATACATCTTTTCGTGATATTACCTTCAGACCTACAAAAAACTACATCTTCCTATAAAAAACCTTAGTTTTTCTCTTCTAAATTTTTTATAGCTCCTAAAAGGAAGTTAGAATCCTCTCATGATTCTCTGTTTTGTCCCATTATGCTAAACATTGGAGAGTTCGATGGATTTCTTGTTAGAAACCACAAAATCTCCAATGAATGGTTTAATTATTTCTCCAAAAGCACCATCTTTTGTGGTAACCCTATTGAATTTCTCCACTATCATGACTACCTACCCATTTTCTAAAAGTTACAATTCAAAGATCTCGTTGCAATACGTTATCGTATTTTTTTGAATGTTGTCTGCAAGTTTTATTGTAACTTAGCATGTAAAAATAATATTATTTTGTCAAGGGTACGCGGTATTCAAATCAAATTTGACACAAATGACTTTGGTGAAATCCTACGCATTCCTGCTGAAGGTGGATCCCTCGTCAATATTACTCAAGTTCAATTTAAAGACAACGTCACTTGGAAACTTTCAAAAACTATCTATGTGCCCCAAATATTTGTCCACCCGAACATTTTCATACAAGGTATTTTTATAATTATTTCTATGAAATGTATCACATCAATTTCCCCACGTTTCTACCTAAGAAGACTTAGCATGATGAAGTTTCTTATGTAGATATGTCTGCATTATATCATCTACATTTCTCTATTATGTTCAACCTTCCACAGACATTATTATATCACAAATGGTTCAATATCGCAAGTAAGGGCACCCACTGCATCTGATCCGGGTCTGTCCCAACCTCCTGTAGTAGACATGCAGAAGCAGAAAGAGGTTTGCTTCGAAAAACCTAAGTAAAAAGATATAACTCAAGGGTTGGAAGAGCCTTATAACTTTGACATATTGGCACAACTTGCCATTATCCCTGCAAAGTTATCCCTCTTCGAGCTCATCTGTCTCTCCAAAGAGACACGTGAGGAAATCTTGAACATCACCCAAGTCAAGCCGTCGGCTGAGGATCCCGCTGCATGTCCCTACTACAATAACATAATGGAGTCAATCCTGAATATCATGTTCTCACAACAACACATGTTATTGAAAAATATCATGCAAGATAGATCCATGTATTATACATGATACATCAGCGCCATCAAGGTGGACCAGATGCACATTAATCTAGGGTCATCTTTCAGCATCATTTCTCGGAGTATGCTCCAGACCTTGGAAATCCCCATGTACCGGTTGGCAGCGCCCAAAATAACCATCAGTTGCTTTAATGCCGGGAGAAGTTATCCCCTGGGAAAGATTCGCCTAAAATATCAAATAGGTGACTTGCGAACAGACATGACTTACTATGTCATTGACGTAGAGGTATCCTACAATGTTCTTCTAGGATGCCCTTGGATACATGAGTACATGATCGTGCCATCAACTCTTCATCAATGCTTGAAGTATGTTGACGATAACGACATCGTCAAGACGGAGTTCGAAGACGTTAAAACTTTCAAAGGAGTCGAAGCCTACTACTCCAACTCAATCTTGTACAAATAGATCCACTTAGGTGGGGGAGGTAACGACGCTGACAACGAATCAGAGGATAGTTCAGCTCAAGACGAAACTCTAAAAGTCTATCTCAAAAGACGTCATGTCCACATATCTGCTCCTCTCATAGTCAAGCTTCGTGGAAAAACTCTTGATCCTTTGGTAGTCAAGCTACGGAGTCAGGGACGTCCACCAAGCAAAGATCCCTCATTGGTAAAAATCCCAGAATCTCTGACAGTCAAACTCTGCAGGAAAGCTCTGTCACCGTCAGAGTCACTAATGTCCATCGAATGAGATGATTTGTAAGAGTATGTCATGGCATCCACTGATGCACCTTCTTACGATGATATAATTCCCTCAACGAAGATATCCTACTTTCTAAATAAAGGGCTATATTTGAACTAAAAAAAGGAAGTATTGCATCTTTTCCCAGGCATGTAGTCCGGTCTGCCTCCGCCGTACGCGGTAAAAATCTGTTATCCGTACTCTGGAGTCCCTAATATGCAATGGGTAATAGGTCCTCGAAAATTCTCCAAGGCAAATAGTTCATGTCCATAGTACCTCTAAACCATAATCTTAATGGGTTTTCAAGTCCACATTACCTCCGAGGTGACTATCGACTGTCACGTCCATAATACCTCTGACGTTGGTTGTCATCTAAACTTATCATTGGTACTTAAATATAAGTACGCCGCTAATGATAAGTCCACAAAAACTATCACGTCCATATCACCTCTTATATGATTTTTTTCATGCTTATTATTTGCACCTAGGTGCACCACAAATAATAGGTCCTTGCTTATATCCCCGATATTATACTATGTCCACATCACCTCTAGTACGATATCCAAGGTTCACACATAATTGCAAAAGAAAAGTTTTTATTCCTTTAACATAAAGGAAAGAAAAAAATACATCAAGGAGCATATTAAAGCCAATCGCACGATCAGATTGCGTCTCTTTGTAACGAGTTGCTATGAAGGATGGAGGAGCAGCCCCGGTCGCAGCCACAGGCGGACGATCCGACGCTAATCGCACGATTTGATATGCTCGACCGCAGCATCACGGAGCTCCGAGATTTAACAAATGATCTTAGAGCCTCGACAGAGCGCAGCGTGACGGAGCTGCATGCATCACAGCTATCCATGGGCGAGAGGCTGACGATGATGCAGGATTCAATGGTTCATAGCAGTACGAGGCTATTATCTACCATGGATTCTTACAACCAGCGACTCGCAGAGTTGGAACGGATACGTCCTCCTGGTGCGCCTACATCGACACAGACTCTACCGACGTCACTGCCTTCTCCATCGACATCGGTATCGATTTGGAGGGAGTAGTATGATCTGTTCTTATCCTTCATGCGCGCCGGTGGGCATCCTCTGTCACGACCCGCACCCGGTTTAGGGGCACGAGAACGTGGGTACGTCCAGCCTACGCCGCAGCATCGGCGGTAGAACGCTGTCTAGGTCAAGTACTATCTAAACAATCTCACGCTAGTATCCAACTCCATAAGGAGACGTGGATAACATAAAATAAATCTAGAAATACTCAATCACAACTACAGCACGATAGGAAAAATGAAGAAATAAAAGAATACAACACAAGTCTAATGACACAATAATCATACCTGCAATCATTACTTCCAATCCCCAAGTATGTCAGAGCCAGTCTACTAAGGTCACAGTCTGGAAAAATATTTCCAGTCAGGAAGGAGCAAAGTACATCTCTAAATAGCAGTTCTATATAAATGACATAAGCTATGTAGCAGTTCTAGATGGAAACATACCAGATGCATGTATAGGTACGAGAAATGTACAATGAAAGAAATACTGGAAAATACTGTAAGTAAATGCAGGAAAAGAAGCAATATGTCAATGAGCAAGAGTTCTATGACTAAGTGTGTGAATACTAGCTTTAATATGTGATTGGCTTGGGAACTTGATCAGGCTGGTTACATGTGATTAGCTATGGTTCATATAAAGTCAGGCTAACCGTTGGTTAGCTATGGTGCATGTAGAGATCAGGCTAATCACACGTAACAGCTATGGATCATATAAATGGTCAGGCCGCACCCGACGTGAGATGTGGGGTGAGCTATGGTGCATATAAAGTTGGGTATGATCACATATCTACACTAAAGTACTCCCCAAACCCCCGACTGGTATAGTAGATCCAATCATGGTACGCTATGGCACAGGATTCCCTAGGAAGGTAGCAAATCTCCCCGGGAATTAGTGTCTGTACATGCACAAGATAACAAGGAAAACAAGTCTTGTACAAGCTACACCATGAATAAGGAATAACATCTCATGACGAGATCCGTGTATACCAATCCGTGTAACCATCGTGTCAAGATCATGGATATTTACACTAGTTACAGTGAACATAGAAGATATCATAAATTAGAAACTAATCAGAGAATGTACTCGCCTTGGGTCCTTAGCTGGTAATTATCGATGTCCTGTTCCAGAGTATCCCCTGGGTAAACCAACAGTCCTATAAACATATCACAAGCAAAACCACATTTGCATCAGATGCTACACTAACATATCACAAATACATGAACTCAGGGGCTCTGCCAGACGTGGCTCTGGTCAACTAGGGTCATCTAGTAGGGCTACGTATATAATACACATTACACTTATTATACTTACAATATTTATACATGCACCAATTTAATGTATTTACAATATATATATATATGCCCTTTAAATACATATCTGATTTATACTAGTTGAACCATACGTATACTCATATATATGCAAAAACACTGTTTAAATGTACATATATTTTGTTAACATCATTTTAGAATATACTAATATTAATTTACCAATTCAAATTTATACTATATATATATGTACAGATGCCAATTAATTCATATATAAAAATATGTTTTATTACACTTATACTACATGAAATTATACCGATTAAATATATGTATCATTATACCAAAATATACATATATACATATATATATATACCAAAATAATTATATACATATATTAAAAATATATATACATATATACCAAATCAATTACATACACTGGAATGCGTATTTACGTATATAAATCGTTTCGAAATTATTTTGAACAATAATTTCGAATAAAAGTTTATTTATAAAAAACTAGAATTTATGTAAAAGCCATCATATTTATATATCTCTAGTTATTTCAGTTACCAGTCCAAATAACCAATTTATCTTATTTTTTTATTATTAAAACTATATTTTTAATTAATTATAAAAACCCCAAAATTATTATATGTTTGCATAATCAAAAACCCTTTTAAATATTACATAACTAAATTTACACATACTAAATAGCTAATTTCATACATTAAAACAATAAAACTAATTATGTTGTATTTACTAAACTAATTACATGAATTTACTTCATTAATTACAAATTGACTAAACTAATTATAAGAAAATACTAAACTAAATAATTAATATTTTCTAACTGGTTAATAATAAATTCCTGATTAATAACAATTACTGTTTATTAATAATTAACTAATTAATTATATAACTGATTAAATATCTAATTACTGATTAACTACTGATTTATAACTTAATTAAACTAATTGATTACTAATTTACTACTGATTAACAATCAACTAATCTAATTAATTAATTAACACTAAACTAATTGAATACCAATCATAACTAATCCAATTACTACTAAATACACAGACAGAACCCAAAATCGGGAAAGAGGGAAAGGGAAAAGGCTCACCGGACTTCACTCCGGCGTCGTCGGCCGGGCAGGGCGTCGGCTTCTGTGGTCAGCGGTGAAGCCCGACGGCGGATCGGCTTGGTCGTCGGTCGACGTTGTCTCGGCGACGGCGGTTCAACGTTGAGGGGAAGCGGCCCGAGGCGGCGGCTCTCGACTCGGCGAGGAGGGGATCCGCGGCGGCGTCGCTCGGCTCGAGGCGGCGGGCTCGGCGCTCGAGGAGGCGGGCTCGGGAGCAGCGGCGGCGGATGTTCTCGGCGGTGGCGTGGCGTTCGATTCCAACGGCGCTCGACGGATCTGGCGGCCACCGGCGGCGGCTCCCTCGGCGGATCTCTAGGGTTAGGTTCTGGATGTGTCGGGGTCTGGGTACGTGTCCGAGGCTGGACACGGGGACTCGATGCACAGTGGACGTGTCCGGGTGTTGGACACGGGGTTGGGTGTACTGGTGGAGGTGGATGTGTCCGGGTCTGTCGGACACAAAAAAAATCTGATTGTAACGTTGTAACCGGACACAGGAAATGAATGGATACGATGGGACACCCGGGGTCGGACCCGAGGCCATCACGGCTGACACGGATGCTGGACACACGGACACGAGCACACAAAATGGTGGTGGCTGTGGCTCTATGGGGATTTGTGAAGGCTAGCTAGGGTTTCTAGGGAGATGTGATGAGGGACTTAAATAGGGAGAGATGGTGTGGGATAAAGGGTTGCGGGTTGGCCCAATAATGAATGGCCAAGATCAATACATGAATAAGTTCTTCATGTGGGAAAAAGTGTGGGCTAGTTAATAGGAACGGCAACTTGAAAAATAAAAATAAAAATAAAGATTATAATTTCAGAAAATGTTTTTAGGAAAGCTAGCTAATTTCCAATTAGCTACTAATTAATACATTTTGCAAAGTCCTAGAAAGCATGACATTTATTTACTATCCCAATAAAAATTTATTTTATTTTATGAACTAGTCCTTTAAATAACTATTTAGTTAAAACAATAATTTTATGATTCAAGCCAATAAATATTTGAAACTAGAAATATATATATTATTATTTATTTATTTATTTTGTAATACATCGTCATTTAGGAAAAATGATTTTTATAAAGATTTTTAAATTACCTTCTAAAATCAAACATCGTTTCAAAATCAAATAAAAAAATTTCAAGGAGAATTATTTTATAAAACTTGATATTTTAAAATAAATTAAAATCTAATTATTTTGGGAATTGGAAATCGGAGGTTACAAGTCTATCCACCTTAGAAAAATTTCGTCCTCGAAATTTTAGGGATGAATAGGATAGAAAAATTTGTTGTTCATAATGATGAATATATCTTTGAAGAAAATATTTCTATAAGGATAATATTTACCAAACAGAAAAAAACATGAAGAAAAGAAAATATGGTTTAAGACAGGAATATCTTGAAGGAATCATGGCTCGGCCTTGAATCCTCTAGAAAGTTTAGGTTTGGGAAGTAGACACGATCACAAAAACAGATAATTTGAATAATGCACGTTACCTTTTCAAAGTAACTAAACCAAGGAAGACCCAGTATAATGAATGATATAGACATGAAAGTTATAGCTAATTCGAAAGATACGGTCGACAATTTGATTTAAGAAACTTAAATACATCCTTCAGAATGTAATCAAGAGACATCTAATCGCCTTTCTTAATTTCTAGAAAAAAAAAATAGTCTTTACTATCATCTGAAAATAATCCTTCCTTTCTATCCTCGTTCATTTTGCTTTTCTCAATCTTGTGATTCATCATTAACTAATATCTATAAAAGTTTCAAATTCCACAAACTTTATTAGATTAGATCTTAGAATTTCTGAATCAAAATTTTATTACATGTCCAAAATCCTTATCATCAAATTCGAGTTTGTTTATCTTAACATCAACTATACCTCGATTATTTTCTTCGATTTCAATGTTACTGTCATGGTCAAGATTTTAATTTAAATCACAACCTCAATATACCATGATCTTACCTTACGACCTTCAATTATATGATCCCATAATCAATTATATTATAATCTTCTTTACCATGAGCTTCATTTCATTCCATATTTCTTTATCCGTATGTATAATGTTTCCGAAATTTGAACTAATATTTTTTTTCATCCTCTGAATTTATTATCCCAATGTAAAAATTTTACTACTCAAATCCTCAATATTTTAATTGAATTCCAGTCGTATCATAATCTCCTCAAATTTTGAGTAAATAACGAAATACAAAATTTACTATCCAATCCTTTTTAATTGAAATCCAATCAATGCATATTTATAAAAAAATCGTATCCCAAAATTTAAATTTTAAACACTCATCAATCATCTTACTCCTCTAACTCAAATTCAATTGATGCTTATTCCAATCTAACTCCTCATCCCAAGAATTTAATTCGACACTATTCCATTTACGATTTTATTTTCTGATTTTCGTTTTCCTCAAATATTCAACGATGCGATGCTTCCAGAATCTTCAATGCAACATTCATAATATATAAAATTTCTATCTTGCAATCAAATAGATAAAATGATAATCTCTCAAATTTCTTAAATTTTTTTTTTTTTTAATAATCAATTCAATCATATCAAGACCTCCTAAAAATAAATCCTCAAATTTTGGCTCTGTAAATTTCTAAATTCTCCCTTTAAGTAAATGTTTGTCCTCGAATTTCAATCAAACCTCGATTTTCGCAAAAACAATGATTCCATCAATTCTGTTATAACAATCCTCTAAATTCTTTATTTAAAATTTATGCTCATCCATAATTTAATCATCTTGTCCCTTTTTGTCGGTCATACCCTTGTCATAGATCCTTGCTATGGTCAAAACCCAAATGATCATGGTTTAAGAAAATTCTACCTACATCCATGCAATTTAAGAAAATATATAGGTCATGTGTCTTTTGTCATGGTATTTCAGTCTCTGTTAAGGGGGGTACTACTAGTTATATTCTAACAAGAAAATCATGCATGTGAACCACAGTACTAGGAAAATCAATCAATCAATCGAAAGGCGAAAGAAAAGGAACATTAGGAAGGAAGAAGGATCATGTTAACATATTACTTGTAGTATCTACTATCTCTAACAAACACTTAACTCTAGCACATTCACTACTAATTCCTATTTATGTACACTGGTACCCATATCAACTACTCATATATTAATATTCATATCTCTCATCTTCCAAAAAATTAATCCTCAAAATAATCGTCAAGGTTTAACTTCTCGATCAACTTAAAAATGAATTTTATATACCTCCTCAAAATTAGATACTCAACATCGAAACAAAATTTAATCACTTCTAAAATCTTTGTAGCCTTAACCATGTTTATTGAATTCATATTTGAAATCCTCAAAAAAAAATTTAATGACAAAATCTCAACTCCTCAATTATTCAAAAATACAATCTTATTTCCACCTCTTAATTTATAACTCCACAAGGTACATATCAGTGCTCACGGTCTCTGATACTCAAGGTGCACTCAATGCCTCTAATGTCTATAATGGTGTACTAAAATTGTACTGCCTGAATCACTTATACTATTACCTCTAATGATCAAAGTCATCATCAACTGTGTTTTCTTTCATAATTTCAATTTATGTCAATTGGTATATCATCTAATTATCAACACACAGAGTGCTTACTGTTATTAACGTCATCCTTGACTAATCCTTGATATAGAATCATTAGCACTCCTGGTATTATATCACTAGCTGCATTAATGGATTATCTCATCAAGCTCATTAGACTCATGATCACCTGTATCCTCTATAACACTCATGTTTCTTTACTCTCATGGGTATGTGTATGGTTCCTCATCTCGATGGTTGTATAGGTATTTCCTTTAATCCTTTAAAGCCTATTAGACTATCCCGTGATACGCTTAACCACTTTCATTACCAATTCCAATATTTCTCTACCCA
Organism: Iris macrosiphon; assembly: GCA_036927795.1. NCBI lineage: Eukaryota > Viridiplantae > Streptophyta > Magnoliopsida > Asparagales > Iridaceae > Iris > Iris macrosiphon. Next base: position 162,511,638 of record JAYESA010000009.1, on the reverse strand, counting down.
TGACACCTCATTAACTCTTTATGCGTATGTATTTCCTTACCTGTAACACTTCCGATATTAATCATCAAATTGAACATCATGCTCCATAAATCCTTAACACAATTCCTGGATACTTAATTGTTTACATAAATCACTCAATTCCATAATCATGATTATCCAGGACGGGTAATTGGCTCTGATACTAACTCTGAGAACTATCACCGATACTCTATACTCTCCTTAACTCTCAGTCTCCAATGATACTTCTCCTAGAACCATTGTTACAAGGTACTATGCTAAGGGCTAACTCTGGATTAAAGCCTACTGCTCACTTGTCCAACTAGGAAATACTTACAACTTACTAGCAACACTCAGCCAAACTAATACAAGACACAACCAAAATTGCAAGTCACTAATTATCATAGTAACAAGGAATCCTCAAAAAGGAACTGGATCAAGGACGGAAGGTATCTTTACTGCTAGTAAAGAAAAGAAGCGATGGAACAAAGTCCTGGATTAACATAAATAGATAAGTCTTGAGATGATACTTTAAGAACCAATTTAAGATACAACCTGATAATCATACACGTCTGTCAGAAATCATGACACACAGAATCCTCGCCACGCCAGTAAGCATAGATGCGATAAACGACAGGTTCCGTAACTAAGGTATGCAACCCTATAATCATGTCATCTAGAATACTCGCCACGCCAACCGGTATGGCTGCGAGAAACTCTAAATCTCATAACTAAAGTATGTACATCCAAGTTAGGTTCCTACGTTCTCGTCACGACAGCTGATATGGCTGCGATAAACTCTAGGTTCCATAACCAAAGTAGACGTTTTACCTTTCTCACTGTCCTCATCAATATATGTCATCAGATGATACCGTAAATTTTAGTCCGTAAAATTCATCTCAATTTGAAATCAACTCAACAACGATACCAGGAATTAAAGTTAACAACTGGTCAACAAGAATCAAACTCAACAATGATACCAAAATTTAATTTAATAACTGCTCAACAAGAATCAAGTTCAGTGACAACAAGCGAGAGCGGACAGAAACAAGGAAAAAGATTTAAATTGGAAATTATAATAAGATTCTCAAGGGGTCGTCCCAGGAATCTCTCAAGAATTTGTGATTGAGTATCCTCTCTCATCCTAGTATCCTATGTCCTATATTCTATAGCAGGTACGTAGTAGTACAATTATGACGTCGCACTACTACGACATCGCACAACTAGCGAAGTCTGACCTGCATGGGCCACCACTAAAAACGTGTCACGACCCGCACCCGGTTTAGGGGCACGAGAACGTGGGTACGTCCAGCCTACGCCGCAGCATCGGCGGTAGAACGCTGTCTAGGTCAAGTACTATCTAAACAATCTCACGCTAGTATCCAACTCCATAAGGAGACGTGGATAACATAAAATAAATCTAGAAATACTCAATCACAACTACAGCACGATAGGAAAAATGAAGAAATAAAAGAATACAACACAAGTCTAATGACACAATAATCATACCTGCAATCATTACTTCCAATCCCCAAGTATGTTAGAGCCAGTCTACTAAGGTCACAGTCTGAAAAAATATTTCCAGTCAGGAAGGAGCAAAGTACATCTCTAAATAGCAGTTCTATATAAATGACATAAGCTATGTAGCAGTTCTAGATGGAAACATACCAGATGCATGTATAGGTACGAGAAATGTACAATGAAAGAAATACTGGAAAATACTGTAAGTAAATGCAGGAAAAGAAGCAATATGTCAATGAGCAAGAGTTCTATGACTAAGTGTGTGAATACTAGCTTTAATATGTGATCGGCTTGGGAACTTGATCAGGCTGGTTACATGTGATTAGCTATGGTTCATATAAAGTCAGGCTAACCGTTGGTTAGCTATGGTGCATGTAGAGATCAGGCTAATCACACGTAACAGCTATGGAGCATATAAATGGTCAGGCCGCACCCGACGTGAGATGTGGGGTGAGCTATGGTGCATATAAAGTTGGGTATGATCACATATCTACACTAAAGTACTCCCCAAACCCCCGACTGGTATAGTAGATCCAATCATGGTACGCTATGGCACAGGATTCCCTAGGAAGGTAGCAAATCTCCCCGGGAATTAGTGTCTGTACATGCACAAGATAACAAGGAAAACAAGTCTTGTACAAGCTACACCATGAATAAGGAATAACATCTCATGACGAGATCCGTGTATACCAATCCGTGTAACCATCGTGTCAAGATCATGGATATTTACACTAGTTACAGTGAACATAGGAGATATCATAAATTAGAAACTAATCAGAGAATGTACTCGCCTTGGGTCCTTAGCTGGTAATTATCGATGTCCTGTTCCAGAGTATCCCCTGGGTAAACCAACAGTCCTATAAACATATCACAAGCAAAACCACATTTGCATCAGATGCTACACTAACATATCACAAATACATGAACTCAGGGGCTCTGCCAGACGTGGCTCTGGTCAACTAGGGTCATCTAGTAGGGCTACGTATATAATACACATTACACTTATTATACTTACAATATTTATACATGCACCAATTTAATGTATTTACAATATATATATATATGCCCTTTAAATACATATCTGATTTATACTAGTTGAACCATACGTATACTCATATATATGCAAAAACACTGTTTAAATGTACATATATTTTGTTAACATCATTTTAGAATATACTAATATTAATTTACCAATTCAAATTTATACTATATATATATATGTACAGATGCCAATTAATTCATATATAAAAATACGTTTTATTACACTTATACTACATGAAATTATACCGATTAAATATATGTATCATTATACCAAAATATACATATATACATATATATATATATACCAAAATAATTATATACATATACTAAAAATATATATACATATATACCAAATCAATTACATACACTGGAATGCGTATTTACGTATATAAATCGTTTCGAAATTATTTTGAACAATAATTTCGAATAAAAGTTTATTTATAAAAAACTAGAATTTATGTAAAAGCCATCATATTTATATATCTCTAGTTATTTCAGTTACCAGTCCAAATAACCAATTTATCTTATTTTTTTTTTATTAAAACTATATTTTTAATTAATTATAAAAACCCCAAAATTATTATATGTTTGCATAATCAAAAACCCTTTTAAATATTACATAACTAAATTTACACATACTAAATAGCTAATTTCATACATTAAAACAATAAAACTAATTATGTTGTATTTACTAAACTAATTACATGAATTTACTTCATTAATTACAAATTGACTAAACTAATTATAAGAAAATACTAAACTAAATAATTAATATTTTCTAACTGGTTAATAATAAATTCCTGATTAATAACAATTACTGTTTATTAATAATTAACTAATTAATTATATAACTAATTAAATATCTAATTACTGATTAACTACTGATTTATAACTTAATTAAACTAATTGATTACTAATTTACTACTGATTAACAATCAACTAATCTAATTAATTAATTAACACTAAACTAATTGAATACCAATCATAACTAATCCAATTACTACTAAATACACAGACAGAACCCAAAATCGGGAAAGAGGGAAAGGGAAAAGGCTCACCGGACTTCACTCCGGCGTCGTCGGCCGGGCAGGGCGTCGGCTTCTGTGGTCAGCGGTGAAGCCCGACGGCGGATCGGCTTGGTCGTCGGTCGACGTTGTCTCGGCGACGGCGGTTCAACGTTGAGGGGAAGCGGCCCGAGGCGGCGGCTCTCGACTCGGCGAGGAGGGGATCCGCGGCGGCGTCGCTCGGCTCGAGGCGGCGGGCTCGGCGCTCGAGGAGGCGGGCTCGGGAGCAGCGGCGGCGGATGTTCTCGGCGGTGGCGTGGCGTTCGATTCCAGCGGCGCTCGACGGATCTGGCGGCCACCGGCGGCGGCTCCCTCGGCGGATCTCTAGGGTTAGGTTCTGGATGTGTCGGGGTCTGGGTACGTGTCCGGGGCTGGACACGGGGACTCGATGCACAGTGGACGTGTCCGGGTGTTGGACACGGGGTTGGGTGTACTGGTGGAGGTGGATGTGTCCGGGTCTGTCGGACACAAAAAAAATCTGATTGTAACGTTGTAACCGGACACAGGAAATGAATGGATACGATGGGACACCCGGGGTCGGACCCGAGGCCATCACGGCTGACACGGATGCTGGACACACGGACACGAGCACACAAAATGGTGGTGGCTGTGGCTCTATGGGGATTTGTGAAGGCTAGCTAGGGTTTCTAGGGAGATGTGATGAGGGACTTAAATAGGGAGAGATGGTGTGGGATAAAGGGTTGCGGGTTGGCCCAATAATGAATGGCCAAGATCAATACATGAATAAGTTCTTCATGTGGGAAAAAGTGTGGGCTAGTTAATAGGAACGGCAACTTGAAAAATAAAAATAAAAATAAAGATTATAATTTCAGAAAATGTTTTTAGGAAAGCTAGCTAATTTCCAATTAGCTACTAATTAATACATTTTGCAAAGTCCTAGAAAGCATGACATTTATTTACTATCCCAATAAAAATTTATTTTATTTTATGAACTAGTCCTTTAAATAACTATTTAGTTAAAACAATAATTTTATGATTCAAGCCAATAAATATTTGAAACTAGAAATATATATATTATTATTTATTTATTTATTTTGTAATACATCGTCATTTAGGAAAAATAATTTTTATAAAGATTTTTAAATTACCTTCTAAAATCAAACATCGTTTCAAAATCAAATAAAAAATTTTCAAGGAGAATTATTTTATAAAACTTGATATTTTAAAATAAATTAAAATCTAATTATTTTGGGAATTGGAAATCGGAGGTTACATCCTCCTACAGATCCGCAGTAGTATGGATATTTACTGGATATTTGTCTTCTTTGTATTATTTAGGATGAGACTCGGTTGTATGGATATATATTTGTTGTATTCTTTGCGACGATATTTGCTGGATGTTTTATTTTCTTCAAATTTTATTATATTTTTTATATTAAATATATGTTAATTTACCGGTGTTGAGTGTTCAACCCAAGGGGGTCGACGAACCCAAGAAATTCAACGGAGGGTTGCTCCGGGTCTATTTGTATAAATTATGAATTAATAAACTGCAGGAATAATAGTTTGGAAACAATTTTGTATCGATTTTTTTTAATTTTTTACTGTATCATTAGCGACCTTTTTAGCGACGTTTAGCGACGTTCGTACACGTCGCTAAATACGTCACTAAATTGCGACTTTCTTTACGTCGCTAATGACGTTGCTATACTCGTCGCTAAAAATGTTGCTATACGTCGCAAATTGCTGACATGGCAGTATTGTCAGGTCATAGTAACGTTGCTATAAAAGTTGCTACTTACGTCGCTAATTTGCGACGTACAGCGATAAATGTATACGTCGCTAATTAGATACGATACGTCGCTAAACATCGCTAATCTAGCGACGCATTTACGTCGCTAGAAAACGTCGGTATAACGACATTTGGCGACATTTTTTTTGTCAGCGACTAGCTTAAATGCGACTTCAGTAAAACGTCGCTAAATTTATTTAGCGACGTTTATTGATCATTTAGCGACATTTTTTGCGTCGCTAATTTGACTTTTTCTGGTAATGGTCAAAATTTTCATATAAAATATTTAGGACCTGTTAATTTGATTTTAGTACTTAAATTAATTCATACTGATGAGGAAATTTGTATCTCCCAATCTTAATATAAAGAAAAGGTTCTTAAAAGATTTAACAATCTTGATTCTAAACATATAAACATTCCATATGGCGCAAGTAAGAGGTTGAAGAAGAATAATAGAGAAATGGTGGCTCAAATAAAGTATTCTAAGTAGATCGAATGACTGAACTATATTGCTAACTATACCAGACTTGTTATTTCCTAGGTAGTAAAACAACTTAGTCGGTACACTAAGAATCTGAATAGTTCACATTGGACTGCCTTAGAAAGGATAATGAGATACCTTAATGACACAATATTCCATTGATTATTCTATGGAGGATACCCATCTTTATTACAAGAGTATACTAATGCAAATCAGATCTTTGATATAGATGAGACTGAAGGCACGAGTGGATTGGAAGGAGTTGGTGTCGCTTGGAACTCTACTAGAGAGACATGTATTTCTAGATCTATTATAGAGGCAGACTTCATAGTTCTTGATCTCACCAGTGAGGAAGCAGGCTTGCTCAGGAATCTGGTAACATATATTCCTCTGTGAAGCAAAATAGTCCCAGTTATCCATGTACACTGTGATACCCGTCTGCTTTAGTTATGAAGTCTAAAGTTTATCGCAGCTATACTAGCTTTTTCATGCCCCAGTCCCAAAATATGTGGGACCAGACACGTGGTAATGGCCAGCTGGTACTACTTCGTAGGGCTTTCAAATTTAATAGACCCGACGAAGTGCACTTATGCTTTCCACGGTCAAGTGATCAAGATAAAATTTAGTTCTAACATCCAACAACTAAACTAAATCTAAATCCACGATAAATAAATCTCAAGAAGGAACGGTATGCATAATTAGTCTGCAGTCCAATAATACATCCATTCGAGTAGGCCAAGAGAACAATATGGGCCTATAAATACTAGGCTATAAAAGCATAATCATAATGAGGAGTAGAACATAACTGTAATAAATAAAAGATATAAAGATACCTGCAAATATGTCCAACACACCACTAGATCAAACATCATCCAACAAGCTCAAATAATCTGGAGGAAACCAGGTTCTCAGAGGAACGTAACAAGATATAAAAAGTATATGCCATAATATAAATACGGTATAAACGCGAGGGTGAACTAACCAGCTAAGTAAAATGCACTTGAAGACAAACTTGGTACGTATGGGTAGGTAAAAAGTGATAAAGCATAGCGTCGAGCCAAAGACGAAGTATCTGGCATTAGTTATAAACTGGATGCCATAAGTATATGCTGATAACATAACCGATCATGATAGCGCGCAGCTAGTAATCTCTGCCGGATGTATCGACAATCATATGCGTCCATAACCGGGTAACACATAGCCCATAACCGGGTAACACTGATGCTCATGACCCCGTAGTTTACTCTGAAACTACGGTAGCCAAATGTTTGTCCCATACGCCTACTAATTGTCTTCCCCGCCCAATGCCAATGTACAAGTCGCGAATATGACGTGAACATCTCGTACTATAATGCAAGTCACTAAAGAACTATACAACTATGCTAAATATCGTCACACATGCTACTCACACTGATGGCCAGTCAAGTGCGTAAGCTCGCGTCCCTACATGTACTCACTCTGTGACGTAGAATGATACATGACAAGGCCTAGGGAGTCATAATGATAACTCCACAAATTTAGGTGCGTCCACCAGACACTAGGTCTAACACAAGTCCCAACGTCAACGCCTTCGTCGATTGCACCCGAGTCATTCTCAGACGCACACAATTATATAATATTTAAAGTAATAACCATGTGAACTATAATAACTAAATTTAAACAGTACAAAAAGGTAAGGTATACTTGCTTGGAAGCCAGGGGAAGATTCAAACACGATCATACTTTATATTGTTTCTTTTATTCCAGTTCCTTACAGTGATGTTCTATATCATATTATTCTCAGTTCTTGCCATTATTTACTATAATACTCTTTCTCATGATATATGCTAGTTCAGCTACTTTCATCATTTATTTTTATTGCTATTGTTATTTTATAGTTTTTGTCAATTATTAGAACTGCTACTGGGTTGTATTTCGCTCCAATTCTGACTGGATATATTTTTCAGATGATTCATTAGAGGACTGGTGTTCTATGTATTACGTCTCGCAGGATGGTGATGCAGTTATAAATACAGATGTCAATTTCTTTGCCTCTTTCAAGAAATCACATCCCTTTAACCAAAATCCATGACTGCACAGTTATAAATTTTGTTTGCTTTCTGTTTCTCCATACAAAACTTTATGATGAAGACATCATGAGGAATACTACTCTCAGATTTTTCAATACTTCACTTCTTAATAGAAATTATATTGTACTACTCTTCTAGAATAAGCTCATGTTTATCAAACCACTGGCATAATGATAAGAAACTATGAGTGTATAATTGTAAATATAATGCATAGGAAATTATTGCCATTTGCATTGAGATAGACAATCAAAATTTAATTCAGTCACGACAATACCGAACACAACCTTTGAATGAAGAATACCAAGAAGATTAAGAAGATATAGTATAACTTTCCACCATGTCAAGGGTCACAATTGAACTCATAAATTAAGTTTCATAAATAATATTTAATAAAATGTAGATGCTAAAATCTGATTGCTTTCTTTGATCTTTGACACCCGTGGGTAAGAATGGAGATTTCCTAGACACAAATATATGCCTACAAATATATTCTAGGTATCAGAAGAGTAAAAACATGGATTTGCCCATCTCTACACTGCAATATACTTTTCATCTACCAGTCTTGCAATTTATGCTTTTATGTTTCGACAGATTCTGATGATATTTGTTAAAGATGGACTCATATACCATGATGTAAGACAGTGATAAATCTAATTAAGTATGAAAGAAAAAAATCAAGCAATTCAATTACCGAGGATGGTCAACAAACTTACAGTAGCTTTAGTAGAAAAGTTGTACTTCCAAAGTGAGTTTCCGTTGAGGTAGTAGTCAATAAAAGTGCCAAACAGAAGAAGAGATGCTACTTGTATGGGGGCAGTCTTGCTCAAGAGCTCAGAAGAACCAATGTTGTATTTCTTCTGCAAGGACCGATTGTCTGGAACAAATGGACATTGAAAGTAGCACGAGATAAAACACCTTCAAATAAAAAAAAAAAATAAGCATGAGAGATTTAAATATAGAAAGACAAATCTAAGAATTATCAATCATATTAACATATATCACAACATAGTGCATCAGATTTCTCACACCCGTCGAGAACATTATTGTCATCCTAACGGACACCGGAAAAAAAGTAGACATACGAAAAATAAAAAAAATTTGTGAACATATTTCAACTAATTTGTGGGATCAGGTTAAGAAGAATTTAAGGTATATTTCATAAGAATAACAAGAAGTAGTACTTAATGTTTACTTAATCTTTTACAATGTCAACGGAAGAGCGATAAAGTTATATTGAAAATCTTTCATAATCTTATTACTAACGTCAAAGTCCTAGATACATAATGACTTGTACAAATTTTTAGTTTTTTGTGTTCAATTACAAATACTGAATTTATATAAACAAACAGAGCTCAAAACAATCTAATGTTTCTAAATTTATGTTTAGAAGAACATGCGATACAATCATAAAAAGGAAATAACTTATTGTTGTCTCATTTTAGTTATTTCGATGGAAGTGGTACCCTTCAAAGCCTCTTCCAGGCAAGCATGCTGTCACTTGCTCATCTATAATAATAACTATTAGGTTTAGCCATATAGGTAAACCATTGAGTCTGGTTTCATGTCCTTCTAGAAATAAGTTAGTTTTCTTTATAGAAAGGAAATTACCGTCTCTTAAAAAAAAACTCAAGTACCATGATCAGTAGGGACATCAATTTTTTTCCTAGTCAACCAACACTTTTAAATACCAAAGTGATAATGATCAAATTTTTAAATGATGTCTCAATTAATTTGGATTCCCAGAGTTCCAAGAAGATGACTTACTGATTTTTAAATGTTGTCACAATGATGACTTTTGTAAGAAATGTACATGCTCTTTAACTTTAAGAAGAGATCTTCATGGTCTTAGATAAGTTATGATGGCAATAGATAACAAATTATTGTAGTGTTTATGCAAATACTGATTAGAGAAAGGATTCATATACAAGTGATTAATGTGAATACTGGAAGTATTACAAAAAGTTCCTTATTTGGCACGATTCCATAATAAAGTTTAGATCACTACCAAAATATGATAAAATAGCGACGTTTTTAGTGATGTCATAAAAAAATGTCGCTAAAATTAAAGATTTTAGCGACTCCAAAAATAAACGTCGCTATACGTCGCTGTTGGCGACATATAGCGACGTTTAGCGACAGTAATTTTTTTTTTAAAGAATAGTCGCTATAAGCTTCTTTAAGGTCGCTAAATGTCGCTGAGTTTTTTAATTTAGAGACGTTTAGCGACGTTTATTTTTTCAATTTTTAGCGACGTTTTTAGCGACGTCTATAACGTCGCAAACTATTTTTATTAGCGACGTCATAAGTTGACGTCGCTAAACGTCACTAAAATTTTAATATAGGTTTCGATTCTCCCCTTTGGTCGAAGACTTCCCCCAATTTTTTAAAAACAACCCCATCTTCCCCCCCTCTCCGGCGAAGTGCACCCTCCGGCGTCCTCCACAACCACCTACTCCGGCGTCAGCCTCCTCCTTCTTCTCCTCCTCCTCCTCCTCATCTAGGTAAACCCTAACTCTTTCTCTCTCTCTCTCTCTCTCTCTCTCTCTGACATGACACTGACACAGATACGACACACACACACTGACACAGACACGACACCGACTGTGAGAGAGGGTATAAACCCTAACCCTAACCTGATCTCTCTCTCTCTCTCTCTCTCTCTCAGATGCACACGACATGACACAGACACAGACACGACACACACACACACTGACACAGACATGACACAGACTGTCACAGAGGGTATAAACCCTAACCCTAACCCGATCTCTCTCTCTCTCTCTCTCTCTCTCTCTCACGGATGCACACGACATGACACTGACGCAGATATGACACATACACTGACACAGATACGACACAGACTGTCACAGAGGGTGTAAACCCTAACCCTAACCCTTACCCTAACCCGATCTCTCTCTCTCTCTCTCACAGATGCAGACACGACATGACACTGACACAGACACGACACACGTACACTGACACATACACGACACAAACACTGTCACATAGGGTGTAAACCCTAACCCTAACCCTAACCCTAACCCTAACCCTAACCCTAACCCTAACCCTCTCTCTCTCTCTCTCTCTGACATATGTTTAATACTATACAATTAGTACATAACTTATACTATCATGACTTACTAACTTACAATAACCGCTACTAACTTAATATAACTGATACCAACTTAATATCAATACTAATGCTAGATGACACTAGACTAACTAGACAAACTTTGCTTACTCTAACTGATGTCTGATATTCTAACTTGATATCTAACTCAAATAACTAAAATATAAACTTTACCCTAGCTGATAATTACTAACTAGCATTCACTAACAATGCATCTAACTAATACATTCATCTGTCAGTGATACACACATAGTAGTACATAAACACAGTGGACTGAAAACTAATGCCGCCACTATTGATATTTCCTATAATATATACATCAATACCTTCCTACTAAAGGCACTAACCGAAGGCCCATCAGTGTACTACTGATACCAAACTAGACTGACATCAAGCCCTTAGTTGTAGTGTGATCAACTCGAGTGAATCTTACTCATAAATTATACCTATATCCATTCCTCGCCTACACACAACCACAGTTGATAAACATAAGATACACAAAGATTCTCCCAATCTTCTAATGCCTGTTGTGATACTCAAGTTTAAAATATAACTTCAAATTGCTGCTGCCTAATGTTGTACCCTGTTTTGTACGATGGTGTGCACAGACCCTGTGAAGTCTACCGCAATACTCATGTGCACATCAAATGTGCACTGTCGGGTCTATGAAGATGGTGTGTGCAACAGCCTCTCCCTATCTCACTACTCACTGTGTTGCTCCCCAAATCTGCTATTAACATGACATATACTCCTATGGACAGGCACTCCCCTATAACCAGATGACTAATACTTAAAGTAGTGCACACACCCTAACCCTAACCCAAATCTGCTCAGTTGACACTAACTGATATACTGTAATATGAGTATCCAGGATACAGAGTTGAATAAAGAAGTATTAGTGCTAGGACTAGGTGTATCAGGGCATGTACTATATTCCTGAGTATTCTTATGTGTGTGTAGACGAGTAGGTATATAACATAATTGGATAGTCCTGTGTATATATGCTAGGACTAGGAGTATCAGTGCATGTACTGTATTTAACGATGAGTATATACTTAAACGATGTCTATTTATTTTTGCACAAGTATCTAGAAATGGATATGAATTACTATCTGTGTCATCGTTCGTGGATGCACAACTGTCATCCTGATAACATGTGCGATGTACGGGATGAATTCATTGAAGGTGTACATCAATTCCTGCAGTTCGCCAAGGCGTTCCCTCAGTACATGGACGGTACCAAAATTAAGTGTCCGTGTGTGAGGTATCGCAACTTAAAATATCATCCAGAAGTGGAAGTCACATATCATTTGTACTCGAAGGGTTTCACGCCGAATTACTATCAGTGGACCGCGCACGGAGAACTTGTATCTTTAGCATTGGAGTCGAAGCATTATGTGGGGTCGTATATGGATGTCCACGACCACGCTGCTAACGACGACGGATGGGTGAACATGGATTTTAATACGGCGGGGCCTAGTTTCGATCCAGACAATCATGATGCAGCTGAGGAGGCACCGAATGCCGATGCTGCGAAGTTCATGATGTTGCTGGAGAATGCAAGGACTCCATTATATCCTTGTTGTGAGGTTCATTCACCATTGGAGGTGGTTATAGGATTGTTAAGCATCAAGTCCAATTTTAACATGTCGTAAAAATGCTATAACCGACTGTCGGTGCAAAGAAGCCTACCGATTCGATGTACTACTTGCCTTTGATGTCGCGATTGCAGAGGTTGTTTATGGGAAAGGAGACTGCAGAAAACATGAGTTGGCATAGGCAAAAACAGATCGAAGGAGTATTAGATCATCCATCCGATGGAGAATCATGGAAGCACTTTGATCGAGAGTATCCAGATTTTGCTTCGGATCCGCGTAATGTCAGATTGGAGCTCTCCTCCGACGGTTTTACCCCATTCAGACTTTCGGGCTCCCAGTTTTCGTGTTGGCCTGTGATCGTCACTCCATACAATCTACCACCTTGGATGTGCATGAAGACTCATATATGTTCCTAACCGTTATTATCCCAGATTCGAACAATCCGAAGAGAAACATCGATGTATATTTATAGCCTTTGATAGATGAGTTGAATCAGCTGTGGGAAGTATGTGCCAACACCTACGATATTTCTAGAAAGCAGAATTTTCAGATGATGACAACACTTATGTGGACCATCAACGAATTTCCGGCCTATGGAATATTATCGGGATGGAGCACTCATGGTCGTCTCTCATGTTCGTATTGTATGGACCGCACTAAGATTTTTCGTTTAAAACATGGAGGCAAATCGTGCTTCTTCGATTGTCGTCGACAATTTCTGCCGAAGGATCATCCGTACCGGAGGAACATGAATGCTTTTCATGCGGGCGTTGTGGAGAAGGCCAATTCACCGTAGCCCAGATACACGATATGGAAAGAGATAAAATATTTACCAAGTGCTATCGAAGAGCCTGCCACGGAGTACAAGTGTGACGAATTTGGTCGCACCCATAACTGGATGAAGAGAAGTATATTCTGGGATCTGCCATATTGGAGCACCAATCTGATCAGACATAACCTTGATGTTATGCATATCGAGAAGAATGTGTTTGATAACATAATTAATATTGTAATAAAGATAAAGGGGAAGACGAAAGATAATCCGAAGGCCAGGTTGGACTTAGAAGAAATATATAGACGTCCTGCGTTGTATTTGATAGATGAGGGGAATGGAAAGTTAAAGCAGGCTAAGTCAATTTTCTCAATAGAAATGGAAGATAAATGGAGACTTTGTAGGTGGATTCAGGGTCTAAAATTTCTAGACGGGTATGTGTCGAACTTGAGAAGATGCGTCGACCTCAAGGAGAACAAACTGGCGGGAATGAAGAGCCATGATTGTCACATATTCATGGAGAGGTTAATTCTGATTGGATTTTAGGAATTTTTACCACAGGTCATTTAAGATCCATTGACAGAGCTCAGCATATTCTTCGAAGATCTTTGTTCTACTAAGTTGCTCATCGATCGTTTAGAAAAACAAGAGAAGGACATTGCAGTAATATTGTACAAGATCGAGAAGGTGTTTCTCTTTTGGATTCTTCGACTCTATGGAGCATTTGCCAATTCATCTTTCCTATGAGGCACGTGTTGGTGGTCATGTTGGTTATCTGTGGATGTACCCCTTCGAGCGGCATCTGAATTACCTAAAGAGAGGTAAAAAATAAGGCACGGGTTGAGGGCTCTATTTGTGAAGCTTATGTTCTCGAGAAGATTACAAATTTTTGTTCGACGTATTTCAAACCTCGTGTTGCTACTAATAGAACGAGAGCTCCGAGAAACGACGACGGATATTAGGAATCTAATGATGCAATACTGAAAGTATTCAATGCGTCCGAAAAGCCTTCGGGGAAAATAAAAAAAAGATATTTGAATGACGACGAGCTAAGGGCTACTCAGTTGTATATATTACTCAATTGCGACGAGGATAAAGTGGAGAAGCTAGAGAGGTAAGTAATTAATATGTCCACATTTACGTCATCTCAATGTAATAGTATAAGCTACTATTATGCTACTAATCAGCAGTTGCTTTGTTCTTTTTCAGCACAAATAATGATGAGCTGAGGTTGGTTATATCCTACATAATAGACGAAGAAGTAGAACAAGAAATGGGACACCATTTTCCTGCTTGGTTGAGCGCATATATAAGGAGCTTGGTAATTACTTTTTCTGTATGCACTTGCACAATAAATAACTTACTATCGCTACTTTGGTATTTAGGTCGATTGTCTAATAACACCCGAGACTGAATCTATTAGAACTCTAGCCAAGAGACTAATTAGTGTCATCAAAATATGGCCAAGTTACTGTGTGAATGGGTTTAGGTTCAAGTCAACAAATGCTCCGATCAGAGACAACTTTCTGGATCTTGATTCCACGAAAAATAGTTATTTGTGTATCAAATCTTCGAACTACAAATACGTCGATCCAGGCAATGATTTCTTTGGCATCTTATGAGAGATTATGGAGTTGACATATAATTATGGCATAGAACCTGCTAAGATCGTGCTATTTAAGTGTGAATGGTTCGATCCAATTCAAGATCAAGGTTGGAAAATTGACAAGCACGGTCTTGTGGATATAAACTACAAGCGTAGATATCAAGGCTACGAACCATTTATCCCATTAAGTCAGGCTCAGCTCGTCTACTTTATAACTTATCCTAGACGGGGGACAGCGAGGTCGAATTGGTGGGCAATATGCAAGACTAAAGCTAGAAATACCTTTGACGTTGACGAAATAGCTTATCAGGAGTACGCGCTACCTCTTATAACAAATATTATAGATGTGGACCCAATGAAAGTTACTCATTACACGACTAATAATATAGAAGAGGTAGAATTATCCGATGAGGAAGACGAAGATGAAAACGAAGTAGATGAAAGTAAAGATGAGGAGGAAGAGGAAGGCGAACAAGATAAATTTTTTGAAGATGATTGAAAATAAAATATTTTGCCCGAAGATATGTACTATATTTTGACTATAGAATATACTATTTTAACGAAGATATGTATTATATTTTGACTGCAGAATGTACTATCCATTTAGACTTGTGACACCACTAGTTATTTACTGTGAAATTCTATTAATGCTGTGAGATATGCATAATATTTTGACTGTAGAATGTACTATATATTTGTGTATTTCTTTATTCATCAGATGTTATTGGGTATGACAGGATGACGCGGAGGGTTCGGCAGGTCCCGAGGTAGACGGAGTGCTCCTCCGGTACTGCTTACTGTTGGTTCTGGATCCTCAGCGCCTAGTACTCCAGTATATCGACCAGTCACATCTCCGACTGCGACGACGTTACGTGGAAGCACTCTTGGGACAAGTAGTTCTAGGCATGATAGTACTCCCTCGTCCAACGTTCCTCCTGTTGACGGAACCATGGAGACAGATAAGCATATGGCGGAGGTTGAGTCGACGTCGTCCGAGCATCAGTTAGATCCTCCATGCGCACGTCCGGACGAGACGAGGACGAAGATTTGGGCCGACGTTACAAAGTAAGTCTATTAGATGGTTTTGCATCATATATATCGTATATTTCTTTATTCATCATATATTTACTTTTTCGATAAAAATAATTATCTCTGTATAGATATCGTCCCTCGTCGGTACAGAGACGCCTGGGCCACTTTCTGAGGTACAACTATGGTGGCCCTTGGATCAACTACTCTGATGCTCCGGAGAAGAGAAGGCATTCTGGTTTGCGCACATCAAGATAAAAGTATATTATATCAATCATCTAATTTATGCATATTATATAACTTACTAAATTACTTATTATAGCAAACGTATTTTTATCTACCGTACCGGGCTGAGTTGATCGAGCAGATGTTTTCTGCCGTTGCCGCCAAGCTGATCCGTGATGCTCTGGATGACCAAAAGGCTCATAATCGGGCAGGAAAACTAATCCAAGGTTGGATCACGCCTAAGCAATGGACTGCGATGAGGGCTAGATTCGAAGATCCGAGGTACAAGGAAAGGTCTGAGAAGGCCAAGGCAGGTAGGCAGAAGGCAGCAAAGTAGTGTGGTGGCTTGATTCCAATGACGGAACATTTTCGTCATTTGGTATATTTTTTATTTCAGTTATATTATTTTAATGCAAGTACAATAAAATATAGGATAAAATATTTAATTTTTGTACTAAATAATATATCTTTAACAGGTACAGAGGGGTGAGGATATAAATATGGTGACCGTCTTCCTGGCCACCCATTGAAAGGGCGAGAATCTCATTAATGAGAGGTCCTCGCAGACCTATGTAAGTATTACTTTACTTTTTATTAATTTTAATATAACTTAGGCAATTATCGAGGATCTAAACTTTTCTAGGCCGAGTATATTAGGTTGCGTGAGCGAGCGACTGCTAGTGCACCTACAGCGGGAGAGGCCGGTACTTCCTCACGGCCCTCTCCAGCTCAGTCGACGGACCAGCTATGGGTGACCGCCGCTGGTGGTCTCTAGAGGGGTATGTACTACGGTACGGGATCCTATTGTCACCCTCACATTTTCACTCAAGGGTAGTTTAGTAATTGACATGGGTAATTTAATTTTAGGATTAATTATATTTAATATTTATGCATGCATGATTATTTAATTATTGTATTATTATTGTTTGTTAGTTGTAGATTTATTTTAAACTTGTGTAGTGGACCTAACCCATTTATTAGAATGCATGAACCGATATTTTGGATGAGTTTAGTTTGAGCCCATGAGGAGGAGGTGGCCAAGATCTACAAGGAGAGGAGCTACTAGGCATTTGGAGACTTTTTATTGGGAATCCATCTCCTAATAGGTAAATTTCAGTTTTTTCCCTTCTAATAGACTCTATATCTGAGATTTAACCATGATAAACCAACCTACATGCATAGGCTATCCGTAGAAATTGGTTTTAGGTTCACCGGAGACCTACGGTGGAAGTTATGTCCAATTTGGTGTCAATTTTGGAAGAATTCTGAGATTGACACATATAGTGGTTGTCATTGGGTCTAATAGATCTAATTCACATGTGATTGCTTGTTTGTGACTAGTGTCGTGTCCATAATTGGATACGTATAGGTCTTATCTCGTCAATTTGACGAAACAAGTTGATTTTGGGGGTTTTCCTCCGATACGGGGTCTTGTGCATATCACATTGTGACACGGACACGTAGATACTCTAATTACTATAAGTATTGCTCATAATTAGCGTTTGGTTGTATGTTGGAGTCGTATCGCACGCGTATCATAGAGCAAGTGTGATACGGGTGCGGTGCACTCCAAGTGTTTGATATTTTGTCTTCCTTGCTATACCTACATGTGTAATTATATATATAGATGATAATTAAGTGATGTATATATGTATATGTTAGTGTATTTGAGTTTGGGTTTATGTGTGTGTCTATGTGTGTATATACTAGTTTATATAGTTATATATAGATCTATATGTATATGTATACATGATCTATATGTATATGTATATATATATATATATATATATATATATATATATATATATATATATATATATATATATATATATATATATATATATATATATATATATATATATATGTGTGTGTGTGTGTGTGTGTGTGTGTGTGTGTGTGTGTGATTATATATATCTATATATATATAGTTGTGAGAGGAGTATATATATACATAGATGTGTAGTGTTATGGTTGATGTGTTGTGTCTGTGTATGGTGTGTGAGGGGCATTATGGCAGTATTGAGAGACTTGAGCAGCAGGTCAAGCTCGTGCATCAAGATATACACAACAGGTATCAACAGGGTGGGTCGATAATTCAGTGAGAGAGGGAGCAGCAAAGGCTCGAGCACACTACAGCTTTGAGCCCGAGCAGCAGCTCAGTGCAACCGAGGAACGCACCCTGCAGTTTAAGCCCAAGCACCAGCTCAGTGCAACTGAGGAATGCATACCGCAGCTTTGAGTCGAGCACAGTATCATTGCAGAATTCTCCCTATGCAGCTGAGCACAGTATCAGGTGTAGACTTCGACTGTGCAATTCTGCACTTGTGATTCAGTGAGTTGTTCAGTCAGTGATATTAGTCCACTGTGATGTGCCCGAGCACAGTGTACCAATTATATGTTTTAATGTAGTGTTAGTTTAGTTTGTTAGTTTGATTTAGTAAGTTAACCAAGGTATTAGAAGATGGTTAGTTAGTATTTAAGGTTTGATTTCAGTTAGTTTCAGCGGTTAGCAATTAGTTAGTTAAGGTATTAGTAGTAGTTAGTATATATATATATATATATATATATATATATATATATATATATATATATATATATATATTAGTGTAGGCATACATATTTATGTTAGTATACTAGTAAATAGTTAGCTTTGTCTACATATATTTGTATTAGTTGTCATTGTATTGATATCTAGCTAGTTAGATATGTGTTTTGGTAAGTTAATATCTATCATAGTAGCTTAGTATATAGTAGCTATATGCATTAAGTATTTATGTATTATGGTATATATTTATTTTTAGTAGTTTAGATACATAGTATAGCTAGTGTTTGAGGTATGATTATAATTGTATTAGCTATATATGTTAGTATTGGTTTACCTTGGGATACCAAGGTATTGGGCCGATACCCAAGGTATTGAGTTTGAGTATCGAGATAGGTGTGATACGCATTGGTGCAAGGCCAAGGTATCCTATTTCAATTGATTTATTATAGTATTATAATATTTGACTTCTATATATATATATAAAACACAATTTTCATATTCGAAAACTTGCGTATCTTAGGATACGGCTCTTTGAGTGCCTTGTTGTTTCTTAGCTTTTAGCTAGTATAACATAGTTTTATAGTATATTGACTTAGTGACTTAGTATTAGACTCCTGCGACCTAAATTTTATTGGTTTGACTTAGAAATGGCGTATCGACCTAGAATTGTATCAACTTTACTTATTTTTATTCTTGAACCTTGTATTGATGTAACGTACCATATATAGGTTGTGTGACACCAGCTTGGGCATCGAGAGACACACCTTGCTCAGGACTTCAGGCGAGTATATTTCACTGATAGTTTTCAATTCATAATATTGTATATATGCATGTTCTAAAATTGTATACATTGATCCCGACATAGTGATTTCACGGACTGGTACTATATGGATCCCATCAGGAGATGTTATCCCCTACCATGTTCAGCGGGTACTCATGTACATTGTATCTCATCGTGTATATTGGGTATTGATTACATTTTATGTTCACACACTGCTTGTGTTCAGTGTGTTTATTCGTGTACACCGACTGCTCGTGTTCGGTGGTTATGATATTCGTGTACACCCACTGCTCGTGTTCAGTGGTTATATTTCGTGTTTGTAGCGTGTCATGATTGGATCCAACGATATTAGTTGGGGGTGGGAGAATAGGAGTTGATTATGTGATCAAAGCCATTGTTACATCATGTACATTCTGGTTACATATCTCACTTGTAATCGTCTTGCCTGATCATGTTCACCCAACCCGATCACATAATAAACTTGTACTCTGAGGCACATTAGTTAGTTTAGATTGTAGTTACTTTATCATATTGTGATATTCATATTGTTGTTCTATATTCTCGTACATTACATGTATATCTATTATTCATCATTCATATATTTAGTAATATTGTATTTCATTTCTATATCTGTTTATATGCTCGATTATGTTATTGAAACTACTTTCAGAGGTATGTACTTCGCTCCAATCCTGACTGGATATATTTTTTTAGATGACTGGCTTTTAGAGCAGTGTCCCACATTCTACGGGCCATATGACGACGTACCTATAGAGGATACTCTTATTGACCAGGAGGACTTAGTTGCAGAGCCCGAGGAGGTCTAGTTATATTTATATTGGATTGTATTAGACTATTATTTTTGTGGATTCACATCTTGTATATTATTTCAGATTGTGGATTGTATCTTTATTCTTTCCTTCGCTATTCCGTTCGTGCATTATTCTTCCTTAGTTTGTTTTATAATTGAGATTAGATATACTTATGAGATACCATATTGCTCCTCCGTTTGGATTTGAGATGATTAACAGGTACCATATTATATTGTTGAGACGTTAGATAGTTAGAAATGACACAGACAGCGTTCTACCACCGATTATGCGGTGTAGGCTGGGCGTAACCACATACTCGTGACCGAATATCCGGGTGCGGGGCGTGATACATTTTTAGTGGTGGCCCATGTAGGTCTAGATAGATATCGTAGTTATGCTCTCTAGAGTACTGCTACGAGCCTGCTTTAGGAAATATGATTTAGGCTGAGAATTTACTCAATCACAACTAGGAAAATTTCTAAATCTGTTTTGCAAATCTTTATTTATTGAATATTTGCTTTGCTTTGTATAAAGTTCTGTCCTTCTTTGATGATATCGTATCATATTCAATATTGATTACATATTTCAATCTATCTTCAGGATGCCGCCAAAGACGCATTCCCAGAGATCAGGTGCCGCGACAGCACGATCAGTCACTTCATCATCCTTGAGGGCAGAATCCTCAGATAATGGTCCAACACCTATATTCAGGAGGTCATCTTCACCAGTCCAGGTGGGCGTATCAACAACAGCTTTCAGAGGTGCTCCACCTCCAGTGCCGAGGACAAGGCAGACAATTTCCGAGGATCTTCCACCTCCACCACCAATAGCTGACCAGACGCAGATTTTCACGCTCTTCCAACAGATAATGGAGGCACAACAAAGACAGCCAGAGGTCCTGCGACAGAGTATGGAAAACGCTCACCAGATAACACTTACAATAGTTGAGAGAGCTACTACAGCCCAGCCACAGACGACACCAGCTCAGTTTATTCCGCATAAGTCGAGGCCGGGTACCATTATCGACTTCAAGAGGATGGGCCCGAAGGACTTCAGGGGCACAGAGGTGATTATCTATGCGGACGAGTGGATCGAGGACATCGAGCGGAACCTATGGCTGGCGCAGATTCTCGAGGTACTACAGATAGAGGCAGTGGGTTGTATAATGTTCGATATTGCTTTGACATAGTTTCGGATAGACCCGAGGATTATAGCGACAGGACTCTCTTGGGAAGCCTTCAAAGAGCTTTTCAAGGAGTTCTTCACAGACGTGGCTCTTACATCTTTGGAGAGTCAGTTCTAATACCTTGTCCAGGGAGGTATATCAGTAGACGAGTATGCGGCGGAGTATTACCGACTAGGTCGCTTCGTGGAGGGTCAGAACCCTAGAGGCAGAGCAAGGAAGTTCAGGAAGGGCCTGAACCGAGAGGTCAAACCCGACACCAAAGGAGATCCTACTGCCACCTTCAAGAAGATACTCAGACAGGCGCAGAGAGCGGAGGATAACTTAGAGCTTGGCTCTAAGAGGTCGAGGGACACAGGAGGATCCAGCAACAACACGGGTCCAACGAAGAGGCCTCACTTCCATCAGCAGCACCAGAGACCTTACCAGCACCAGAGACAGCAGTATCACGGGCCAGCTAGAGTGTCGGCTCAGCAGATGCATCAGATTCAGAGGGCAGCAGTTCCTTGCACTTTCTGTAAGAATCAAGGACTCGGATGGGACGCATGCAGGATGAGGCTAGGCCAATGCTTATTCTGTGGATCGGGAGATCATCAGTTGCGGGCTTGTCCTAAAGTCCCATCTCGTCCAGCTCAGGGTGGAGGACAGGCACAGAGGGCACCCGCCAGACCACCAGTGGGCCAGCAGAGAGGACCTCTTCCACCACAGTAGCAGCAGTTTGCCCAGTATCAGCAGCAGAGAGAAGCGCAGTGACAGGGGCGAGCTTTTGCCTTATCGAGGAGGAGGAGCCGGTTGGCGATGTCATCTCAGGTTTAGTTTATCTCGACTCCTTTCCAGCTCATGTTTTGTTCGATTCTGGTACTTCTCATAGCTTTATATCTGTATCTTTTGCTTTGAGGCATCGTCTTGAGTCTGAACCGTTGGCGCGGACTTGCAAGATTACGACTAGGGGTGGCATTATCCTGGTCAGTGATGTTTGTAAGAACCAAAGAGTTTATTTGGGAGGCCGTGAGCTGAGCGTATGTTTACTTGTAATGCCACTTTAGGGTTACGATATAGTACTCAAGATGGATTGGTTGAGTAGACATCACGCTAGTATTGATTGTCGTAGAGGCAGAATTTTATTTCAGTCGCCAGGAGAGCCGGAGTTCGAGTTCGTCTGAGGAGCAGAGCAGAGCGAATACAATTTCTGTGGAGCTTTAGTAGAAGAGCAGGAGCCGCCATATCCGTTGATTGCAGAGTTCTTGGATGTCTTTTTAGAGGAGTTGCTGGGGTTACCGCCGGACAGAGATGTGGAATTCTTTATAGATTTAGTGCCAGGCGCAGAGCCGATCTCTCAGCACGTCTATAGAGTAAACAATAGCGAACTGGCAGAGTTGAAGTAGGTGAATGAGTTGCAAGACAAAGGCTTTATCCGTTCCAGTTCATCACCATGGGGTGCTCCAGTACTTTTTGTACCAAAAAATGATGGGTAGGTACGTATGTGTATCGACTACAGGGCACTTAATAACCTCACTATCAAGAATAAATACCTGTTGCCGTGGATTGATGACTTATTTGACTAGTTGAATGGAGCGAAGGTATTCTCCAAGATAGAATTGAGGTCAGGGTACTACCAGGTGAAAGTGAAGAGGGAAGACACCTCGAAGACAGCTTTCAGGATTCATTATGGGCAGTTCGAGTTCTTGGTGATGCCGTTTGGGTTAACCAATGCCCCGACAGTGTTTATGAACCTGATGAACAAGGTGTTTCATCAGTACCTGGACCAGTTTGTTGTAGTCTTCATAGATGATATTCTGATATACTCGAAGACCCCAGAGGAGCATGAGCAGCACTTTTCTAGAGACCCTCAGGAAGGAGAAGCTGTATGACAAGTTATCGAAGTACGAATTCTTCCTTGATAAGGTTGAATTTCTTGGGCATGTTTTTACAGGAGATGGAATCTCGGTGGACCCGAGGATGATCTCATCAGTTGAATTATGGTCTACCCCGAGTTCAGTAGCAGAGATCATGAGTTTCCTTGGATTGGCAGGCTACTACCGGAGGATTGTTCAGGACTTTTCCAGACTTGCAGAGTCGATGACTAGACTGACCAGGAAGGACGTAGAATTCGTCTGGACTGAGGATTGTCAGTCAGCATTTGAGGAGTTGAAGAGGAGATTGACTTCAGCTCACATATTGACACTACCATCAGGAGCAAGAGGATTTTCCATTTACAGTGATGCATCAGGGAAGGGTTTGGGTTGTGTGTTACAGCAGCACGGGAAGGTGATTGCCTATGCTTCCAAGCAATTACGTCCGCATGAGAAGAACTACCCTACCTATGATTTGGATTTGGCAGCGGTTATCTTTGCTTTCAAATTATGAAAACACTATTTATATGGAGAGAGAGTGGAGATCTTCACAGACCATAAGAGCTTAAAGTATGTGTTTACACAAAAAGAGCTCAACATGAGGCAGCGGCGATGGTTGGAGCTGATGAAAGACTTCTACATATCCTTGCAGTACCATCCAGGGAAGGCAAACTTAGTCTCGGATGGTTTGAGTAGGTATCCCGTGGCTATGTGCTTGACTAGTTTGGGCATTGAGGTATTGATTTTTGGAGTCGCAGCACAGATGTGGGGACTTCAGGTACAGTCGGAGCTGATGGACCGGGTCAGAATCGGATAGTATGAGGATGAGTCTCTAAGGAGCATCAGAGCACATGTTCAGATCGGGTTGGCAGAGGACTTTATTATCGTAGATGATGGATCATTGCGACACGGTACCAGGTTATGTGTTCTGAAAGGAGCATTGCACGAGAAGATTCTGCAGGAGGTACATCGTTCCCAGTACTCTATGCATCTAGGTACCAACAAGATGTATAGAGACATGAGAGAGCATGTATGGTGGTATGGCATAAAGCGGGAGGTAGCTAGCTTCGTGTCCAGATACTTAGTTTGCCAGCAGGTCAAGGCAGAGAGACAGAGGCCAGGAGGATTGCTTCAGCCCTTACCCATTCCGGAGTGGAAATGGGAACATGGGACCTTGGATTTTGTATCGGGACTTCCGCGTTCTCCAGGAAGGAAAGATGCGATTTGGGTCATCGTGGACAGGTTGACCAAATCAGCCAACTTTCTGCCATTTAAAGTGGGTATATCTACGGAGAAGCTCGCGGAGATGTATATGCGCTAGATTGTCAGATTGCACGGTATTCCAGTGAGCATAGTCTCATATCAGGATAGTCGCTTCATATCCCACTTCTGGAGGAGTTTGCAGGCTAGCTTGGACACTCAGCTCAAGTTCAGTACCGTCTATCACCCTCAAACGGACGGACAGTCAGAGAGGACTATTCAGACTCTCGAAGACATGCTATGCACCTGTGTTTTGGATCTTGGAGGTTCTTGGGAGGATCACCTTTACTTGGTAGAGTTTTCATACAACAACATCTACCAAGTCAGCATTGAGATGTCACCATTCGAGG
Organism: Iris macrosiphon; assembly: GCA_036927795.1. Classification (NCBI taxonomy): domain Eukaryota; kingdom Viridiplantae; phylum Streptophyta; class Magnoliopsida; order Asparagales; family Iridaceae; genus Iris; species Iris macrosiphon. The sequence goes on along the minus strand of JAYESA010000009.1, from coordinate 162,486,568 downwards.
CATTGTATGGACGGAGATTCCGCACTCAGTTGTCTTGGGATGATGTTGGTGACAGAGTTTATTGGGACCAGAGATGGTAGTGGATGCAGTAGAGAAGGTAAAGATTATCAGGGATATAATTTGAGTGGCGCAGGATAAGCAGCGGCATTGGACGATTGCCACTAGAGTCCTTTGGAGTTTGAGGTATAGATTTAGTTTGTTTTGCTTGTATTTGATTATTATTTGTTAGAGTACTAATATTGTGTTTCGTGCTAGATTGGCGGTCTGGTTTTCCTGAGGATTTCTCCGACATATGGCACGATTCGTTTCGGTGGAGGCGGCAATCTTAGTCCGCGATTCATTAGACCTTTCAGTATTCTTGAGAGGGTCGGTGTGGTTGCATACAGACTAGACTTACCACCTGCACTGGAGGGAGTGCACAACGTGTTTCACGTGTTGCAGCTGAGATGATACGTGGCAGATCTCAGTCATGTGTTGGATCACTCGGAGATAGAGATGGGCCTACTTTTAGCTATCCAGAGCAGCCAGTAGAGATTCTAGATCGGAGAGAGAAAGTATTGAGGAACCAGATGACTCCTTTGGTGCACGTCGTATGGAGGCATCACTCGCCAGGAGAGAGTACTTGGGAGCGAGAGACCTAGATACGTGAGCGATATCCATATTTGTTCGAGCCGTGAGGTATAATTCTTTCTTGCATTGTATTGTTTGTTTTGGTAGATAGTTTCTACCTTAATTTCGAGGACAAAATTTTTCTAAGGTGGGTAGGATTGTCACCTTCATATTTTCACTCAAGGGTAGTTTAGTAATTGACATGGGTAATTTAATTTTAGGATTAATTATATTTAATTTTTGTGCATGCATGATTATTTAATTATTATATTATTATTGTTTGTTAGTTATAGATTTATTTTAGACTTGTGTAGTGGACCTAACTCATTTATTAGAATGCATGAACCAACATTTTGGATGAGTTTATTTTGAGCCTATGAATTAGGTCCATGGATTAGAAGGTTGGATTAATTAGAGAAACCATTAGACTAGAACCTTTCCTCCCTAATTAATTTTTTCATGTGAGGCCCCAAGAGGTATTTGAAATATTTTACATTGCTTGGAGAGGGGGTTAAATGGTGGCCAAAGAGTGAGGAGAGAGAGTTCTCGTTTTATTTCACCAATTCCTAAATTCTTAGATCTATAATTTTTTCTCTTTCAATTCCCTCCATTCCCTCATCAATTATCCACCAATTCTTCACCAATTCCTTCCATAATTATTCATTAAGGCTTCTACATCAAGGATCTACAAGAAGGAAGCAAGGAGGAGGAGGCCAAGATCTACAATGAGAGGAGCTACTTGGCATTTGGAGACTTTTTATTGGGAATCCATCTTCCAATAGGTACATTTCAGTTTTTCCTCTTCTAATAGACTCTAGATCTAAGATTTAACCATAAAAAACCAACCCACATGCATAGGCTACCCATAGAAATTGATTTTTGGTTCATCGGAGATCTATGGTGGAAGTTATGTCCAATTTGGTGTCAATTTTAGGAGAATTCTGAGATTGGCACATGTAGTAGTTGTCATTGGGTCTAATAGATCTAATTGACATATGATTGCTTGTTTGTGACTAGTTTCGTGTCCACAATTGGATACGTGTAGGCCGTATCTCGTCAATTTGACGAAACGGGTTAATTTTGGGGGGGTTTCTCCAACACGAGGCCTTGTGCATATCACATTGTGACACGGACACGTAGATACTATAATTACTATATGTATTGCTCATAATTAGTGTATTAAACTTGCTCGTGTCCTCCGAGATGTATTTGGTTTTGTGTTGGAGCCGTATCGCACGTGTATCATAGAGTAAGTGTGATACGGGTGCGGTGCACTCCACATGTTTGATGTTTTGTCTTCCTTGCTATACGTACATATGTAATTATATACATAGATGATAATTAAGTGATATATATATATATATATATATATATATATATATATATATATATATATATATATATATGTTAGTGTATTTGAGTTTGGGTTTATGTGTGTGTCTATGTGTGTAATATACTAGTGTATATAGTTATATATAGATTTATATGTATATGTATACATATATGTGTTGTTTTATATATATGTGTTTATATATGTGTAGATATATATATATATATATATATATATATATATATATATATATATATATATATATATATATATATATATATATAGTTATTTATATGTGTGTGATTATATATATCTCTATATATATAGTTATGAGAGGAGTATATATATACATAGATGTGTAGTGTTGTGGTTGGTGTGTTGTGTCTGTGTGTGGTGTGTGAGGGGCATTATGGCAGTGTTGAGGGACTTGAGCAGCAGGTCAAGCTCGTGCATCAGGATATACATAGCAGGTATCAACATGGTGGCTCGATAATTCAGTGAGAGAGGGAGCAACAAAGGCTCGAGCACACTGCAATTTTGAGCCCGAGCAGCAGCTCAGTGCAACCAAGGAACCTACACTGTAGTTTGAGCCCGAGCAGTAGATTAGTGCAACTGAGGAATGCACACTGCAGCTTTGAGCCAAGCACAGTATCAGTACAGAATTCTCCCTATGTAGCTGAGTACAGTATCGGGTGCAGACTTCGACTATGCAATTCAGCACTTGTGATTCAGTGAGTTATTCAGTCAGTGATATCAGTCCACTGTGCTGTTCCCGAGCACAGTGTACCAATTCCATATTTTAGTGTAGTGTTAGTTTAGTTTGTTAGTTTGATTTTGTCATGACCCTTACCCGATATAGGGGCACGAGTACGTGGGTACGTTCAGCCTACGCTGCAGCATCGGCGGTAAAATGTTGTCTAGGTCACAACACTATCTAATCAATCTCACACGAATATCCAACTCCATAAGGAGACACAGATATCATAATATAATATGTAAATACTCAATCACAAAAGTAAAGCACGATAAGATATCGGAGAACATAAACAAAATACAATACAAGTCTAAATAACCAAAATAGTCTAACCTACAAACAATAACATCCAAATCTCCAAGTATGCCGGAAATAAGTCCGGTACCATAAACTGCTAAAAGAAACTAACTGAATAACTAGTGATCCCGGCTAGACCTGTCCAAGGCTGCAGCTACTCTTCCTGTGGTCAATAATATGTCGGGCACCAGTCCTCTAAGTTGCAGTCTGAAAAAATATATCCAGTTAGGATTTGAGCAAAGTACAAGCACTAACAACAGTTCCATGTATATTGACAAAAACTATAATACAGTGTAAAGAAATACAAGATAGAGATAAATACTGGAAATAAGAAATATTGGTGAGTATGAAATACTATAATAAGAAATACTGGAGAATATATCATCATCAATAGTACAACTAGCAATGAACAGAAATACAAGTGCATGCTAGAACAATGAACTGGAAATACAGGAATAAATATCTAGCTAAGTGTGTGAAACATCAGTCTATCATATGATCGGTTTGGGACAGATCAGGCTTGTTACATATGATTAACTATGATTCATGTAAGGTCAGGCTAACCATCCAGTTACCAATGATGTGAGCAATAGTCAGGCTAATCATATATAACAGGCTATGAGGCATGTAATGGTCAGGCTGCACCCGACGTGAGGTGTGGGGTGAGTTATGATGGTATGATCACATAATCTACTAATATTTCCCCGCTCCCAGCTAGCACGATGGATTCCAATCACGACTCCATGTGACAGGTCTCGATGATGCTAACCCGTGTATCTATAGTGTCAGAATCATGTACACTATACAACTAGAATCATAGAGATGATCAACATAATAAAAACTGTCAGAGAATGTACTCGCCTGTGGTCCTGAGCTGGCAATACCAAAATCCTGCTCCTGAAGTCTCGTAGAACGATCCAATGGTCTTATATATATATAATATAATATAATATAGCACCAGTCATTACACTAGTACACACACAAACACAATTTCACTGAACTCAGAAACTACGCTAGGGGGTGATAACTGGTCAACTAGCACGGTCAAGTGTGCGTCTAAATGCACGGGTGTCATATTCTCAAATGTTGTGCATAACAAGACAGTCACTAACACTAACACATGGTCTAACTAGTAGGTTAGATACACAAGGCAGTGAGTCTAAAATACGTTGATATATAAATATAGTGCCTATACATATTACATAGTATAACCCACTACTCATATTTATATTAATACACCTAGGGTCATACGTAACATATATATATATATATGTGATATTCACACCTAACAATTTAATTTCCATAAAGTAATAATAAACCTAATTACTATTCAACTAATTTCTAAACCCTAGGGTCATATTAATACACCTAGGGTCATACCTAACATATATATATATATATATATGGAAGTAATTTCTATTAAACCTAATTACTATTAAAGTACTTATTAAACCTAATTTCCCATAAAGTATACACTAACCTAATCACTATTCACACATGCATACACGTACACACTAGTTATTAGGGTTTACCAACACGGGGTCACACAACGCACACACAGAAGAAGGGGCAAGTTACGAACCTGTGCGTATACGGGGTCGAGGGAGACTGTAGCAGTTGGTCTCCGGCGAGGGTGGTCGACTGCTGCCGGGTTGAAGATCGACGGTGATGATGATGATGATGATGGTGGTGATGATGATGATAATGATGATGGTGATGATGATGATGGTGATGACGATGATGATGAACCAGCGCCGGTGGAGGCTCAGGCGGGTGGACGATCGGAGGTGGGAGAAGGAGAACAGGGAAGAAGGGAATGCTCGAAGGTCGGGGACTCGACGGTTCAGCCGGATGCTGTCGGTCGGGAAGGAGAATAGGATGAAGTCGGGGTCGTGAGGTTGGCTTGCTGCTCCGGCGTGGAGAGGTCGAAGTCGTTGGAAGGTCAAGGGTGATCGACTGTGCTCAACGATGGAGTTCAGGCGGTCGGGGATCGTTGGTCGACTACTCGAAGGGGATCGGGATGATGGTGGAGACGGGGTGCAGATGTTGATGGAGGAGGAGAGAAGAGGGTGGTGGTGCTGTTGAAGGCGGTGGTGTAGGTCATCGGTGAAGAGGGGTCGATCGGGGAAGAGGGAGTCAGGGACGATGGAGAGGGGTGGCTGCGGGGTCGTGTCGACGGTGGAGTCAGGGAAGAGGCCGGAGGAAGGTGGTGAGGGTGAAGTCTAGGGTTTTGGGTTTTGTAGTTTTTATATAGGGGATGATGAAGTCGTGGGTGGAGAAAGATGCTCAGGCGAGGTCGACAGGCCGGAGATGGGATGATGGTGAGGGAAAGTCAGCTGCTCTATAGTTTTAGGGTTTTGATGTTGGTGGTGGTGAAGAAAATAAAAGGAGAAAAAGTGTATATATATATATGGGAGAAAAAGAGGTGATGCAAACCTAGGGACTAGGGCCACCCAAGTACACCTAGGGATTTGGGGTTGGCTTTTACATGTAGGAAATTTAAAGGGCAAGGATTGAGTTGGGTTGAATGATGGGCCAAGATGGTTAGGGGTGAGGTGGTTGAGTGTTGCACACTCTAAAACAAAGAAAATTCATGTGTGATCAATCAATGAGGGAAAAAGGGTATTTTTTCATGTGTTGGGTCCAATGGGAGATGGACACCTCACTGCTCTTTTTGCATAAAAGTTCCCAACAATTAAAAAATTACACAAAAAGTGGAAATTGGGATTAAATTTAAAAATAACGTCTGCGACGAATATTGTGCGACTAAAATAAAGTACAAAAGGGCATATTTATGAGTTACACAAAGATCAGAATGGAAGACTGGCACATCTAGGACAAGGGTGTAAAATATGTTGGAAGACAAAAGCTAGTGCAGCGCTCCAAATATCGAAGCAACGGTAAGGTACAACAATTGAATAAAATTACAGTAATAAATTATAACCTCAATAATTAATCCTGAATAATACTAATTAAAATCTATAATCCTATATTTCGGTCAGGGGTTCATCTAGTGGGCTTTCCGTATTTCATGTAACACAAAGGAAAGCAGTGGTTGTTCACGTTCACTCACTAAAGTTAGGAGTTGATTATGTGATCAAAGCCATTGTTACATCGTGTACATTCTGGTTACATACCTCACTTGTATTCGTCTTACCTGATCATGTTCACCCAACCCGATCACATAATGAACTTGTATTTGAGGCACATTAGTTAGTTTAGATTGCAGTTACTTCATCATATTATGATATTCATATTATTGTTTTATATTCTCGTACATTACCTGTATATATATTATTCATCATTCATATGTTTAGTGATCTTGTATTTCATTTCTATATCTGTTTATATGCTCGATTATGTTATTAAAACTGCTTTAAGAGGTATGTACTTCGCTCCAATCCTGACTGGATATATTTTTCCAGATGACTGGCTTTTAGAGCAGTGTCCCACATTCTATGGGCCACAGGATGGCATACCTATAGAGGATACTCCTATTGACCAGGAGGACTTAGTTGCAGAGCCCGAGGAGGTCTAGTTATATTTGTATTGGATTGTATTAGACTATCATTTTGGTGGATTCACATCTTGTATATTATTTCAGATTGTGGATTATAACTTTATTCTTTCCTTCGCTATTCCGTTCGTGCATTATTCTTCCTTTGTTTTGTGATTGAGATTATATATACTTGTGAGATACCATATTGCTCCTCCGTTTGGAGTTGAGATGATTAGCATGTACTATATTATATTATTGAGATGTTAAATAGTAAGAAATGACCCAGACGGCGTTCTACCGTCGATTCTACGATGTAGGCTGGGCGTAACCACGTACTCGTGCCCGAATATCCGGGTGCGGGTTGTGACACCTATGGCGCCCTTGTTGCGACGCAGTCATCTAGGGCCTCCACGACAAATGCACATTCCCTACAGCCCTCGCAGTCGTCAGCCCGAGTCCAGGAGACCGTTGACCGTTAGATTACGTCTCTCCGTGATGAGTTGCTGGGAAGGATGGAGGAGCAGCCCTTATCCCAGCCATAGGCGGACGATGCGACGTTCATCGCACGCTTTGATATGCTCGAGGGCAGCATCATGGAGCTCCGTAATATGACAGCTGATCTTAGAAAGTCGACAGAGCGCAGCCTGAGGGAGCTGTAGGCATCACCGTTGTCCATGGGCGAGAGGCTGACGATGATGTAGGATTCAATGGTTCATAGCAGTACGAGGATGTTATCTATCATGGATTCATACAACCATCGACTAGCAGAGTTGGAGAAGATACATCCTCCTGGTGTGCCTTCATCGACACAGACTCCATCGACGTCATTGTCTTCTCCATCGACATCGGTGTCGATTTCACTGGAGCAGTATGATCTGTTCTTATCCCTAATGAACGCCAGTGGTCACCTACTACAGATCAGCAGTAGTCCTAGTTAGGATTGTTTATTGATTGTTTGTGTTTTAGACCTATGATATTTGGTTATTTATGAATATACTTTATTTTTGAGGCTTTCAGACTTTATTTCTTATATTCTTTACGACGAGGCTTTCAGACTCAGTTGTGTGGATATTTGTTGTATTCTTTACGACAAAATTTTCTCCTGACTCGGTTTGTAATCTCGATGTTTCATTTTCTTCAAATTTTACTATATTATTCATATTAAATTTATGTTAATTTATCGGTGTTGAGTGTTCAACCGAAGGGGGTCGGCGAACCCAGCAAATTCAACAGAGAGTTGCTCCGGGTCTATTTGTACAAATTGTGAATTCATAAACTTTGGGAAGAATGGTTTGGAAACAATTCAATATTCATTTTTATTTTTATTTTTATATCTTTAGCGACGTTTATAGCGACGTTTAGCAGCGTTTAGAGACATTTATATACGTCGCTACAAACGTTGCTATAAAAGTCGCTATACACGTCGATATACATGTCGCTATAAATGTCGCAAAATGTCGCTGACCATCGCAAATCTGCTGACATGGCAGTATTGTCAGGTTAATATAACATCGCTAAATGAGTCGCACAACGTCGCTAAAAAGAAAAAACTTAGCGACATATAGAGACACACAACACGTCGCTAATTTAGTAACGTTGCGTCGTTAAACGTCGCTAATATAGCGACGCATTTACGTTGCTAGAAAACGTCGGTATAACGACATTTTGGGACATTTTTTTGGTCAGCGACTAGCTTAAAGGCGACTTCATCGAAACGTCGCTACATACGTCGCTAAAATTATTTAGCGACATTTTTTGGCCATTTAGCGACATTTTTAGATGTCGCTAATTTGACTTATTCTGGTAGTGGATTAGCTAGTTACCTTTATTCCAGCATGTCTTAATGTGGTACTAAATCAACATTCTTACATACATAACTGGAAGTAAGAAGTAGTTATCTAGCGTTTGTCTTTTCATTGTTTTCTTTCTCAAGATATACGTGCGCGCACACAAATAAACCCCCACCGGTACTTCTATTTGGTTCTTTTTGTTTCTTCATTTACATTTTGTGATTTTTATGATAATAAGATGGAACTTGTTTATATTTTATCCATCCAATTCAAGGACTGTATCTGTAATCTAATATTTTTTCATTAAAGATAGAAGAAGATAAATGTCAAACGCCGCGTCCAATCTCGACTCTGAAGAAAGCTTCCCCTTCTCTCTGCAAACCAATAATCTCCACCAAACTGGGGAGGCCACGATGTTGGCGATAGCCAAGGAGTGAATATGAGGAAAATAACGAGCATGTATGTAATCTGACCAAAGAGAGTGATGCACAAAGCCTCCACAAAAGTTTGATCGAGAGAGAGATCATCAACTCTTGAAGGCAGTAAACCCCGATCCCTCCTTCCGAAGTTGGTCTGGCTATCGACCACCAACTGTCCCAACGCCTACAACCTGAGTTCAACTGATGCCCCCAAAGAAATTATTGAAAGATCTTTCGATAATCTCAAGAACTTTCAACGTAGGACTACATCGGCCAAAGTGTAAACCGGTATGGAGTTGAGCACATGTGTGAGCAGGACGAGTTTGTCCCCCAGGGAAAGAAGGTTGTTGTGCCAACCGCTAATTTTGTTTTGAATCTTAGTAATGAGGGGTTCGAAAAGGGAAGTCTTCTTTCTACCATATGCAATCGAGCAATCGAGATACTGGAAGAGAGGGCTCTGGGCTGCAAAGCCAGAGATAACGGATAGATCCCGACCGAAGGGAAGGGAGAATGACTCAAGAGTATAATTGATGCTCTTGGACTTATTGATCCTTTGTCCCGAGAGACAGTGGAATCGCCATAGTACTCGACAAATCTTGTTAACTGAGCGCTTGTCTCGGAATGAGAAAATAATGATGTAGTCAGTTTAGGATAGGTGAGTCACCAAAGGGCATCTACTGGTGATGTAGAAACAGCTAAAACTGGGAGAGTCACCCATCCGGATGAGATTTCGACTGAGAGCTTCCGCCGTGATGATGAAGAGGGTGGCTGAGAGGGGATCCCCTGGTGAATGTCGCTGTTGGATTTGAAGAAACCGGAGGAAACCTCGTTGAAAATAATGGAGAACCAAGAGTTGTTGACAAAGCGCACAATATGTCAATTATATGTTCCGAGAAGCCAAATCTGCAAAGGACCCAAATCAGCACCTGCCAATCCAAACGATCATAGGCCTTTTCCAAATCTAGCTTCATCGCAATATTTCCTCCTCGGTTGTTACTGCCCATTTGACTAGTAAGTTCCATAGCTAGTAGGATATTGTCAATAATACCTCTCCCGCGAACAAAACTGCTCTGCTATTTGGAGATAATCCTTTGGGAAGAAGATGCGCCATTCAGTTTGCAATCACCTTTGCAATCAATTTATTGATGAAGTTGCAAATACTAATTGGGCAAAAGTCTGAGAACGTCGATGGGTTAGGAGTCTTCGGAATGAGTACTAGCAATGTAATCAGGATTGCTCTAGGAATCTCTACTCCCTCAAGAAATATTGTGATAGCCTCCACCACATCGGCTTTTACTATGTCCGAACACTTGGTAAAGAAATCCCCCTGGTCCGGGGGTGCTCCCTTTATTAAGAGAAGACATAGAGCTAAAAGTCTCCTCAACGATGATAGGACGAGTGAGATCCAGGTTGTCGCCCACAGTGATCAAAGCTGGGATGGCATTCAGGAAGTCTGAGTATTGAGTCACATGTTCTTTGGAGAATAGATCAGGGAAAAAGGACATTGCTTCCAGGGAGATATCTACCTGACCCTACACAGTGGTACCTTGATTGTTCTTAATCTTGTGGATGAAGAGATTGTTCTACCGATGATGGACGCAAGCATGGAAGAAGCCAAAATTTTTGTCTCCCTCCAAATCCCATTCCAGTCTAGCTTTATTGCGCCAAAATGCCGTGTCTATGGGTATGCACTGTTTGAGTTGAGCTTTACCGGCATTCAATACTGAACGCTGGCTCGGGCCAGCATCCCTATCAAAATTGGCTTCAGCAGGTGTGACCCCATCCTCAGCGGATCTGATCTTCTGAAACAAGTCACCAAAGTGGAGTTTGTTTCAGATAGTCAGGGACCTACGGACTGCTTGCAGTCGCAAGGTCACCCGCATTAGTCGGTTGGCATGATCTACTAAAACCCATGAACGTCTGACCTCAGCTTGGAATCTCGGGTGATTGCACAAAAAATCGAAAAATTTGAAGCTATTTTGCAGTAGAGGTTTTGTCGTCTAGATGTTGACTATTAGTCGTCCTGTTTCTAATGACCAACCCCTGGTCATTAACCTGACTACAGCTACACCTGAAGCCAGGGTCGATATTGCACTTAAAGAACATATAAATGTGCAACCCGATGTTGATCCCCTCGATGAGGAAGAAATTCTATATTTCATGAATAAAGGAGATCTGCCTTTGAACTACTCTGATGTTGATGAGTATTTCCAAGATTTCATAAACACCCCGTATTTTTTTGAACGGGGACCATACATATGTAAGCCGATCTCAGTTGCCTTTCCGGGAGGAGCACCGTGCCTCCCTTACAAAGACTCGTATTTCGAAGTTCCAACAAGAAAGAAGGAGATAAGCCAATTATCTTCGGTAGGACCGACAGTCGTAGGCACTTTTCCACCAACGATCCTGAAAAGAATAACGGTAAAAATATAATTTTATCGTTATAATCCAGAATCTAAGTACATCATCCAGAAGATGGATTATGACTTTAAACGATAAGGGAATCTTTTTGGCAAAGGACGACGTCTGTCATTATGTTACTTTGCTCAAAATAGCAAACCTGAAATATACTACCAATGCATGCGTAGTGGTTTGGGATACGTCACTTCTCCACCAACTCTTATGATTTTAGAAGTCGAAGTTGAGACGCATTCTCATTCTTTCGAGTTTTCTACATAGGGTTCAGATCCGAGTATTGGAATAATATTCATGCAAGCATTGTCTGTGAACATGGTGTTATTAGACCAAGTTGGAGGTGATGATCAATCACTAGAGCCTTTCGAAGTTAAACCATGGGCTCAAAAGATGGAATCTCAATGAAAATTTTGCTTCGAGCAACGTGAACTAGCCACTGAAGATGAAGTCATCCAAATCGATTTGGGATATGATTCATATTCTAAACCAATCTTTATCAGCAAGAGTCTTTCTGAAGAAGATAAGCACTCTCTTATACTGCTTATAAGAGAATACATCAATGTTGTTGCTTGGAGCTACGAAGACATGTTGGGTCTAGAACCCAGATAGCAATGCACCGACTGAATATTCTTCCAAATGCTAAGCCAGTAAACCAACAGCAACGACGGTTCCATCTAGACGTCAAGAAAGCTATTAAAATCAAAGTCAAGAAGCTGATAGTGAGTGGCTTCATCTTCGAGAAGCAACATCCCAACTGGCTAGCTAATGTTGTTCCAGTTATGAGGAAGAACGGAAAGATCTGAGTTTCCATAGACTACCGTGATCTGAACGCAGCTTGTTCGAAAGACGAGTTTCTCTTCAAATCACTAATGTTATGACCGATAACACATATAGATTCGAGTAAATATCCTTCATAGATGGGTTTTCAGGATACAACCAGATTAAAATATTTCCAGATGATGAAAAGCATGCATTATTTCGAACATCGTTGGGGGTATACTGCTACACGGTGATGCCTTCGGTTTGTAAATGATGGTTGGTGTCAAGCACAGGTACAATCCTATAAACAAAGTATCACTACCACTTTTTTAGATAGGAGTAATTTTGTCATTTTACTTTACTTTTATTTAGTGGTTATATTTTCTATATTTTGTTATTTATTTATTAGTTAGTGGACTAGCCTATTTATTTGGACTTGACTCTAGTGGACCCAATAGGACTAGTCATGACACATTGAGTCCAATATTCTTTTTTTTCTTAGGTGCTCATTTTGTTTGGGCTTTGGACTTGACCCAATTGAAACAATTAAACCATTCCTTTAGTTAAATAGAAGATTAGAATTAGTTTTCATTAGAATTAGAAGTTTCCTAATAGAGCCCTCATAATTAAATATCTCATAACTAGCTAGTGGGGGCATTGTAGATATTGTGAATTGCTTGGAGGAGGAGCAAGAGAGGGGCGGCCACTTAAGGGGTCTCTCTCTCTCTCTCTCTCTCTCTCTCTCTCTACTTCATTAATTCACTCAATTTTAGATTCCCAATTGTGTTCTTCCCCAATTCCATTCTTTCTTCCGCCAATTCACCCCAAATCACTCTTATTTTCTTATATTTTTATCATCTAAGGAACATTGGAGCTTGGATTGCAAGAAGAACTTGGAGAATGAGGAGTTGGCTAGGAGCTTGTGTCCTAATTGTATCAATTTAGGCAATTCATTGGAAATTCATCTCCCAATATATATAATTTTGAATTCTTCTATAATTTAGACTCTAATTCATGCAATTGACCATTATGAACCTTTATATGGCTTAGGACTACCCATAGGAACAAGAACTAGGCACAATTGACCCTTATTGTGACTTTTATAGTAAGATTTGTACCCAATTTGAGGGAATTCTAAGATTGGTGCACCAAGTATTTGTCATTAGGCCAATTAGGTCTAATTAGACTTAAATTGAGTGTGTGAGGTTAGTAACGTGTCCATAATTGGATACGAGTTAGGTGTATCATGGCACTTTGTATTACGCTATGATACGAGGACTCATTTTGGGGATTTTGTGCATATTAGTGTAATCTCTCTTCAATTTCTCTTGTAATTAATTATATTAGTTATTTATATATATAATTGATATGTATAATTGATAATTATTGGGAATTTGGAGTTTTGATATCTCATTTGGGGGCGTATCATGAATATCCTAGTGATACACTATATGTGTTTGATACAATGCTTTAGTATGGGTTATATATATATATATATATATATATATATATATATATATATATATATATAGAATAAGGGAGGTGAGATGGCACCTCACTCTAAAAATAATGGTGGCGGTGACGTGGCACAATCCCAACCACATATTTCATAATTGGCAATTTGCACTTAACTTCCTCCCCTCGTTTGTGTGGTTGAGATTGTGCCACATCACCGCCACCCTTGTTTTTAGAGTGAGGTGCCATCTCACCTCCCTTATTCCCTATATATATATATATATATATATATATATATATATAATTTTTTTTTACTACCCGAAACCCCCTTCCACCACTTAGCCGATGCCGGGGCTTAATGTTCGGACCTACTCGGTAAAGTCTCGTAGCTTTACCACTAAGCTACACCCTAGGGGACACACATACACACACATATATATATATATATATATATATATATATATAGTTGTTATGAGTGGATGTAGAGCTTGGTGATGTTGTGTTTGTGTGTGGCGTAGGGGGGAGCTCACTGTGACTGTGAACACAGTCGGGTATGGTCTGTTGCAGATAATAACATTCAGTTGTAAGAGCTGTATTAAGGCTCAGTTTAGACTGAACACAGTTGAGTCTAAGGAGAATTTTGGTCTGCTGTAGTAACAGTAAGTGCACAGAACTAGGACGGGATATATCAGTGTGTATATCCTGCTGTGTATTGCTTTGGAGAGGGGGCAACTGGATACTGCATGTAACACCCCGTTCCGCTCAAGCGGACTGTCGTCTCAAACGGCAATAGTGCAACTGTCCCGACCCGCTTTGCCTTGAATGAGAAGCAAAGGATTGCCAGACTTGTCCCTACAGGAATCCGACTTAGGCTTTCAGAGGCACGCTCAGACGTATCGCTCTACCGAGGCAAATCATCGCTAAGGTGGGTGACTACGGTGAACTTGTCTTTGCTTAGCCAGCACACATAAAATCTGGAATATTTATGCTAGTCGCTAGGTGATTCACCCCCTGCATGCTAATAAATCCAACGCACCTAGCTAAGGGAATAATCCCAACTTGTATTGCTTGGACTAGAACATGGAAATTGAAATACTGCTTGTATTCAGACCCTCGCATGCCAAGTCCCCTAACGATCTAATTCTCGGCTTACCTTCGGGTCCGAGCAAATGTGCCTGCTTATGTTCCTTAGAAACACATGCTTGTCTGCTTGAATGTTGCATTGTTTTCATCCAAACCTCGAAAGACTACCAAGTAGTCATTCCATGCCTGAATAAACCTGCAAGTATCCGGGACCTTTAGGTCGCCAAGGCAGTTCCCGATTCAGGGGACTGCATCATGCCAAGTAAAAGAATCATGCTCCTGTGGCAAGACTCATTCAGGTATTCGGATCTCCCTGCAAGTCTCCCTCGTGCGGGCTTACAGCAGCCCAGGAGACTGTGCATATCCAATAGCTAAATGAATCATGCAATACTGCTTGTCGTGTGCTCGTGTTGCCTCAACTGCATGAAGTATGAATTAATAATCGTGTTCGATCATGGACAACTTGTGCACAAGGATATAAGTTTTGCGGATGGTGCTGGGGCACTGGCACCGATCCGATCCGGGCAGACTTCGTGTTTATAGTCAATCATGTTCGGACGGGATAACTTGTAACGTATCGTGTTTTATGAGCTCCTCGTGTTTTCTCGTTGCATGCTATCCTTGCTCTTGACTAGTCCATTATGGCATCAAGCCAGTGATCACCATGTGTATATGCTTGCAACGCCTTGTGTGTTTATCGTGTAAATATGGCTTGCAATGCATCTTGTGATTTTCATGTGTTTTTAAACCTGCTGCATGCTTACTTGTAAAATAGAAGATAAACAAGTCATCCTCGCTTAGCGGCTATCCGCATGCGAGTCATTGCATTGCATCAATGAACAACTGAACACCTGAACGATCATGTTATAATAACATCGTGTTTGCTAATGCTATGCCTCTTGAATGCTTATACATGCCCGTGCTTGAATTAATCATGTTTGCCTTGGACAGGGAAGGTAAAATGGTAAGTTGGTAAGTCTCGTCGTGTTTTCTCTCATATCGCACGGCGCACTGCCACACGAGTTAGGCTATTCAATCTTTGCATGAAACTGATCCTAAGGCAACTAGAAAGACAACTTAATAGTTGTGCAGGGAACCTGTATTACGTGTTTGGATTTGTCGAGCGGGCGAGTAGCTTCCCCACCAGTGCATTCAATGTACTGATAATCCACCAGTTTGTATGCAGGGTGCGGGAGAATCTCGTTCGGTGCGGATGCCTCCAACGTGCGTGCTAAGGTGTGAACATCACTCCGAAGCAACGGTGCATCCGAAACAGAAGCACATATACAAGACATAATGTTGGAACATTGCCCGAACTCGCCTGAACATCGCCTGTACAATTATTCCACAGTTGTAGCCATCTGGCACGCTTTTACTGTTTCAGAGAGAGAGGCTTGAGCGACTTGTAATCTCGGCTATACGCCGCCTGTAACACATATTTATATCAATACAAGAGCTTGCTTTACTTCAACTTGTGTTTCAATGCTTCCGCTATATTGTCGACTCAATGAACCTGTTACCGATCGCCTATGCGTTCATGACTCCGCTGCAATCGGACAATCTGTGCGACTCTGTGGCTTAAAACTCTTACCGCCAGCCAATGGACCACGACCTTGCACGGGCGTGGCTCACGCTCGTGCGGCATCATGCCCGGATGGGTCAAGCGATCGTTCCGCGGGAGCGCTGGCGAGGGTGATTCCCGTCTAGCGGGAACGGCCGATTTAGCCTGCGGGAGATCGGGGCGTGACACTGCGTGGGTGTGAAGCAGTCCGGATAAGTGGCATTTAGATACTACTCGGAGTGAAGCATTAAAGATAAGGAGGGATCAGGTAATTGATGTAGTTACAACAGCAACTATATGCAGTGCCTTTGGCACTGAAATGATTGTGTGGGGTTGGGTTATTATGAAACCTGAGCATAGACCTGGGTTGGGGTAGTGCAGACAGTGCATGAGATGCTTGTGTGTGATTTAGTTCTGATATCAGTTAAGTGTGGGCTCAAGTAAGAGAGGTTGCAAATGAGTGAAAGGGGTGTGGAGTAGTATTGATGCCAAGTTATCAGATATTATAGTAGGATTGTTAGTACTAAGTGTGTAAGCATAGATGTTGGGTATTGAATTAGTATAGGTTAGTGTGTGAATGTGTGAAGGAGATGGGAGGATGGTAGGAGTGTATCAGTGTGTGGGTTTGTGACTATGAAGGGAATGTGGTATTAGTGAGTTAGTATGTGTGTGTATAATAGTATGTGTGTGTGTGTGTGTGTGTGTGTGTGTGTGTGTGTGTGTGTAAGGCTAAGTAGCATTAAGGTAATAGTTAGTACTAACTAAGGCAATACCAATGTTAGTGATATTAAGATGTTGATGTTTTAGCTAAGGTATTTAGATGCCAAAGTATACACTAGACACTATGGTAAGGATATAGTTAAGATAATTGGTAAGGTATTAGTTGATAACTTAGATATTAGTATATATGAGTTATATATATTCATGATAGCTAGTTTAGTTAATACCTTCAAGGTATTGACCTAGAAACCTAGGTACAACATGGTATCACCTAGTATTAACTAGTTTAACCTTGTAATCAACCTAGGAACTAGGTATGGACTTAAAACCAAGGTTACACCTAGTTAAGACCTAGTTTGACCTAGTTGGACTAGTGTAGACTCAGTCCCTCAGGAAAGGAAGGAGAGAGCTCAGAGGAAAAAGGACCTAGAAATGGAATAGGAATCATATCATAGTACATTTTAACTAATTTACTATTCATTAGACCCAATTGACATGATATTCTTATATAGGGTTCTATGACACCAGTTCGAACACCGAGTCATACATTTTGCTCAGGACCAGAGGCAAGTGCATCTCTCTGTTAGTTTTTATTTCATGATAGTGCATATATTACATGCTCTAGAACTGTATACTTGATTCTGACACGTTATTATACGAACTGGTACTATATGGATCCTGTCAGGAGATGGTATCCCTTATCGTGTACTCTGGATACTCCTTCCACATGTATTTTATTGTGTGCATCGAGTATTTTTTGTGCTCGTGTTCATTCGTGTTCTCTGTGTACTTATATAATTCGTGTACGTAACATGTCGTGATCAGATCCATGAGTATTGGTTGGGGCAGGGAAGTAAAAGTTGGTTATGTGATCAAAGCCTATAGTATATTCGTGTTCATATCGATTATACACCTCACGTATAATCGAGTTACCATGTGTTCAACCTAAACCGATAATATAACGAGCTTGTAGTATAAGGCACTTAGTTAGTATTCTTATTTCTTCTACATGTAATTCATTCCATATTGTCTATATTTATCTTCCACTTTATATTACATGCTTATCTCAGTGATATTTCTATTTTCTAGTTACTTGTACATATAGTATTCTTTTATATTACTTGTCATATAACTGCTTTCAGAGTTTTGAACTTCGCTCCAATCCTGACTGGATATATTTTTCAGATGATTGGTTAGAGATGTGTCATACCTATTACGGGCTATAGGATGGCGAGCCAGTGGAGATAGCATATGTAGAGCATGTTGAGCTAGAGACAGCTGTTGAGGAGACTTAGCTAGTTTCTTTATTACATTGTATATGTCTCAGTTAGATATTTTGGCATGTATTATATTTGAGACTATTGTGCTAGTTTATTAGACTTGGATGTGAGTTGTATTTGTGACTTGTGATTTCTATTTCTTCTATTCCAAATCGTGTTATATCTTTCTCTATTTTTATATTGTGATTGAGTATTAATTACTATTATTATATTATCATATTGTCCTCCGTTTAGAGTTGGGATATCATTGACAGGTACATTATATATATTGTGTGAGATGTTATATAGTATTGTTGACCTAGATAGCTTTCTACCCCCGATATTGCGACGCAGGATGGACGTACCAATGTACTCGTACCCTCATTCCAGGTACGGGTCTTGACACATTTTTATAGAGGTCCATGCAGATCTAGGTAGTAGTGCTCAGACTTGGAGTACTACTACAATCCTAATATAGGATATAGGACATAAGATATACTATAAGAGAATACTCAATCACAACTAGGAACACTTTCAATCTATTGATTTTGCTATTCTCATCAATCTGAATATTTGCTTTCTTTGAATATAATTGTCCTTCTTTGATGATATCGTATCATGTACCTTATTGATTCTATTATTTTAATCTGTCTTAAGGATGCCGCCAAAGAACAGATAACAGCGCTCTAGCGCAGTTTCAGCCAGGTCGGTTATTTTACCAACTCTGAGGAGGGCAGCAGCATCTACTGCTTCACCTTCTAAACTCAGCCTCACTGGTTCAGATGGGGACTTTAGCAGCTTTTGGGGGTGCTCCACCTCTAGTTAAGACGACTGTCCCCGCCGTTTCAGAGGAGCTTCCTCCGCCGCCAGCACCCGTCGATGTCACGCAAATGTTAGCCCTTTTCGGGAGATGATGGAGGCCCAGAGGGCCCATGCTGAGGATCAGCACCGCCAGTAAGACGTGAAGAGGTAGGGGAAAGAAAATGTTCATCAACCAGCACTTGCAGCCGTGGAGAGAATTGTACAAGTTCAGTCGCAGGTTGTTCTACCCCATTCTGCCCCGCAGTAGCCGAGGCCAGGCACTATTGTTGATTTTAAGAGGATGTTGCCTAAGGACTTCATGGGCTCGGAGGGGATCTTGTATGCAGACGTCTGGATAGAGGGCATCGAGAGGATCCTACGGATGGCACAAATCCCGAAGAGTTTACAGATAGAGGCGGCTGGTAGCCAATGTTCGACATAGCCATGACATGGTTTCGCACGGATGCGAGGATTGCGGTGCCTGGTTTAACTTGGGAAGCTTTTAAAGAGTTTTCAAGAAAAAGTTCTTTCCAGATGTGGCTGTGAGTGCCCTGGAGAGCCAGTTATAGTATCTCGTCATGGGGACTATGATGGTGGACGAGTACGCTATCGAGTTTTGTAGGTTGGGGAGATTTTTTGGAGGGGCAGAATCCCCTAGGGAGAGCGAGGAAGTTTCGAAAGGGTTTGATTAGGGAGGTCAAATCGCTCACCAAGGGCCACCATACTACGACATTCGAGGAGATTTTGGCGGATCCCTAGAGGAAAGAGGATGACTTGAAACTCAGGACCAAGAGGATGATAGATGCATCAGGGGGAGCTAGCAACAGCGCGGGTCCAGCTAAGCAACCCCATTTCCAACATCAGAGACCTTTTCAGCCACAAAGATAACAGTTTCCTATACCGATTCGAGCACTAGTGCAGCAAGCACAACAGATGCAGATGCCAGCCCAGCCGGCTCCTACTTGCCCTTTAAGCAAGAAGCTAGGACACGGATAGGATGCTTGCAGAATGAGGCTGGACAGATATTGTTTTGTGGCACAGCAGATCACCAGTTGAGGTACTTCTGTATGGCTCCAACTCATCCAGCTCTGGGAGCAGCCCAGGTTCAGAGAGCACCAGCAAGGCCACCTGCGAGTCAGCAGAAAGGGCCTCAATTGCAGACACAATAGTAAAGATTTGTACAACACCAGCAGCAGTAAAGAGGTGCAAAGCAGGGGCCAATATTCGCCATGACGATCGAGGAGACCGATCCCGTGAGAGATGTGATATCAGCTTCAGTCCTTCTTGATTCTTTTCTAGATCATGATTTATTTGATTATGGTGCTTCCCATAGTTTTGTATCTATATCTTTTGCTCTTAAGCATCGTTTAGAGACTTAACCTTTGGCTAGGACTTACAAGATCACGACTGGGGGTGACATTATCCTAGTTAGTGATGTTTGTAAGGTTCAAAGAGTTACATTGGAAGGCCAGGAGTTGAGTGCATGATTACTCGTAATGCCACTTTCGAGCTAAGATATTGTACTCGGGATGGATTGGTTGAGTAGGCACCATGCTAGCATAGATTGTCATGGAGGCAGGGTATTGTTTGGACCGCCAGGAGAACCAGAGTTTAAGATTTCTAGAGGAGCAGCAGAGTAGAGCGAGGATGCCATCTGTGGTGCCATGGTAGAAGAGAAGGAACTGCCTCACCCTTTGATAGCAGAGTTTATGGATGTTTTCCTGGAGGAATTGCTGGAGTTGCCGCCAGACAGAGATATTGAGTTCTCTATAGACTTGGTGCCAGGCGCAGAGCCGATATCTCAACACATCTATAGGGTCAATAACAGCGAACTAGCAGAATTAAAGAAACAGGTGGATGAGTTGACCAATAAAGGCTTCATTAGATCCAGTTCATCACCGTGGAGTACTCCGGTATTGTTTGTACCGAAGAAGGATAGGTCGGTACACATGTATATCGACTACAGGACTTTGAACAACCTCAATATCAAGAACAAATACCCGCTGCCGAGGATTGATGATCTATTCGATCAGTTGAGCAGAGCGAATGTATTCTCGAAGATAGACTTTAGGTCAGGTTACCACCAGGTGAAAGTGAAGAAGGCAGATATTCCAAAAACAGATTTTTGGACTCAGTAGAGCCAGTTTGAGTTCTTGGTGATGTCGTTTGGGTTGACCAATGCCCCAGCGGTATTCATGAATCTGATGAACAAGGTGTTCCACAAGTATCTTGATAAATTTGTGGTGGTATTTTTGATGATATTTTGTTGTATTCGAAGACCCCGGAGGAACATGAGGAGCACCTGAGGATAGTTCTAGAGACTCTCATGAAGGAGAAGCTTTATGGAAACCTTTCAAAGTATGAGTTCTTCTTTGACAAGATTGAGTTTCTTGGTCATGTGGTGACAGGTGATGGAATATCAGTTGACCAGAAGAAGATTTTGGCAGTGGAGTCTTGGGCTACTCCAAGTTCAGTGGCAAAGATCATGAGTTTTCTGGGGCTGGCAGGTTATTACAGGAGATTTGTGCAAGACTTCTCCAGGATTACAGAGCTGATGTCTAGGCTAATCAGGAAGAATGTAGAGTTTATTTGGACAGATAAGTATCAGACCGCTTTTGATGAGCTGTAGAAGAGATTGACGAAACCTCCAGTATTGACGTTGTCATCGGGATCAGGTGGATTCACTATTTATAGTGATTCTTCAGGGAATGATTTTGGTTGTGTCTTGTAGCAGAATGGAAAGGTGATTGCCTATGCTTTCAGGTAATTGCGTCCTCATGAGAAGAATTACCCTACCCACGGTTTGGAGTTGGCATTGGTCTTTTTTGCTCTAGAGCTATGGAAATACTATTTGTACGGAGAGTGTGTGAAGATCTTTACAGACCATAAAAACTTAAAGTATGTATTTAAATAGAAAGAATCGAACATGAAATAGCGGCGGTGGCTGGAGTTAACAAAGGACTTCGACATATCATTGCAGTACCATCCAGGGAAGGCCAACGTAGTCGCTGATGCCTTGAGCAGATATTCAGTAGTTATGTACTTGATGACAGACAGACACTTAATGGTCGATCTTGAGAGCTTGGGCATTGAGGTGTTAGTTCCTATTATAGAGATAAATATGTGGGGATTACAGATACAGTCTGAGCAGATGGACAAGATCAGAGCTACGTAGTACAATGATGAGTTTCTGAGTAGCAACAGGGCACAAGTTCAGATGGGATTATCAGAGGATTTTACTATTATTGAGGATGGATCGTGTCATTACCCGCACCAAGAATAAGGGCATGATTACGTGAGCAACGCCCAGCCTACATCGTAACAACGACGTAGAACATTGTTTGGGTCAACAATACTATCTAACATCACACAAAATATATATGGTAACTGTCATGTCATCTCAACTCCAAATGAAGGAATAATATGATGATATAATAATGGAAAATAATACTCAATCACAATATCAAACTAGAGAAAATGAATGGCATGATATGGAATAAAGGTAAGAAGTACAAGAGTTACAAATACAAGTCCAAGTCTAACTTCTAGTCACAACACAATAGTCTCCAACATAATAATACATTCCAAGGCTCTAAAGAGTCAAATACAAAGCAATAATAAAAGCTAGTGTCACGACTCGTACCCGATGTAGGGATACAAATCGGAAACAACGCCCAGCCTACGCCGCAGCTTCGACGGTAGAACGCTGTTTGGGTAAACTATCTATCTATAATCAAGGCATAACAATGCTACCAACAATATGAATATACTCAATCACAGATCCAAGATGGAAATAAGCACGAATATGATAAAAGAATAGAAGAGTCACAATACAACTCACAAGACAAATAATATCAAATGAGTCGGAGAAATACTAAAAGTAAGCTGGAGACAAATCTAGTACAAAAGGAATAACTAAGAAGCTATAAGTCCAGGGTCGTCTGTCTCAGTCGGGATGAGACCCTCCTGAGCCAAGGTCTTTGGCTCTAAAGCCCACAACATCCCGAGGTCCGTAATGAGTGGGGTACCACTCCTCAGTGTCATCTGGGAAAAATATATCCAGTCAGGAAAGGAGTAGAGTACATCTCTAACAGCAGTTCTAATAAATGATATAAACTATGTAATAGTAAATGGATGTGAAATATACAAGATGCCACATATAGATATAGGAGATATACAATAAGAAAATACTAAAATAAATTCAAGAATGATTAATATGTCAATGAACAAGAATACTAATGACTAAGTGAGTGAGTACTAGTTTTAACATATGATCGGCTTGAGAACTTGCACAAGGATAAATGTCTGGTTAATCATACGTGTGGTATATGATTAACACTCACAAGGAATAAGACATGCACAAGGAGGGTATGATCACATATCTACATTAAATACTCCCCGCCCCCGATTGGTATAGTGGATCCAACCATGGTACGTTATGACACAGGATTCACTGGGTAGGTAGCTAATCTTTCCAATAATCAATGTCTATACATGTACAATAAGAACAAGGAAACAAGGCTTGCACAAGATACACCAAACATACCAAGAAATAATATCTCATAACGAGATCCGGATATACCAATCCGTATAACCATCGTGTCAAGAAATTAAGGATATGTACACTAGATACAAGGAACATAGAGGATATCATAAATGAGAAACTATCAGAGAATGTACTCGCCGAAAATCTGGTAAGCAGTATCATAGATGTCCGGTACGGTGCCTTGAAGACCTAGATATGGAATATAATATCAATGCAAGGTTTCGGGATAAAAATAAATTAAATTGGTCAACATCTAGGTCAAAAAGTCATTTCTAAGTCAATAGTCAAACAAGGTCAACTCTAAGTAAAATTTGTCAAACTACCTATTTCTAGGTTATATGAGTCTATATCTAGGATATTGGGTCCATACACTGTGTAACTAAGCCACACTAGCTAAACTAAGATACTAGGGTACCGTATCGTAAGATACGCAACGAAATAGATATAGAAATATTATATTATGCATATTCAATCAATATTATATATACTAATCCTAATTACAAATGCTAAATGGATATCTTGGCTTTGAACCAACGCGGTATCGCACCACTAAACCCCCATCTTGATATCTTGATACTCAAATCCAATACCTTGAGTATCGACCCAATACCTTGACATTTACCTTAGCATCTCAAGGTAATGCGCTTCCTAATATATATTACTACCCAACACTTAAACTATAACAAATATGTTAACTAATACCATTATCACTAGCTATACTAACTACCGACTATATATATATATATATATATATATATATATATATATATATATATATATATATATATATATATATATATATATATATATATATATATCCAAATACACATACATACATACATACATACATAACTAGAGGTATATAAGAGATATGTATATACCTATCACTAAATAGCTATCTCTAGTATATATAGATAACAAAATATATATACATATATAACCATATAACTACTAACTAAGTACTAACTACTACAATATTAAGGAACTACTAGCTAACCTCTAACTACTAAACTACTGTCCATACCTTGCTATTACTGTGCTGATGCTGGTACTGGATGTTGCTGAGTTGCTGATACAAACTGCAGTTGCTGCTGCTACTGGAGCTTCTAATACTTGCTCATTGTTAGCTCTTGCTGCTGTTGCTGATGTAGCTGCTGCTGCTCATGCATATGCTACTTGTTGTTGCTACTCTCGCTTTGTTGAAGCTGTTGCTGGTGGAGTGCTCGATGCTGTTACTGCAGTGCACTTGAGTGCTTACTGCTGCTGCTACAGCAGTTGCTGCAACTGCACTGATGCTACTGCCAATGTCTGATGCTAAACACTTGCTGCTACCTGCTGTTCCCGATCCCTCTCACTGCTCACTCACTCACTAAGCACACACGCCCAGACATCCACACAACCATCTCCACAAACACTTATGCACTCACACTTACATATATATACTCACCTATATATATATATATATATATATATATATATATATATATCAACCTATATATATACACTCTCATCTATATATATATATATATATATATATATATATATATAAACACACATATACCCATATCGATATATCCCCTTATATATATATATATACATATATATATTCAAACATACATATATACATATAGGTACACAAATACATATCATATAGGTATATACACTCATATATACACTTATAAACACATAGACACATAGCTATATATACATACCTATATAATATCATATAGATACATACACAATACATATATACTACTTCTATATATATATATATATATATATATATATATATATATATATATATATATATATATATATATATATATATATATATATATATATATATATATATATATGTGTGTATAAACACCCTCACAAATATATATATAACACATACATACAAATATATACAACTCAAAATATATATATATATATATATATATATATATATATATATATATATATATATATATATATATATATATAATTTGATAATTAATGTACTAATTGCTATACACAAGGCAATTTGGATCTAGAAATGCAATGCAACAAACATGTGGAGTGCATCACACCCGTATCACACTAGATCTATGATGCACTTGCGGTACGAGTCCACCACACATCCAAAAATGTACCCTGAAGGACACGAGCAAGTCTAAAATAGTAATTATAAACAATATGAAAAACTAATTAGACCTCTATGTGTCCGTGCCAAAATATGACATGCACAAAATCCCGTGTCGGAGGAAAAACTCCCAAATCAACCCGTATCTACAAATTGATGGGATACGGTCTACACGTATCCAATTTTGGACATGTTACTAGTCACAAACAATCAAACACATGTCAATTTAGTCTAATTGACCAATTGACAAACACAACATGTGTTATATTAGAATTCTCCCAAAATTGACACAAAATACACCATAACTTTCTCCATAGGCCTCCTATTAACCTAATTCCAATTCCTATGGGTAGCCTTAACATATAGGGTAGTTTTTAATAATTAAAATAAAGATTTAGAACCTAATTAAAGGAAAAAACTTAATTGTACTATTGGGAGATGGATTCTCAATGTAATCTCCAAATTTGGTGAAATGAACCTCCAACTTGTAGATCCTTACTCCTCTTTTTAGATCCTTGTTTCCTCCTTATAGATCCTTACTCTACTAGCCTCCAATGATAATTTGGGAAAGAAATTGGGTGGAATTTGATGTTGGAATAATGAAATTGGAAAGAGAGAATTCTAGATCTAGATTTGTAATAAAAAAGAGGAGAGAGAAATTCCCCCCTCTCTTTATATGGCCGGCCCCCCCTTAGCCCCTTCTCTACGTTTCTATATAAAGTCTAAAATACCCCTTGGGGCCTCACATAAAGAAATAATTAAGGAGGAAAGGTTCTAATCTAATGGGTTTAATTTAATTAATCATCCTCCTATTGAATAGGCTTTAACTTGGGCTCAATTTTAACTGAGTGTAAATGTTGGTCCATGGATCTAATCTAAACTAGTTTAGGTCTCCTAACACAAGTCTAAAACAATAAACTAACATCTAACAATAATTAAATAATATAATAAATAATTATACAACATGTACAATATTTAATTAATTAAGAAATAACCAAAATATCATTTCCTAGAAAATATGGTAGCTCAGAAATGGCATTACAAGTAGACACACACTTAGCTCCCGGCCTTCCAGAGTAACTCTTCGATCCTTGCAAATATTATTAACCAGGATAATGCCTCCCCCGGTCATGATCTTGCAAGTCCTAAGCAAAGACTCAGCTACCAAACCATGCTTCAGAGCAAAAGAAACAGATACAAAGCTATGGAAAGCACCACTATCAAACAAAGCTAAAGCTGGAATAGAATCAAGAAGAACAGAACCTGCGATGACATCTCTAGTGGGCTCGACCTCCTCGACTATCATAGCAAACGCTCGTCCCTGACGTGTACCTTCCTGATGCTGGTGCTGAGCATAACGCTGCTGCTGGGTCGGAAGCGACGGTCCCCTCGGCTGTCCTGCAGGTGGTCTCGCCTGTGTCCTTGGAGCTGGAGCTGCTCCCTGAACTGCATGACGAGGATTGGAAGGACATTCTCTCAGCTGGTGCCCCTCGGCACCACAATACAAACAAACTCCCAACCTCTTCCTGCAAACTTCTCAGATGTGGCCGGACTTCTTACTGAAGTGGCAGGAAGCTTGTTGTAACTGTCTTTGCTACTGCGATGCCTGGTAAAACGGCATCCTAGCTGGAGTCTGGTGCTACTGCGGCTGCTGAAAAGGCCTGGACGGGAAATGAGGACGCTTAGCAGTCATTGTGCTGCTGTTAGCCCCTAGAAAAGAATCGCGATCTCTCTTGGACTTAAAATCCAACTCCCGCTCAACCTTGCCTCCGCAAGTATCTCCGAGTATGTCTCATAAAAAGACAAAATGAGGATCTTCACTTCCCAGTTTAGACCCTCGCAAAAGCGAATAGCTCGAACCTCCGGCTCTCTCACCAAATACTCTGCAAATCGGCTCAGCCTACCGAACTCTGCGGCATATTCCTCCACAGACATGCTTCCCTGAATAAGGCTCTCAAACAGCCTTCCCAAGTCTAACCTGTCTGCCCGAGAAAAGAACTTCTTCTTGAAGAGGTCCTTGAATAACTCCCAAGACTGCCCTGCATCAACAAAAATTGGCTCATTCCTGAACCAAGTGTGGGCGACGTCGAACAACTGAATTTCTACTGCCTCAACCTTCAGATCCTCAGAAAGACTGGACACCCTCATGAGATGCTCATGTAAGCCCCCTGATTTTCAAAATTTTAAAAAAACGATTTCATACAATTTTCTGTAATTTTTGGAAATTAAAACGAAGGTATTTTGTGATTAAAAGATTTTTAAATGATGTTAATTAATACTAAAATATTATGAATATAATAATATTTTATGGTGTAAAATGAAAAACCGGACATAGAGTAATTTTTTGTGAATTTATTGGACTCCGAAAATATTTTAAAAGCCCTAGAAACTAAGTTGCAATTATTTAATTTAGGTGCCCTCACCCTATTGGCCATGACCAAATGGAGAGCCTACCTTGTGTTAACCGTAGTCAACATTTTCTTCCCCTCCTTTACATGAAGAAAATCAAGTCTTCATGATAGATCTTAGCCCTCTATTTTAATTGGGCTAATCTACACCCTCCATCCAATGCACCTCTCCCTATAAAACCCTACCGTCACCCTCACAACTCCCAAGCAGGCCCTAATCCCCATTTCTAGAAACCCCCCCCCCTCTATCTCTCTCCTCCTTCCTCCTGCCTAGGGAACCGAGCTTCTTCTCCAATCTTTTTCTTTCTTCTTCTTCCTTACTTCTTCCTGAGAAGGAAGGAGACCGGCCGGCCGACCAACTCGGCTCTGGCCGTCGACCCCCGCTGCGGCTCCACAGCACCCGCAGTTGTGCTCTCCTGACGCACCCGCCGGACTCCGCTCAGGTCCAGTCCCCCCGACCGACGGACAGAGCAGACGCTT
The DNA here is from genome assembly GCA_036927795.1 of Iris macrosiphon. NCBI lineage: Eukaryota > Viridiplantae > Streptophyta > Magnoliopsida > Asparagales > Iridaceae > Iris > Iris macrosiphon. The sequence continues at coordinate 162,458,258 of JAYESA010000009.1, read as the reverse complement.
CCCCGCTCCGGCAGACGACCGGACTGACCGACTTCCCCCCCGCCGACTGTGTTTCCCGACCCCCCGACCGGCGCAGTGCACGACCCGATCGGCGCAGTGCACGGCCCGACCGGCTGAGAGCTCCACAACCTGTCCAGCCCGACCCAGCACAGCCCTACTCCGGCCTGACTCTTCTCCCCGACCAGCCGGTGATCGACTTCCCTTCCCCGCCGGCCTGTGCTTCCCCCGCACTCCGGCGACAGTCCCACACCGGCCTCCTCCCTGTCCGACACTTTCACCACCAACCACCACGGTAATCTCATCTCCGGCCACCCTCTCCCAGCTCAGCCATGACCCGCTTCCCTATCCTCGGACACGGTCAACCCGGACACAGCAGCGTCCCCGTGACCCGGACACGGCAGGTTCGAACCAGGAGACGAAACAGTCACCCGGACACGAGAAACCAGTTCCACGGAGCCCTGTTCAGGTAATCCGTTCTTTCTCCTCGTTATTCCGTTTTTCGTTCCGTCAGTTGTGTCGCGTAGAATGTATAACCCTCTCGATGCCGGTGCAACCCGCTCGGTGCGTCGCGCCCTGAGGTGATCGCATACCGCGATCCAAAAACAGGAAAACCAACGCCCTGTTTCATCCCAGAACTGAGTGCGCCCCGCTAAACGGGACGACTTTGTCTCACGCGGTCTTTACCGAAACGTGCGCGTCGTTGATACGGACATGTGGGATTTCGCAGAAGCTGATTTGGATGTGCGTGCACACCGGAATCAACGCGTATCCGCCGACAACGCCCCGTATCCGCCTATTCTAGAACGTGTCATAACTTTGTGTACACAAGTCGAATCAAGACGAAACTTGCGCCATCAGACTCGTAGCAATACGCTGGTCCTGTGACCCAAGTTTGGTTCGATTCTGAGAACGTTGACAAAATTACGTATCGTGGGCCCCACAAGCTCCACTTGACGGGCGATTTTGTGATCGGCTCATCGGAATCCAATTCTGGAAGTTCCGTTGGGTTCGTATCATCGTTCCTGACTTGTTGACACTAAGTTGGACAAATTTGGAGACCTTTGACCCTGACATGCTTTTCGGTGCAAAGTGGCCCACATGTGGACCCCGCTTTGACCCGGAAATATAATTTTTGCCCTTGTATCCAAATTGGACTTAAGGACAGGCGTTTCTAGATATTTGATATTTTCTGAGACTGTTGGTGATATTTAGTACAGCTTTTGGAGGAGTACCTACCGGATCCACTTATACAGGGACAGTTGTTGGTATTCAAACCCCAGACAAGTGTACCTTGCCAAATCCTGCAGTTTTGCTACTTATTCCTTGACTTATTTATACATCGTTGGGCAAGTATTGTCATGACCCGTACCCGGTGTAAGGGTACTAGTCGGAAACAACGCCCAGCCTACGCCGCAGAATCGGCGGTAGAACGTTGTCTAGATAATCTATCTAACAATATAATAAACCACCAATAATGATAGTATACTCAATCACAGAACTAAGATAGAAATGAGCACGAATCAGATAAAGAATAGAATAGTCTCAAAACAACTCATAAGTCTAAAATACATCAATGAGTCTGAAGAAAATATAGAAATAAGCTGGAGATAAATCCAGTACAAAAGAATACTACGAGGCTACAACTCCAGGGTCAACTGTCTCAGTTGGGATAAGTCCCTCTTGAGCCAGGGTCTCAGAATCTAAACCCACAACATCCTAGGGTCCATAATAGGTAGGGTACCACTCCTCAGTGTCATCTGGAAAAATATATCCAGTCAGGAAAGGAGCAGAGTACATCTCTAACAGCAGTTCTTATTAATGATAAAAACTATGTAACAGTAAATAGTTATGGATAAACAAGATGCACAATAGATACAAGAGATATATATACAATAAGGAAATACTGGAAATAAATACAATAATGAACAATATGCCAATGGAACAATAATACTAATGACTAAGTGTGTGAGTACTAGCTTAACATGTGATCGGCTTGGGCAAGATGCAATGCGGCCTGGCTAATCATACGTGCGGTTCATGATCAACACTATTATATAATCTGTACTTTATTCAATAGGGATATTGATCACATATCTATACTAATACTCCCCACCCCCGACTGGTATAATAGATCCAACCACGGTATGCTATGGCACTAGATTCCCCAAGAAGAGAGCGACTCCTTCCGAAAATCGGTGTCTGTACATGTACAAGATAACCAATAAAACAATACTTGCACCATATACACCATATACCAAGGAATAACATCTCATGACGACATCCAGATATACCAATCTGTGTAACCATAGTGTCAAGAGAACATGGATATCTACACTAGATACAGTGAACATAGAGGATATCATAAATGAGAAACTATCAGAGAATGTACTCGCCTGAAGTCCAATGAACAGTCTCACAGATGTCTGACTCGGTGCATCGAAGACCTAGATATGGAATACAACATCAATACAAGGTTCTGAAAAGAGAACAAGTTAAACTAGTCAACTTCTAGGTCAATAAGTCAATTCTAAGTCAAAAGTTAACTATGGTCAACTCTAAAGTCAACAAAAGTCAACTATGGTCAACTATGGTCAAACTAAGATCAACTATCTATTTCTAGGTTGCACAAGTCTAGTACTAAAAACTTGGATTAAAAATACTATAATCTAAGTCATAAAACTACATCCTTAAATATTAGGATACCGTATCTTATGATACGTGAATCCAAGGTAAACCTCACAATACCTATATATTAATCAATAAAGTATACTAAATAGAATATTAAATACAATAATTAGGAATCATGGCTTTGAACCATCTTGGTACCCACACAAAGTAATGCTCAAGATACATATAGGTATATTATTTACTCTAATACATAATATATTATATATAAACTAATATATTATATAATTAAAAATAATAACAATACTAGTATTATATCTCACCACAAATACATATATATATACATATATATATATAAATATAATATATAAAATATAAACCAAAACTGCCTAACTGTCACTGAAAAACTGTGTGGAAAACATTTATTTTCAATAAACAGCCTTTTAGTGACAGTTCGAACCGTCACAGAAAAACTGTCGCTAAAGCTGTTGCTCATTCCCGCCCGCCGCTGCTGTGCATTTAATGACAGAATTTGTCATTAATAGCTTCAGCGGCTTCAGCTGCTGCTCAAGGTTATTAATGACAGGATATGTCATTAATAGCTGCTGTCGCTAAAAACAATTAATATATATATATATATATATATATATATATATATATATATATATATATATATATATATATATATATATATATATATATATATATATATATATATAAACCAATATATATATATATATAAAACAATTAAATAAATATATATATCTATATATACATAATCTTATATATATAAATAAATATTAAAACTACAATACACATCCATGCATTAATGTACATATTTAACATGGCTAGAAGCACACATAAAAATATATTCATTAATATACAATTAATTATATAATAATTATAATTAATATAATTACTCATTTAAACACATAAATATTTATATAAAACATTTATATATAATTTATTTTATTAACAAGTTGTAACATATATAAATGCATGTAAAAAAAGCTACATATATATATATATATTTATACATTATATTAGTACACATAAAAATATATAGATCTATGCTACAATAAATACTATAATAAATATACTAAAATAAATATGTAACAACTATATATATTTACTAATTATAATTCAAGAATTAAAGTATAAATAATTAGATCTATACAAAACACACACAATTGGAGAGTATCACACCGTATCCCACTAGATCTAGGATACGCATGTGACACGAGTCCAACACACAACCAATTACACCCCGAAGGACACAAATAAGTCACAATTATTATTTATGACCAAATCAAAGTGTCAAATGTAGATCTATGTGTCCGTGTCAAAATACGACATGTACAAAGTCCCGTGTCGGAGGGAAAACCCCCAAAACGACAAGTATCACCAAATGGTTGGGATACGACCTACACGTACCCAATTGTGGACACGACACTAGCCCCAAACACATAAGCATATGCCCAATTGATCTATAGGATCAATTGACACACACAACAAAATGTAAATTTGGAATTCCTCCAAAATTGACACAAAAAGCACCATAACTTTCTCCATGGGTCTCCTATGAACACAAAATCAAGTCCTATGGGTAGTACATACATATGGGTTGATTTTACATGATTAAATCTCATATTTAAAAGATATTTTAAGGGGAAAAACTGAATTATACCTATTGGGAGATGAATTTCCAATGAAACCTCCAATTGAGATGATCTTGCTTCCAAATTGTAGATCCTTGCTCCTCTTTGTAGATCATTGCTTCCTCCTTCTAGATCCTTGCTTCTCAACTTTCTAATGGTGAATTGGGAAGAATTTGGAATGAATTTGTTAGGGAATTGGAATGTGAATGAAAGGAATTTGGGAGTGGGAAATTCTAGATCTAGATTTGGAAATGAGAATGAGAGGAGAGAGAAATTTCCCCCCTCTTTTAATAGGCCAGCCTTACCCCTTCCCCCAAGCAATTATAAAATGTCCAATGTACCCCTTGGGGCCTCTCATGAAGAAATAATTAAGGAAGGAAGGTTCTAGTCTAATAATTTAATTAATTTAATCCATCTCCTTAACAATGGGCTTTCTAAATGGGCCTAGTCTAACTAATTAATTCATGTTGGTCCATTGGTCCAAACTAAACTAGTTGGGTCCACTAATATAAGTCCAAAATAATTAAATAACATCTAACAATAATTAAATAATACAACAAATAATTATTTACCATGCACAATATTTAATTAATTAGAAAAAGACTAAAATACCCTTTCCTAGAAAATATGGTAGTGACAAGACTACCCTCCTTAAAAAAATTCGTCCTCGAAATTCAAGATGAAAACTACCCCCAGAAAATCACAAACAGAACTAAAGAATAATGAACAGAACATAACTAGGAAATAACATACCTCAAGGTACAAACAAATATGGATAACGCTCTCGCATTTCATCCTCTCTCTCCCAGGTAGACTCCCCCGGAGAGTGATGCCTCCATGCGACGCACACCAAAGAAATAGTCTGGTTCCTCAGCACCTTCTCTCTTCGATCCAGAATCTCAACTGGCTGCTCTGGATAGCTAAGAGTAGGGCCCACCTCTATCTCCGAGTGATCCAATACATGACTAGGATCTGCCACGTATCATCTCAACTGCGACACATGAAACACGTTGTGCACTCCCTCCAATGCAGGTAGCAAGCCTAGTTTATAAGCAACTGCACCGATCCTCTCTAGAATAGTGAAAGGTCCGATGAATCGCGGACTAAGCTTTCCGTCTCCACCGAAGCGAATCGTGCCTCGTGTCGGAGAAATACTCAGAAATACCAAACCACCCACCTAGAACAAAATACCACCTTAATAACTTAATCTATAACAAACAAGAACAAGCACAAACAAAATCTAAACTATACCTCAAACTCCAAAGGTCTCCGATGGCTATCGGCCCAATGCCGTTGTCTGTCCTGCGCCACTCGAAGTTTGTCTCTGATCAACTGAACCTTCTCTGCTGCATCCACAACCATCTCTGGCCCAAGCAAAACTCTCTCTCCAACAACGTCCCAAGACAAAGGAGTACGACACCTCCGACCATATAGAGCTTCAAAAGGTGACATCTCTATACTGGCCTGGTAACTGTTGTTGTAAGCAAACTCTACCAAATGGAGGTGGTCATCCCAAGAACCCCTGAAATCTAGTACACAAGTGCGCAACATATCCTCGAGAGTCTGGATAGTCCTCTCTGACTGCCCATCTGTCTGGGGATGATATGCAGTACTGAATTTGAGCTGAGTGCCCAAACTCTCCTGCAGACTCCTCCAGAAATGAGAAGTAAAACGACTATCTCGATCTGAGACTATGCTGACGGGAACTCCATGTATCCTAACGATCTGTCTCACATACATCTCTGCCAACTTCTCCGTAGACAAACCCACTTTGAAAGGCAAGAAGTGGGCCGACTTGGTCAACCTATCAACAATAACCCAAATCGCGTCTTTCCCTCCTGGAGATCGTGGAAGTCCGGACCCAAAATCCATAGTAATATGTTCCCACTTTCACTCTGGAATGGGTAATGGCTGAAGTAAACCTCCTGGCCTCTACCTCTCGGCTTTCACCTGCTGGCACACTAAGCATCTGGATACAAACTGTGCCACTTCCCTCTTCATGCCATACCACCACACACTCTCTCGCATATCTCGATACATCTTGTTAGCACCTAGATGTAAGGAATACTGAGAGCGATGTGCTTCCTGCAATACTTCCTCTCGCAACTCCCCACTAGGCACACACAATCTAACTCCATGCCTCAAAGATCCATCCTCTGCAATAGTAAAATCATCCTCCAATCCTGCTCTCACCTGAGCTCTGATACTCCTCAGAGATACATCATCATACTGTGCTGTCTTGATCTTGTCCATCAAATCTGAGTGTATCTGCAATCCCCACATCTGCATAGCACACCCAGGAACAATCACCTCAATGCCCAAGCTCTCCAAGTCCTCCAACAAATATCGATCCTGCGTCAAGAACATAGCCACCGGATACCTGCTCAAAGCATCGGCAACTAAATTGGCTTTCCCCGGATGATATTGCAAAAAGATATCAAAATCCTTCATCAGTTCCAACCACCGACGCTGCCTCATGTTCAACTCCTTCTGCGTGAAAACGTACTTCAAGCTTTTGTGGTCTGTGAAGATCTCCACACGCTCTCCGTACAAATAATGTTTCTACAACTTCAGGGCAAATATGACGGCTGCCAACTCCAAATCATGGGTAGGATAGTTCTTTTCATGAGGACACAATTGCCTAGATGCATAGGCAATCACTTTCCCATGCTGCTGAAGAACACAACCCAAACCCTTCCCCGATGCATCACTATAAATAGTGAAACCTCTGGACCCTGATGGCAACGTCAAAATAGGAGCAGACATCAACCTCTTCTTCAATTCCTCAAAAGCAACCTGGCAATCCTCCGTCCAAACAAACTCCACATCCTTCCTCGTGAGTCTGGTCCTCGGCTCGGCAATCCTCGAAAAATCTTGCACAAACTTCCTGTAGTAGCCTGCCAATCCTAAGAAACTCCTGATCTCTGCTACCGAACTCGGAGTCTTCCAAGATTCCACTGCTGAAATCTTCTTCGGATCTACTGAAATACCATCACCAGTCACAACATGCCCCAAGAATTCCACCTTGTCCAAGAAAAACTCACACTTGGACAACTTCCCATACAGCTTCTCCTTCCTCAGCACATCTAACACAATCCTCAAATGCTCCTCATGCTCCTCCGGTGTCCTCGAGTATATGAGTATGTCGTCGATGAACACCACCACAAACTTATCAAGGTACTGGTGGAATACCTTGTTCATCAAGTTCATAAATACCGTCGGTGCATTAGTCAAACCAAATGGCATCACCATAAACTCGTACTGACCATACCGAGTTCTAAAAGCAGTCTTCGGTATGTCCTCCGGCTTTACCTTCACCTGATGGTAGCCTGGTCTCAAATCTATCTTAGAAAATACCTTGTCACCACTCAATTGATCAAACAGATCATCAATTCGTGGCAAAGGATACTTATTCTTGATAGTGAGATTATTCAAAGCCCTGTAATCAATGCACATGCGCACCGATCCATCCTTCTTTGGCACAAATAATACTGGGGCTCCCCATGGTGAAGAACTCGATCTGATAAATCCCTTATCCTGCAATTCGTCCACCTGCTTCTTCAACTCGACCAGCTCGCTATTGTTTACTCTATAGACATACTGCGAAATTGGTTCTGCACCTGGCACCAAGTCTATAGAAAATTCAACATCTCGATCTGGCAATAATCCTGGCAATTCCTCAGGAAACACATCCAAGAATTCCGCTATTAATGGATGCGGTAACTCCTTGTCTTCCACCATAGCTCCACAAATAATGCCTTCTCCCTGCTCTACAGCTCCTCTATAAAACTCGAACTCTGGCTCTTCTGGCAGACCAAACAAAACTCTACCTCCTCTACAATCTATGCTAGCATGGTGCCTACTCAACCAATCCATCCCGAGTACAATGTCGTAGCTCGGAAGTGACATTACAAGTAGATACGCACTCAACTCCCGGCCTCCCAGAGTAACTCTCCGGTCCTTGTAAATATCATTAACCAGGATAATGCCTCCCCCGGTCATGATCTTGCAAGTCCTAAGCAAAGACTCAGCTACCAAACCATGCTTTAGAGCAAAAAAACAGATACAAAACTATGGGAAGTACCACTATCAAACAAAGCTAAAGCTGGAATGGAATCAAGAAGAATAGAACCTGTGATAACATCTCCGGTGGGTTTCTCCTCTTTGACGGTCATAGCAAATGCTCGTCCCTGCCGAGCACCTCCCTGCTGTTGATGTTGGATAAAACGCTGCTGCTGTGTCAGAAGCGGTCCCCTTGGCTGTGCTGCAGGTGGTCTCATCTGTGTCCTCGGAGCTGGAGCTGCTCCCTGAACTGCACGACGAGGACACTCCCTCGATTGATGCCCTTCGGTACCACAATATAAATAAACTCCTAGCCTCCTCCTGTAAACTTCCCAGATGTGGTCGGGCTTCTTGCAGTAGTTGCATGGAGCTTGCTGTAACTGTCTCTACTGCTGCGGTGCCTGGTGAAAAGGCGCTCTAGCTAGAGTCTGGTTCTGCTGTGGCTTCTGGAAAGGTCTGGACTGGAAATGAGGACGTTTGGCGGATACTGCACTGCCGTTGGCCCCCAGAAAAGAATTACGGTCTCTCTTGGTCTTCAAACCTAAATCCCGCTCAACCTTGCGTGCCTCCGCAAGTATCTCCGACTATGTCTCATAAAAAGATGGAATGAGGATCAATATGGCACATGATGTAAGACATCAAGGAAAGGACAGATTAAGAGATCAAGTATCAATATCAAAGGAGAAAAGTTGAATCAAAAGAATTTCCTAGATGTGATTGAGTATCTCAGCCTATATCCTATATCCTATCGTAGGCTCGCAGTAGTACAACTAAGTTGTCGTACTACCACGATATCACATACTTGTGAAGCTAGACCTGCATGGGCCACCACCAAAAATGTGTCATGACCCGTACCCGGTGTAAGGGTACTAGTCGGAAACAACGCCCAGCCTACGCCGCAGAATCGGCGGTAGAACATTGTCTAGATAATCTATCTAACAATATAATAAACCACCAATAATGATAGTATACTCAATCACAGAACTAAGATAGAAATGAGCATGAATCAGATAAAGAATAGAATAGTCACAAAATAACTCATGAGTCTAAAATACATCAATGAGTCTGAAGAAAATACAGAAATAAGCTGGAGACAAATCCAGTACAAAAGAATACTACGAGGCTACAACTCCAGGGTCAACTGTCTCAGTTGGGATAAGTCCCTCTTGAGCCAGGGTCTCAGAATCTAAACCCACAACATCCTGGGGTCCATAATAGGTAGGGTACCACTCCTCAGTGTCATCTGGAAAAATATATCCAGTCAGGAAAGGAGCAGAGTACATCTCTAACAGCAGTTCTTATTAATGATAAAAACTATGTAACAGTAAATAGCTGTGGATAAACAAGATGCACAATAGATACAAGAGATATATATACAATAAAAAAATACTGAAAATAAATACAATAATGAACAATATGCCAATGGAACATAATACTAATGACTAAGTGTGTGAGTACTAGCTTAACATGTGATCGGCTTGGGCAAGATGCAATGCGGCCTGGCTAATCATATGTGCGGTGCATGATCAACACTATTCTATAATTTGTACTTTATTCAATAGGGATATTGATCACATATCTATACTAATACTCCCCACCCCCGACTGGTATAATAGATCCAACCACGGTATGCTATGGCACTAGATTCCCCAAGAAGAGAGCGACTCCTCCCAAAAATCGCTGTCTGTACATGTACAAGATAACCAATAAAACAATACTTGCACCATATACACCATATACCAAGGAATAACATCTCATGACGAGATCCGGATATACCAATCCGTGTAACCATAGTGTCAAGAGAACATGGATATCTATACTAGATACAGTGAACATAGAGGATATCATAAATGAGAAACTATCAGAGAATATACTCGCCTGAAGTCCAATGAACAGTCTCACAGATGTCTGACTCGGTGCCTCGAAGACCTAGATATGGAATACAATATCAATACAAGGTCCCAAAAAGAGAACAAGTCCGAAAATAATATTTTATGGTGTAAAATGAAAAATCGGACATAGAGTAATTTTTTGTGAATTTATTGGACTCCGAAAATATTTTAAAAGCCCTAGAAACTAAGTTGCAATTATTTAATTTAGGTGCCCTCACCCTATTGGCCATGACCAAATGGAGAGCCTACCTTGTGTTGACCGTAGTCAACATTTTCTTCCCCTCCTTTACATGAAGAAAATCAAGTCTTCATGATAGATCTTAGCCCTCTATTTTAATTGGGCTAATCTACACCCTCCATCCAATGCACCCCTCCCTATAAAACCCCACCGTCACCCTCACAACTCCCAAGCAGGCCCTAATCCCCATTTTCTAGAAACCTCCCCTCTATCTCTCTCCTCCTTCCTCCTACCTAGGGAACCGAGCTTCTTCTCCAATCTTTTTCTTTTTTCTTCTTCCTTACTTCTTCCTGAGAAGGAAGGAGACCGGCTGGCCGACCAACTCGGCTCCGGCCGTCGACCCCCGCTGCGGCTCCACAGCTCCCGCAGTTGTGCTCTCCTGACGCACCCGCCGGACTCCGCTCAGGTCCAGTCCCCCCGACCGACGGACAGAGCAGACGCTTCCCCGCTCCGGCAGACGACCGGACTGACCGACTTCCCCCCCGCCGACTGTGTTTCCCGACCCCCCGACCGACGCAGTGCACGACCCGACCGGCGCAGTGCACGGCCCGACCGGCTGAGAGCTCCATAACCTGTCCAGCCTAACCCAGCACAGCCCTACTCCGGCATAACTCTTCTCCCCGACCAGCCGGTGAACGACTTCCCTTCCCCGCCGGCCTGTGCTTCCCCCGCACTCCGGCGACAGTCCCACACCGGCCTCCTCCCTGTCCGACACTTTCACCACCAACCACCACGGCGTATCTCATCTCCGGCCACCCTCTCCCAGCTCGGCCACGACCCGCTTCCCTATCCTCGGACACGTTCAACCCGAACACAGCAGCGTCCCCGTGACCCGGACACGGCAGGTTCGAACCAGGAGACGAAACAGTCACCCGGACACGAGAAACCAGTTCCACGGAGGCCTGTTCAGGTAATCCGTTCTTTCTCCTCGTTATTCCGTTTTTCGTTCCGTCAGTTGTGTCACGTAGAATGTATAACCCTCTCGATGCCGGTTTAACCCGCTCGGTGCGTCGCGCCCTGTGGTGATCGCAAACCGCGATCCAAAAACAGGAAAACCAACGCCCTGTTTCACCCCAGAACTGAGTGCGCCCCGCTAAACGGGACGACTTCGTCTCACGCGGTCTTTACCGAAACGTGTGCGTCATTGATACGGACGTGTGGGATTTCGCAGAAGCTGATTTGGATGTGCGTGCACACCGGAATCAACGCGTATCCGCCGACAACGCCCCGTATCCGCCTATTCTGGAACGTGTCGTAACTTTGTGTACACAAGTCGAATCAAGACGAAACTTGTGCCATCAGACTCGTAGCAATACGCTGGTCCTGTGACCCAAGTTTGGTTCGATTTTGAGAACGTTGACAAAATCGCGTATCGTGGGCCCCACAGGCTCCACTTGACGGGCGATTTTGTGATCGGCTCATCGAAATCCAATTCTGGAAGTTCCGTTGGGTTCGTATCATCGTTCCTGACTTGTTGACACTAAGTTGGACAAATTTGGAGACCTTTGACCCTGACATGCTTTTCGGTGTAAAGTGGCCCACATGTGGACCCCGCTTTGACCCGGAAATATAATTTTTGCCCTTGTATCCAAATTGGACTTAAGGACAGGCATTTCTAGCTATTTGATATTTTCTGAGACTATTGGTGATATTTAGTACAGCTTTTGGAGGAGTACCTACCGGATCCACTTATACAGGGACAGTTGTTGGTATTCAAACCCCAGGCAAGTGTACCTTGCCAAATCCTGCAGTTTTGCTACTTATTCCTTGACTTATTTATACATTGTTAGGCAAGTATTGTCATGACCCGTACCCGGTGTAAGGGTACTAGTCGGAAACAACGCCCAGCCTACGCCGCAGAATCGGCGGTAGAACGCTGTCTAGATAATCTATCTAACAATATAATAAACCACCAATAATGATAGTATACTCAATCACAGAACTAAGATATAAATAAGCACGAATCAGATAAAGAATAGAATAGTCACAAAATAACTCATGAGTCTAAAATACATCAATGAGTCTGAAGAAAATATAGAAATAAGCTGGAGACAAATCCAGTACAAAAGAATACTACGAGGCTATAACTCCAGGGTCAACTGTCTCAGTTGGGATAAGTCCCTCTTGAGCCAGGGTCTCAGAATCTAAACCCACAACATCCTAGGGTCCATAATAGGTAGGGTACCACTCCTCAGTGTCATCTGGAAAAATATATCCAGTCAGGAAAGGAGCAGAGTACATCTCTAACAGCAGTTCTTATTAATGATAAAAACTATGTAACAGTAAATAGCTGTGGATAAACAAGATGCACAATAGATACAAGAGATATATATACAATAAGGAAATACTGGAAATAAATACAATAATGAACAATATGCCAATGGAACAATAATACTAATGACTAAGTGTGTGAGTACTAGCTTAACATGTGATCGGCTTTGGCAAGATGCAATACGGCCTGGCTAATCATACGTGCGGTTCATGATCAACACTATTATATAATCTGTACTTTATTCAATAGGGATATTGATCACATATCTATACTAATGCTCCCCACCCCCGACTGGTATAATAGATCCAACCACGGTATGCTATGGCACTAGATTCCCCAAGAAGAGAGCGACTCCTTCCGAAAATCGATGTATGTACATGTACAAGATAACCAATGAAATAATACTTGCACCATATACACCATATACCAAGGAATAATATCTCATGACGATATCCAGATATACCAATCTGTGTAACCATAGTGTCAAGAGAACATGGATATCTACACTAGATACAGTGAACATAGAGGATATCATAAATGAGAAACTATCAGAGATTGTACTCGCCTGAAGTCCAATGAACAGTCTCACAGATGTCTGACTCGGTGCCTCGAAGACCTAGATATGGAATACAATATCAATACAAGGTCCCGAAAAGAGAACAAGTTAAACTAGTCAACTTCTAGGTCAATAAGTCAATTCTAAGTCAAAAGTCAACTATGGTCAACTCTAAAGTCAACTATGGTCAACTATGGTCAAACTAAGGTCAACTATCTATTTCTAGGTTGCACAAGTCTAGTTCGAAAAACTTGGATTAAAAATACTACAATCTAAGTCATAAAACTACATCCTTAAATATTAGGATACCGTATCTTAGGATACGTGAATCCAAGGTAAACCTCACAATACCTATATATTAATCAATAAAGTATACTAAATAGAATATTAAATACAACAATTAGGAATCATGGCTTTGAACCATCTTGGTACCCACACAAAGTAATGCTCAAGATACATATAAGTATATTATTTACTCTAATACATAATATATTATATATAAACTAATATATTATATAATTAAAAATAATAACAATACTAGTATTGATTAATTCAAGAATTAAAGCATAAATAATTAGATCTATACAAAACACACACAATTGGAGAGTATCATACCGTATCCCACTAGATCTAGGATACGCATGCGACACGAGTCCAACACACAACCAATTGCACCCCAAAGTACACAAACAAGTCACAAATATTATTTATGACCAAATCAAATTGTCAAATATAGATCTATGTGTCCGTGTCAAAATACGACATGTACAAAGTCCCGTGTCGGAGGGAAAACCCCCAAAATGACACGTATCACCAAATGGTTGGGATACGACCTACACGTACCCAATTGTGGACACGACACTAGCCCCAAACACATAAGCACTTGCCCAATTGATCTATAGGATCAATTGACACACACAACAAAATATAAATTCGGAATTCCTCCAAAATTGACACAAAAAGCACCATAACTTTCTCCATGGGTCTCCTATGAACACAAAATCAAGTCCTATGGGTAGTACATACATATGGGTTAATTTTACATGATTAAATCTCAGATTTAGAAGCTATTTTAAGGGGAAAAACTAAATTATATCTATTGGGAGATAAATTCCCAATGAAACCTCCAATTGAGATGATCTTGCTTCCAAATTGTAGATCCTTGCTCCTCTTTGTAGATCCTTGCTTCCTCCTTCTAGATCCTTGCTTCTCAACTTTCTAATGGTAAATTAGGAAGAATTTGGAATAAATTTGGTGGGGAATTGGAATGGGAATGAAAGAAATTTGGGAGTGGAAAATTCTAGATCTAGATTTGGAAATAAGAATGAGAGGAGAGAAAAATTTCCCCCCTCTTTTAATAGGCCAGCCTTACCCCTTCCCCAAGAAATTATAAATGTCCAATGTACCCCTTGGGCCTCTCATGAAGAAATAATTAAGGAAGAAAGGTTCTAGTCTAATAATTTAATTAATTTAATCCATCTCCTTAACAATGGGCTTTCTAAATGGGCCTAGTCTAACTAATTAATTCATGTTGGTCCATTGGTCCAAACTAAACTAGTTGGGTCCACTAATATAAGTCCAAAATAATTAGATAACATCTAATAATAATTAAATAATACAACAAATAATTATTTACCATGCACAATATTTAATTAATTAAGAAAAGACTAAAATACCCTTTCCTAGAAAATGTGGTAGTGACAAGTGTACCTTGCCAAACTTTGCAGTCTTGTTACATATTTTCCTTGCTTCATTTATATTTTTGTGCATGCTTAACCTAGGACCGTGTGACTTACTTAGCGTCCGATTATTAGTCGGGTGCCAATACTGTACGCGGTGTTGTGTACGTCATCTAGAGATGGACATTCGTGACCCCTTTACATTCTCGTACTTGTCTTATTAAGTACATTATACCCAAGACACTTGACACTATACATTAGATAGGATCTTTCTGAGATATTCATGGTGATTCTATATAGGATACAGGATTTGACATTGACATTATAATCCTAGATACTCTATGACTTGCTGCATTAGCTATGATCTTGCGTGCCATATACATGAGACGTTATGGACATGAGACGTGTGGTTACATTGGGTGGGGAGAGACACACAAGCTACAGGCTGATTACATATATATCCCCTATTATTGTGAGGCACAAGACTCTGAAACCCGAGCTTGGCCCATTACTCATTATTACTGCTACCGGCTCCCCGACACAGAGCTTGTAGTGGCTCAGCCTGAGTACTCGTGATGTTCTCACTTACATTTTCACATAGATGGTTACATACTTATCCTATTTACTTCATTATCTGTTGCACTGCATTTATTTTGGCTTGTATTATCAGTACCTTGCTATGTCCCCTGAGGACCTGGATCCGGATTATGTCCCCAGGATTTGCAGACGAGATCTTTTCCGAGGTATACAGGACCGCAGCAGGAGCTGATATAGGAGTTGTACCGACACCCGAGGACGAGGTGTTAGCTGAAGACTTTTCCTGAGCAACTATGTTTCATGCTCAGTATTTACTTTATTCATTCATTTATATTTATGGTCTGTTGAACCATTGTATCAGATTTTTATCGGGTTGTTCCCCGAAGCACTTTGTAGAGACTGGTTGATGATTTATATTTCTTATTTTTGTGGATCATATTTTATCTTGTGTGTATGAGATTAGTTATGCCATGTTGTCGTAGACTTTATTTTACAGCTTAAGTACGCCCTGATGGATCCATTAAATTGGGTTTGTCCATCGGTGCGTACTGCTGGCCATTGTCAGGTGTCTAGTCCCTCGGTATTTTGGGACTGGGGTATTCATAGTTTTTGTGGTGGCCCATGCAGGTCTACGACTAAATCGTTCGGTTTTAACTTAGGGACCGAGCAAGCCTGCACCTAGGATTAGAGTATAGGATCTCATCCACACTGACTATGACTCATCCTCCTTCCAATCTATTCCATTCGGATAAATTGCATCCTGTTTGATTCATGTGCTTCCCTCTCTTAGAATATATGTTCCTGTTGTTAGATGATGAAGTAGGATAACCTTTCTATTAAGAGTACAGCTAGGATATTGACACACCCCTAAGTAGAATGCTTAATGAACCCTAGCGTCCCTCACCTATAGAATAATTTACTATTATTTCTTGTTATAGTCATGAATAACCTAAGAGTAGTATAGGCATTGCTGAGAGCTAGTTAGAGATTTGACCCTAATGTTTGACCCCAGTCTTGAGGAACCAATAGAAATCTGAGATCGAATGTTAGGACTGAACCTAATGTGCATAGTAAGATAGTGCTAGGATATAGGTTCGTGTCGTGATATTACCAGACAGTACCTCAGAAAGCCCAGAGCAACGAGTATGACATTCCCCATGGGATCATACCTCAAACACGGAGAATTGCTCGCTACTTTCACCTTAGGAAACCATGATATTATCTAGAGCCCCATATTTTAATTTTATATGTTGTTCATCTGCGACCTTAACGTTCGCTAATGCGCAACGACTAAAATATGTTCTTCTTTTCTCCGTCTTTCAATTCGTGCCACCTGACACTTCTGATAGTAGGCCAGGTATTTCATTCCTTGTTAAGGACCCATAGTTTGCTAGGAGCATAGCTGTAGTCTTGAATTTGAAAATTTTGTGTTTGGTAGTTAGAGTTCTATAAGTTTTAGTTAATCTTGTAGATTGTGACCCGATGATTATCCCTTAGTATTAAATCACGTAATTTGTACCCCCACCTCGATGCGAGTTATATTCCCTTTCCCTTGAGACTAGTAATCTTTCCATTCTCACTATTGACACATGTTCTATGAGCACTATGATTAAGACTTAAGGTGACCCTTACCTATATAATGCAATAGGAGACCCTAATAAGAGTTTTTATTTTATTTACATATGCAAGGTTATTTTGCAGGATCCTCTTAAGATTGTCACAGTAGTAGTTTAATTCTTTTAAGTTGGGTAGTATGCCTCATAACCTAGTATCACATAGTCCACTTGACCCATCGAGGTAGTGTAAATGAATGGCATTAATCGCATGCTAGCATAAGGCGACAGTGTTTATTCAGACAATAGAATTTGGAGGTCCTTGCCCCTATTTGGTCGACTAGCAACTTAGAAAAGGAGGTTGTATGATAACTGTAGAGATTGTAGAGTTTTTTATTATTGTGGCTTATTTTATTTTTGTGAACTTGAATAATTTGTACCTTCTTTCCTCATAATCTAGCGCATTTATATTTTATATACTACCTTGACTTATGTTGCTATTTTATAGCCTAATTTTGCAAGCTTATTCTTTATCGAGCTTGTTCATGACATATGTATTATTGGGGAGGACCACAATAATACATTTCAGAATCAGTGTATTACGGTCTGATCAACCATAGTGCGCGTGGTTCGCCCTTCGTATAACTACTTTACGTGGATTGAGACATCTAGTGATTAGTAGACGAATGAACTTGCCCTCTAGATATGTCTGAGAAGATCGTATCGGTTACATAACGGTACTAATGCGAACATGCAAATAGGAATTACCAAAATAGGATTTCAATCCACAACTGCCTTGATAATTCCCATTTGAATTCTTTAAACGCCTTGATCCCGATACTTCTATTCTATTACCTCTTCCCTTGAACTCCTTATTATTGATCTTCGTCTTCCCTTATTTCGGAAAGAGGAAACCTCGTGCTGGGTATAAAGTTTGATACACAGAGAGTACTAGATATACTCCATAGGCCGATCACTTACTTGAGGATTATTCTTTCGTAATTAAGGACATATCATCTATGATATAATCGGCATTGAAGTTTTGAGGATTGAATGACATGAGTAAACATATTAAGGAATATTTTCTTAAGGTATATAGCCTTATGTGATAGATGGATAAATTCTAAGTTGGGTAGCAGTGCATTGTCAACTCGAGAGAAAATTCTTTTAGACTGTGATCGAGTAAGATTAGATTGGGAGAGGTTCAAGCCATTTTAAATTTTAAGAATTTTAGAAGAATGACTAAGATGATGAGGATCAATGAATTTTAAAATCTTGATATTGAGGACTCAATATTTATACCTTAGGTACATGATTTAAATTTTGAATAATGAAGGTAAAATCATCAATTTGAATTTAGAGGATAAATATAGAATTTCAGACTTGAACATCGGTGGACTGTATTTAAATTATTTTTCCAATTTGATGAATTGAATTAAAATTTGATGGTTGGACTACCTATTTAAAATATTGAGGATGTGAATGGAATTTAAAAAATTTGAAGCATACAAAAGTTTATAAGTGAAAATGGGAATAATATTGGACTCGAATTACTTCTAGAGAAAATTATGATAGTTGAGGATCGTGAGGTAAAATTTATATGCGTATGTAAATCTTGAAGATGTTATATAGTTTTAATTTAAAATTTGCCTGCGAATAATTTGAGAAAGTGAGAAGAGATAACCATAGGTTGAATTTTGATTAAAACAGTGATCATCTTAACCTTGAAGTGATTGCGATGGATATGATTGGGATTTTAATTATCGCAAGGAGATTATGATTGACTTGCCTTATGTACATGAAGAATCAATAAATTATGCCTTATTTTAATCTTGAGGACGACATTGTCTTAAGTTGGCTGGATTGTGAAACCCCCTCACCTAAGAATTTGACCTACTTGGCTTAGATAGTGAGACTGAGGCTAGCTCGAATCCACTTAGAAATAGAACACGGTATTTTATTTAGTTTTACAATATGGTATCACTTAGCGCACGTTACCATTGCTTCGATAATTGGAGCACTTCACTAGTCACTGTCCTCCTATAAATTCTACATCCTTGTCCTAGACGTGACCATCATCCAAATTTCCATCCTTGTGCAACGTTTCAATGGTTGGGCACTTTTATGCAAAAGAGCATTTAGGTGTCCACATCATTGACATGACACATAAAGAAACCTATTTTTCGCTCATGTGGATTTTTTCCATGATTTTCGGAATGTGCAACGTGCAACATCGCCCACTCCGTTAAACCTAGCCTTGCATTTTAACCAATACAAATCTTATACCATCATTGTCTTCTACCGTGGCTTAATTTTAATTTCGAGGACGAAATTTTTATAAGTTGGGTAGATTGTAAGCCCCCTGATTTTCAAAATTTAAAAAAAATAATTTCACACAATTTTCTGTAATTTTTAGAAAATAAAACGAAGGTATTTTATGATTAAAAGATTTTTAAATAATGTTAATTAATATTAAAATATTATGAAAATAATATTTTATGGTGTAAAATAAAAAACCGGACATAGGGTAATTTTTTGTGAATTTATTGGACTCCGGAAATATTTTAAAAGCCCTAGAAACTAAGTTACAATTATTTAATTTAGGTGCCCTCACCCTATTGGCCATGACCAAATGGAGAGCCTACCTTGTGTTGACCGTAGTCAACATTTTCTTCCCCTCCTTTACATGAAGAAAATTAAGTCTTTATGATAGATCTTAGCCCTCTATTTTAATTGGGCTAATCTACACCCTCCATCCAATGCACCCCTCCCTATAAAACCTCACCGTCACCCTCACAACTCCCAAGCAGGCCCTAATCCCCATGTCTAGAAAACCCCCCCGCTCTCTCTCTCTCCTTCTTCCTCCTGCCTAGGGAAGCGAGCTTCTTTTTCCATCTTTTTCTTTCTTTCTTCTTCTTCCTTACTTCTTCCTGAGAAGGAAGGAGACCGGCCGGCCGACCAACTCGGCTCCGGCCGTCGACCCCCGCGGCGGCTCCACAGCACCCGTAACTGTGCTCTCTCGACGCACCCGTCGGACTCAGCTCTGGTCCAGTCCCGCCGACCGACGGACAGAGCAGACGCTTTCCCGCTCCGGCAGACGACCGGACTAACCGACTTCCCCCCGCCGGCTGTGTTTCCCGACCCCCCGACCGGCGCAGTGCACGACCCGACCGGCTGAGAGCTCCACGACCTGTCCAGCCCGACCCAGCACAGCCCTACTCCGGCCTAACTCTTCTCCCCGACCGGTCGGTGACCGACTTCCCTTCCCCGCCGGCCAGTGCTTCCCCCGCACTCCGACGACATTGCCACACCGGCCTCCTCCCTGTTCGACACTTTCACCACCAACCACCATGGCGTATCTCATCTCCGGCCGCCCTTTCCCAGCTCGGCCATGACCCGCTGCCGTAGCCTTGGACACGGACAACACGGACACAATAGCGTCCCCGTGACCCGGATACGGCAGGTTCGAACCAGGACACGAAACAGTCACCCGGACACGAGAAACCCGTTCCACGGAGCCCTGTTCAGGTAACCCGTTCTTTCTCCTCGTTATTCCATTTTTTGTTACGTCAGTTGTGTCGCATAGACTGTATAACCCTCTCGATGCCCGTGCAACCCGCTCGGTGCGTCGCGCCCTGTGGCGATCGCAAACCGCGATCCAGAAACAGGAAAACCAATACCCTATTTCACCCCGGAACTGAGTACGCCCCGCCAAACGGGACGACTTGGTCGCACGCGGTCTTTACTGAAACGTGCGCGTCGTTGATACGGACGTGTGAGATTTCGCAGAAGCTGATTTGGATGTGCGTGCACACCGGAATCAACGCGTATCCGCCGACAACGTCCCGTATCTGCCTATTCTGGAATGCGTCGTAACTTTGTGTACACACGTCGGATCGAGACAAAACTTACGCCATCGGACTCGTAGCAATACGCTGGTCCTGTGACCCAAGTTTGGTTCGATTCTGAGAACGTTGACAAAATCACGTATCGTGGGCCCCACAGGCTCCACTTGACGGGCGATTTTGTGATCGGCTCATCGGAATCCAATTCTGGAAGTTCCGTTGGGTTCGTATCATTGTTCCTGACTTGTTGACACTAAGTTGGACGAATTTGGAGACCTTTGACCCTGACATGCTTTTCTGTGCAAAGTGGCCCACATGTGGACCCCGCTTTGACTCGGAAATATTATTTTTGCCCGTGTGTCCAAATTGGACTTAAGGATAGGCGTTTCTAGCTATTTGATATTTTTTGAGACTGTTGGTAATATTTATTACAGCTTTTGGAGGAGTACCTACAGGATCCACTAATACAAGGACAGTTGTTGGTATTCAAACCCCAGGCAAGTGTACCTTGCCAAATCCTGCAGTTTTGCTACTTATTCCTTGACTTATTTATACATCGTTGGGCAAGTGTACCTTGCCAAACTTTGTAGTCTTGTTACATATTTTCCTTGCTTTATTTATATTGTTGTGCATGCTTAACCTAGGACTGTGTGACTTACTTAGCGTCCGATTATTAGTCGGGTGCCAACACTGTACGCGGTGTTGTGTACGTCATCTAGAGATGGACATTCGTAACCCCTTTACATTCTCGTACTTGTCTTATCAAGTACATTATATCCAGGACACTTGACACTATACATGAGACAGGATCTTTCTGAGATATTCATGATGATTCTATATAGGATGCAGGATTTGACATTACAATCATAGACACTCTATGACTTGCTGCATTAGCTATGATCTTGCGTGCCATATACATGAGACGTTATGGACATGAGACGTATGGTTACATTGGGTGGGGAGAGACACACAGGCTACAGGCTGATTACATATATATCCCCTATTATTGTGAGGCACAAGACTCTGAAACCCGAGCTTGGCCCATTACTCATTATTACTGCTACCGGCTCCCCGACACAGAGCTTGTAGTGGCTCAGCCTGAGTACTCGTGATGCTCTCACTTGCATTTTCACATAGATGGTTACATACTTACCCTATTTACTTCATTATCTGCTGCACTGCATTTATTTTGACTTGTTTTATTTATACCTTGCTATGTCCCCTGAGGACCTGGATCCGGATTATGTCTCCAGGATTTGCAGACGAGATCTTTCCCGAGGTATACGGGACCGCAGTAGGAGCTGATACAGGAGTTGTACCGACACCCGAGGACGAGGTGTTAGCTAAAGACTTTTCCTGAGCAACTATGTTTCATGCTCAGTATTTACTTTATTCAGTCATTTATATTTATGGTCTGTTGAACCATTGTATCAGATTTTTATCGGGTTGTTCCCCGAAGCACTTTGTAGAGACTGGTTGATGATTTACATTTCTTATTTCTGTGGATCATATTTTATCTTGTGTGGATGAGATTAGTTGTGCCATATTGTCGTAGACTTTATTTTACAACTTAAGTACGCCCTGATGGATCCATTAAATTGGGTTTGTCCATCGGTGCGTGCTGCTGGCCATTGCCACGTGTCTAGTCCCTCGGTATTTTGGGACTGGGCGTGACAGCTCAATATCCCCGAGCCAATCATTAGCGTAGATGATGCCCCCGCCCCCTTGAAGACCCTAAGCTACAGCTTCTTGAAGTCCTGAATATTGCCTGGCCGAAGCTGGGCAACCTTAGCACCAACCTACTGCTGGACCAAAACTTCTATCTCTACTACGATACGAGCAAGCTGATGAGCACTCTCGATACCCTGTCACAAAATATGTCATGACCCGTACCCGGTGTTAGGAAGCAAATCGGCAACAACGCCCAGCCTACGTCGTAGCTTCGACGGTAGAACGTTGTTTGGGTAAACTATATATCTATAATCAAGACATAACAATGCCACCAACAATATGAATATACTCAATCACATATCTAAGATAGAAATAAGCACGAATATGATAAAAGAATAGAAGAGTCATAATACAACTCACAAGACAAATAATATCAAATGAGTCAGAGAAATACTAAAAGTAAGCTGGAGACAAATCTAGTACAAAAGGAATAACTAAGATGCTACAAGTCCGGGGTCGTCTGTCTCAGTCGGGATGAGACCCTCCTGAGCCAAGGTCTCTGGCTCTAAGCCCACAACATCCTGATGTCTGTAATGAGTGGGGTACCACTCCTCAGTGTCATCTGGAAAAAATATATCCAGTCAGGAAAGGAGTAGAGTACATCTCTAACAGCAGTTCTAATAAATGATATAAACTATGTAATAGTAAATAGATGTGAAATATACAAGATGCCACATATAGATATAGGAGATATACAATAATAAAATACTAAAATAAATTCAAGAATGATCAATATGTCAATAAATAAGAATACTAATGACTAAGTGAGTGAGTACCAGTTTTAACATGTGATCGGCTTGGGAACTTGCACAAGGATAAAGGCGAGTTAATCATGTGTGCGGTGTATGATTAACACTCACAAGGAATAAGACATGCACAAGGAGGGTATGATCACATATCTACACTAAATACTCCCCGCCCCCGACTGGTATAGTGGATCCAACCATGGTACGTTATGACACGGAATTCACTGTAATACCCCGTTCTGCTCTAGCGGACTGCCGTCTCAATCGGCAAAAGTGCAGTTGTCCCGACCCGCTTTGCCTCAAACGAGAAGCAAAGGATATCCAGACTTGTCCCTACAGGAATTCGGCTTAGGCTTTCCGAGGCTCGCTTGACGTATCGCTCTACCGAGGCCAATCATCGCTAAAGTGGGTGGCTACGGTGAACTTGTCTTTGCTTAGCCAGCACACATAAAATCTAGAATATTTATGCTAGTCGCTAGGTGATTCACCCCCTGCATGCTAATAAGAATCCAACGCACCTAACTAAGGGAATAATCCTAACTTGTATTGCTTATGCTAGAACATGGAAATTGAAATACTGCTTATAGTTAGACCCTCGCATGCTAAGTCCCTAACGGGTCTAACTCTCGGCTTACCTTCGGGTCCGAGAAAACGTGTTTACTTATGCCCCTTAGAAACGCATGCTTGTCTGCTTGAATGTTGCCTTGTTTTCATCCAAACCCCGGGAGACTACTAAGTAGTCGTCCTGTGCATGATTGAACCTGCAAGTATCCGGGACCGTTAGGTCACCAGGCAGCCCCGAACCAGAGGAATGCATCAAGGCAAGACTCATTCAGGTATTCATATCTCTGCAAGTCTCCCTCGAGCGGGCTTACAGCAGCCCAGGAGACTGTGCATATCCAATGACTAAGTGAATCATGATTCAAGTATCCCATGTACTCGTGTACTCGTGTTCCCGTGCACTCGTATTCTAGTGCACGCGTGTTCTCGTGTTCTCGTATATATCGTGATAATTGAAAGACCCAAAAGAAAGTACATATCGCAGACTAGTTCCACGGACGGTCACCGGGGCACTGGGGCCGATCCGGTCCGGATGGAGCTCGTGTATAGTCGTCGTGATCGGGACTGGGTAGCTTGCAGCACATCGTATACTCTCGTAGCATGCTATCCTTGTCCTCTACTACGTCCATAAATGGCTATGCCAGCGACTCGTGTTCATATAGATAAGTCATCCTCGCTTAGCGGCTATCCGCGTGCGAGTCATTGCATCGCATCAAGAAATAACTGAACACCTGAACGATCAAGTTATAATGACCCTCGTGTTTACATATGCTATGCCTCCTGAATACTTATACTTACATGTGCTTGAATTAACAATGTTTGCCTTGGACAGGGAAGGAGATGGTAAGCCTCGCCATGTTTCCTCTCATATTGCATGGCACACTGCCCGGCACGAGTTAGGCTATTCAATGTTTGCATGAAACTGATCCAAAGGCAACTAGATAGACAACTTAATAGTTGGTGCACGGAACTTATATTACGTGTTTGGATTTGTCGAGCGGGCGAGTAGCTTCCCCACAAGTGCATTCAATGTACTGATAATCCACCAGTTTGTATGCAGGGTGCAGGAGAACCTCGTTCGGTGCGGATGCCTCCTTCATACGTGCTAAGGCCAGGAGTTCCCTCTGAAGCCTTGGAACGGTGCGTCCGGAACAGAAGCACATATACAAGACATAATATTGGAACATAGCCCAAACTCGCCTGAATATCGCCTGTACAATCATTCCACAATTGTAGCCATTTGGCACGCTTTTACTGTTTCAGAGAGAGAGGCTTGAGCGACTTGTAATCTCGGCTAAACTTCGCTTGTAACACTTTTTATTATCAATAAAAGAGCTTGCTTTACTTCAACTTGTGTTTTAATGCTTTCGCTATATTGTCGACTCAGTGAACCTGTTACCAAATCGCTATGCGTTTATGATTCCGCTGCACTCGGACAATCTGTGCGACTCTGTGGCTTAGAACTCTTATCGCCAGCCAATGGACCATGGCCTTACACGGGCGTGGCTCACGCTCGTGCGGCATCACGCCCGGATGGGTCAAGCGATCGTTCCACGGGAGCGCTGGCGAGGGTGATTCCCGCCTAGCGGGAACGGCCGATTTGCCTGCGGGAGATCGGGGCGTGACATAGTGGTATCAGAGCCTGGCTTCTACGCCTTTGGACTTTATTTTCGATATCTCTATTTTGAAAGCTCGTTCGTGGGTTATGTGCATGCTCTCTCTCAATGCCTCGATGGGATGTTCCAACAATAAGTCTAAATACTTTCAAAATACGTTTTGAATAATATGCTTGCTTGTATGATGCTGCTATGCTGCGAGTAGCCTTTGTGCCAACCTGTACGAACCCTTGAGAGTATCGCTAGTAGCTTGTCCGATTTTACTAACTCTAAGTTTAGTTGAATGCATCTATTCGAGGGATGCCTTGAACTAGTGCACCATCCAAGACTTAAGAAAAGGTGAAACTCGAGTGCTAAGACTTCGCTATCACTAAGCTGGTTGACGTGCTCACGCTAGAAATGCATTTCGAAAGTACGCACGATCCAGTCTAAGCGATATACTGATTTTGACGCTTGTGCAAGTGAATATCCAAATAAACAAGTACAACGGCTTGTCTAGGATTGCCTCAACCCTAGATTACTGCTTGTCCTCAGTAAGTCTCGAGGACGAGACTTTTTCTGAGTTGGGTAGGATGTAACACCCCGTTCCGCTCTAGCGGACTGCCGTCTCAATCGGCAAAAGTGCAGCTGTCCCGACCCGCTTTGCCTCAAACGAGAAGCAAAGGATATCCAGACTTGTCCCTACAGGAATCCGGCTTAGGCTTTCAGAGGCTCGCTTGACGTATCGCTCTACCGAGGTGAATCATCACTAAGGTGGGTGGCTACGGTAAACTTGTCTTTGCTTAGCCAGCACACATAAAATCTGGAATATTCATGCTAGTCGCTAGGTGATTCACCCCCTGCATGCTAATAAGAATCCAACGCACCTAGCTAAGGGAATAATCCCAACTTGTATTGCTTATGCTAGAACATGGAAATTGAAATACTGCTTATATTTAGACCCTCGCATGCTAAGTCCCTAACGGCTCTAACTCTCGGCTTACCTTCGGGCCTGAGCAAACGTGTTTACTTATGCCCCTTAGAAATGCATGCTTGTCTGCTTGAATGTTGCCTTGTTTTCATCCAAACCCCGGGAGACTATTAAGTAGTCGTCCCGTGCATGATTGAACCTGCAAGTATCCGGGACCGTTAGGTCACCAGGCAGCCTCGAACCAGGGGAATGCATCAAGGCAAGACTCATTCAGGTATTCGGATCTCTGCAAGTCTCCCTCGAGTGGGCTTACAGCAGCCCAGGAGACTGTGCATATCCAATGACTAAGTGAATCCTGATTCAAGTATCCCGTGTACTCGTATTCCCGTGCACTCGTATTCTCGTGTTCTCGTATTCTAATGCACGCGTGTTCTCGTGTTCTCGTGTATCTCGTGATAATTGAAAGACCCAAAAGAAAGTGCATGCCGCGGACTAGTTCCACGGACGGTCACCGGGGCACTGGGGCCGATCCGGTCCGGATGGAGCTCGTGTGTAGTCGTCATATTCGGGACTGGGTAGCTTGCAGCGCATCCGGTACTCTCGTAGCATGCTATCCTTGTCCTCGACTACGTCCATAAATGGCTATGCCAGCGACTCGTGTTCATATAGATAAGTCATCCTCGCTTAGCGGCTATCCGCGTGCGAGTCATTGCATCGCATCAAGAAACAACTGAACACCTGAACGATCAAGTTATAATGACCCTCGTGTTTGTATATGCTATGCCTCCTGAATGCTTATACTTGCTCGTGATTGAATTAACAATGTTTGCCTTGGACAGGGAAGGAGATGGTAAGCCTCGTCGTATTTCCTCTCATGTTGCACGGCGCACTGCCCGACACGAGTTAGGCTATTCAATGTTTGCATGAAACTGATCCTAAGACAACTAGAAAAACAACTTAATAGTTGGTGCACGGAACTTATATTACGTGTTTGGATTTGTCGAGCGGGCGAGTAGCTTCCCCACCAGTGCATTCAATGTACTGATAATCCACCAGTTTGTATGCAGGGTACGGGAGAACCTCGTTCGGTGCGGATGCCTCCTTCGTACGTGCTAAGGCCAGGAGTTCCCTCTGAAGCCTTGCAATGGTGCGTCCGAAACAGAAGCACATATACAAGACATAATGTTGGAACATAGCCCGAACTCGCCTGAACATCGCATGTACCATCATTCCACAATTGTAGCTACTTGGCACGCTTTTACTGTTTCAGAGAGAGAGGCTTGAGCGACTTATAATCTCGGCTATACTCCGCCTGTAACACTTGTTATTATCAATAAAAGAGCTTGTTTTACTTTAACTTGTGTTTCAATGCTTTCGCTATATTGTCGACTCAGTGAACCTGTTACCAAATCGCTATGCGTTTATGATTCTGCTGCACTCGGACAATCTGTGCGACTCTGTGGCTTAGAACTCTTACCGCCAGCCAATGGACTACGGCCTTGCACGGGCGTGGCTCACGCTCGTGCGGCATCACGCCCGGATGGGTCAAGCGATCGTTCCACGGGAGCGTTGGCGAGGGTGATTCCCGCCTAACGGGAATGGCTGATTTTCCTGCGGGAGATCGGGGCGTGACATTCACTGGGTAGGTAGTTAATCTCCCCAAGAATCAATATCTGTACATGTACATAAAGAACAAGGAAACAAGGCTTGCACAAGATATACCATACATACCAAGGAATAACATCTCACGACGAGATTCGAATATACCAATCCGTGTAACCATCGTGTCAAGAAATCAAGATATATGCACTAGATACAAGGAACATGAGGATATCATAAATGAAAAACTATCGGAGAATGTACTCATCTAAAATACGGTAAACAATTTCATAGATATCTGGTACGGTGCCTCGAAGACCTAGATATGGAATATAATATCAATACAAGGTTTCGGGATAAAAATAAACTAAACTGGTCAACATCAAGGTCAAAAAGCCATTTCAAAGTTAAAATAGTCAAACTAGGTCAACTCTAAGTAAAACTGGTCAAACTTGATCAAACTACATATTTCTAGGTTGTATGAGTCTATCTCTAGGATATTGGGTCCATACACTGTGTAACTAAGCCACACTAGCTAAACTAAGATACTAGGGTACCATATCGCAAGATACGCAACCAAATAGATATGAAAATATTATATTATGCATATTCAATCAATATTATATATACTAATCCTAATTACAAATGCTAAGTGGATACCTTGGCTTTGAACCAACGCGGTATCGCACCACTAAACCCCCATCTTGATACTCAAATCCAATACCTTGAGTGTCGACTAAATACCCTGACATTTACCTTGGCATCTCAAGGTAATGCGATTCCTAATATATATTACTGCCCAACACTAAACTATAACTAATATATTAACTAATACCATTATCACTAGCTATACTAACTACCAACTACTAATGTATGTATATATATATATATATATATATATATATATATATATTGTTATCTATATATACTAGAGATAGCTATTTAGTGATAGGTATATACATATCTTTTGTGTACTTCTAGTTATGTATGTATGTATGTATGTATGTATGTATGTATGTATGTATGTATGTATGTATGTATGTATGTATGTATGTATGTATGTATGTATCTATATTTGAACATAACTACTAACTAAGTACTAACTACTACAACATTAAGGAACTACTAGCTAACCTCTAACTACTAAACTACTGTCCATACCTTGTTGTTACTGTGCTGATACTGGTACTGGATGTTGCTGAGTTGTTGATACAACTGCAGTTGCTGCTGCTACTGGAGCTCTCTAATACTTGCTCACTGTTAGCTCTTGTTGTTGCTGCTGATGTAGCTGCTGCTGCTCGTGCATATGCTACTAGTTGCTGCTGCTCTCGCTTTGCAGAAAAGCCGTCTTTGGAATGTCCTCTCTCCGTACCTTGATCTGAGGATAGCCTGATCTGAGATCGATCTCCGAGAACACACTTAGCGGATCCAAATAAATCATCGATGTGCGACAATGGGTACTTGTTCTTTATCGTTACTGCATTATCGATACACAAGCCTACCGTCCCTGAAATCAATACGCAAACGTACCGTCTCGTCTTTCTTCAGCACCATACGATGGGTACTCCCCATGGAGAAACACTAGCCCGACTGAAACCCTTGTCTAAGAGGTCCTCTACTATGGACTTTTAACTCAACCAACTCTATCGGTGCTAGTCTGAAGACGAAAAAAATAACTGGCTCGGCTCTTGGAGTCAACTCTATAGCAAACTCTATCTCTCTGTCAGGTGGCAGGCCTGGAAGATTATCTAGAATCACATCCTCAAACTCTGATATAATACGGGGGTACACTGGTTCACCTTCTGCAACATGTGCCTCTAAGGTAGATGGGCACCATGCTTCCGGGCTGCCTGAAGTAACTCAAACTCAGGGTAATCTGGTGGTCATAAATAATGTAATCACGTCGACAATCTCGTGTCGCGTGGTATTGGCTCAACCAGTCCATGTCTAGGATAAGGTCTTAGTCTAGACTAAATCTCATAATAATTTCTCCCGTTCTGTTTCCAACATTAATCCTCAAAAAGAAAAAAAAATCTTGCCTAATTTATAATTTCTCTTCTCCTCAAGGTCTTCCCTAAAATTTTATTCCTCAAATTTCTTCTTTTCGTTAGTTATCTCTCCAAATCACATAGTACAATAATGGTATCACTCAAGCACATACTAGAATTCCGGGAATCAGATCATTATCTTCCAAGTGAGAGCCTAAAATTTTATCTTCTCTAGTCCATAATGTCATTCTTGGTATTGCTAGCATGTACAACCACTATTTTCCAGCATCGGGCTATGCATTTCCTTAATTTATTCTAGGTCTTGATCAACAATCTTTCCAGCTCCGCGTACTTCCAAGATCACTGCTATCTTAAGTACGAATAGGGTACTACTGGCTCTAATTCTCTTGCTAGCCTTCCATACAAGTTCTAGAATCCAAAAGAACCTATCTGCCTACCCTACTAAGGGTAACAATCTTCTCAGAGATTATTGCACAAACCACGTCTTTTGCCGTCTGAACTACAATCTTCTTCTGGAGGAAACCATCAGGCGCAAGCGTCCGTCTTCCCGAATAATAGGGGATGAGAAACAATGATATTGATATTGACGGAAATTGAACGAGTACAAATTGGAAGTCCAAGGGCGATAATCACATACAAAGTGAGTTTTTAAAATCGATTATGGATTGAGATCCTACTCAAAAATCATAATACTTATTCCTAATTTGCAGGCTCGCTTGGCACAGTCAGGTGACCAAGACGATTTAAATTGGACCTGCATGGGCCACCACAAAAATATGTCACGCCCAGTCCCAAAATACGTAGGACCAGGAATACTTGACACGCCAGCTACGCATTCGACCAGACTCTGGTCTGACTCGAATACGTATAAGCTGTATAATATAAAGGGCACAATCTAAATTTCTCGTAAATGTAAACCTCTATGTCTCAATCCACAATGTACAGCAGTATACAAGAAAGAGTTATATGTGCTAGAGTCGGCCGCCCAATAACACACTAACTCGAATAGACTCGAGAAGAAGTATGAGTCTATAAAAACTAGGCTACAACAGCAGATGAATAATCAATGTACAACAAACATAATGCCGGTAGATAAGAGGTGAGTACCTGGTACCATGCTCGCAAGACATACAACTCCAACAGCAACTCCAAATGCTCCGTATTCATCTATGCTGCAAAACTGGCAGGGAACCAGGTCCTCAGAGGGACGTAACAAGGTACAAAAATACAGCATGCCAAGTAAACAGAAAGTACAAGTGCAACGATAGGGTACTCTATCATAACCAAACAAGTGTGATACAGTTTAAAGACAATGTTCGAGGCGTGGGCTGTCCAAAATAAAATCGTAGCTCCGGACACGAAAATACACGGCACGTACCGCAGCTCCGGGCAAAGAGTTACATGGGTGAAACCACTACGCTAGATACAGGATCACAATATAATTACTACATAAATATATAAGCGCGTGCAGAGGAGCCCAAGCATCTAGTAACTGTCTTCCCCTTCCCAAGCGGTCAACGATTGTGCGTTGAACCTGAACCTCTAACTGCAGTCTCGACACACAGAATTAACTCAACAGACGCGACCCTAAGGTCATCCCAGTCTCTGGTCATGATGTCAGTATCAGGATACAGGAATCTGGCAAGATCACAGTGTATGAGTGTGTCCTGGGATATCGATATACTCAGGTACGTACATCGAGGTGTTACAAACATCTAACATTCATTCTAAAATGTCACGACGAACGTCTGTACCCTATTGTGATCTGGACGCGAAGTATCGATCGTAAACACAAGTACGCGCACAATGTACATAAAGAAACAATAATTATCTGTAATCTGAAATACAGGGTGGCAATGTACACTTGCCTGCGTGCGACTGCTGATGACGGGGATCTTGTACCACGTCAAAGTCCTCAGGTCCCGCAGTACCTAGAGATGAGATACAAACCAGTAATCAATAATCTGTTCCACGACAGACAGGGATGCGTCACACATCTACACCTAAACTCAGTCTCAAACTTAAATAGTTAACTACTAATTTTACGGTCGTCAATCTCTGATCCTAGATCCGAATAATAGCTATCTCAAAATCAATCACCTGTATAATATCATCAGACCCAGTCTTTAATCATTTACTATCAACTATCACTCATCTTAAAACTACTCCTCGATCAATTCTACTATTATTCCTTAGTCTACTATATTCTTCACGATATTTAGTTAATCTACCCATGATCAAATCCTCAGTTTCACCTCAGTGTTCACAGACGTTAACATGTACATTTACTGTTGTCCTCAATTACATAATTAATAATTATTAAACTTTCCGTCCCATATCATCATTACTAATTCACAATAAATTACCTGTCCCTCGATGACAGATCATCGTATTAATTTACAACAATTTAATTTGCTCAACAATATTGACCAATAGTGTAGATATAAATTTTAATGCCCTAACATCTCAAGGTATCCCAATATCATGAACTCAATATATATATTCGAATGCCTTGTATATAACTCTTGCATTTTCCACCCTAATACATGTATATCCATTAATTTCCATTCATCATGTATATATATACTATGTCCTTAATCAAATCATTTCTAAACCTTTAATAATTGATTTAGTATTTCACCATCCATGTATCATATTTATAATATTTAGTTATGATCAAACCCTAAACTTAAACCTTTAAAATCCTAAAACTCCCATATAAATAAATAACTCCAATCATAAACACTAAACTAACATACCCAAAACAATTTATACAACAATAAACTTCAACTTAAAAACACAATACAATATATAAAATATAAAGAGGGGGGGAGGGAGTCGTATACCTCGACGACGAGGTTGCTGGCCGGAACGGACAGCTGGGAGCCACGGGGAGGACGGGCACGCCGGAGTGAAGTGGACGATGGAGGGTGGTGTAATGGGGGTGGCAGTGATCGAGAGGGTGGCCGGAGTAATGGGCAGTGCTGGTGGCGTGTGGTGGAGAAGTCGTGGTGCGGGGACCTCGTCGGAGAAGATGCAGACGAGGGTGGTGTGGGGAGTGGCTCATGGTGATGCTCGTCGGAGTAGGGTGGTTGGACAGGAGGAGTCGGGTGGCTGCATTACTCCGGTGAAGTGGGGCTTAGGATGGGGAAGAAGCTCGCCGGAGCTCGGGGGGTTGCTGTACAGGCCGGTCGGCTGCTGTGGGCAGCTGCGGGGGATGCACCGCCGAAGCGGGGTGCGGTAGATGATGGCCATGGCAGATCGGCTCGTGGCTGGAGTGGCTCGGGCGGCCGGAGTCCATGGCCGCGGGAATGCAGCAGTCGGCGCTGCTGCTCGACCGGAGACGAGGGATGCACAGACAGCAGACCGGAGGTCTCGTGGCTGCGCCGGACTTGGTAGCCCGCCGGAGCTCGAGGCAGTGGGCGGCAGGCTCGTCGGTGCAGAGCTCGAGCGGCGGAGTGGAGGAGATTGGGGAGCGGGCTCGACGCTGTTGGGCACAGCCGAAGCAGCGGCGGGTGGCGCTGAATTGCTCGGCCGGAACGGGTAAAGAGTGCGGGCTCGAGCGACGGGTGGAGGTCAGCCGCCGGACGATGCCGCGGGCTGCCCAGGCCGGAGTAGGGGTCAGCCTGGCCGGAGGGAGCCCTCCCTGGAAGAAGAAAGGAAGAAGAAGAAGAAAGGAATGAGAAGAAGAAGAATGGAAAGAAATTTTGGCTGATGTTTTATGGAGGAGGAGGAGAAAGAGAATAGGGTGGGGATTTCCAAGGTATTGGGATTAGGGCCTGCTTGGGGAGTTGTGAGGGTGAGGTAATGTGATGTTTTATAGGGGAGTGGTGAATAGATGGAGGGTGGAAATTCTCCTATTCAAAATGGAGGGCTTAGATATGTCATGAAGAAAAATAATTTCTTCATGAGGAGTGGAGTGGTGGAAGAATGTAATTCGGACCAAATTTTGTGACCTCTCTATTTGGTTTTGGCCAATGGGGTGAGGGCACCTAAAATCACTAAATTATAACTTAGCCCCTTAAATTCGAAAATTTGCACGAACACATAAAATGACGCCAAAATTGTGGAGAAAATTATGGGTGATGATTTGCATGGCGAGGGGGTGTTGGAGGTTTGGCACGGGTTTAATTTTATGGCCATCAGGATTAATTACGGATAAAAATAGGATTAGGAAAAATTGGTATCCCTGATTTAAATAGAATTAAAGTGTCCCACGCTTTTAAATTAAATAGGGGCACTTGGGGTCAAAATCCGAAAATAACGCAGAGGTCCAAAATGGTGGGGGCTTGGAGTCAGTCTTCGACCATTTAGTTGGTCCGGCTCAATGGGTTAAGTTGGTATCTCTAAATTGAGAGTAACGACACAGGTGTCCGATACGGAATTAAAGATGGATTACGGTTTCAGAAAATTGTGCAATTAATTTAGAGCACAACGAAATCTGATTTTGAGTGACGGAAAAGTCCAGTGCCTAATTTGGCGGGTCAAGTCAGAAGTACGATATTTTGATGGAATTTATGGGCTGATATTGGGCTCCAAATAATTTAGCAATGATAGGACGCGCCAAGGGTTTTAATGAATTAAAATAGCAGACAACCTTAACTCCACTCTAAACCTCAACATTTGCTGCTAAAACCAAAATTTTCCAAATCCAACCCTGACTATCTACAGAATAAATCGAAGGGGTTTACAATTTTATACCACTTGTGGATTTGATAGTCATATTACAGCGTACATATGGGTTATGGTTTCCATATATTGGAGTTGTCATATCTATGCGGCTGGCATGCTTACGTGTCCTAGTCCTAGGTATTTTGGGACTGGAGCGTGACATGTTTTTGTGGTAGGCCATGCAGGTCGAGAGCATATTGTCTCGGTTACGTTACTGTACCGAATAAGCCTGCACCTAGGAATAGAGTATAGGATCTCATCCACAATTGACTATGATTCGCTCTCCTTCCAATCCATCCTATTTGAATAATTGTATCCTGCTTGATTCCTGTACTTCCCTGATAATTCCTTCAGTATAGCCCCCCTCCTAGAATATATAAGTCCATGTTGTTAGATGATAAGTAAGGTAACCTTCCTATTAAGAGTACCACTAGAGTATTGACACACCACTAAGTTAGAATATCTAGTGAACCCTAGAATTCCTTATCTATAGATTGGTTTACCATTACCCCTTGATGTATTATGAAGACTTGAGAGTAGTATAGACACTACTAGAGTTAGCTAGAAGTTTTACCATAATGTTTGACCCTAGTATTGAGGAACCAATAGAAAACCAAAATTTAAAATTAGGACTGAACCTAACCTTCATAGTTAGATAGTATGGGAGAACTATAAACTTAGATCATTGTCTTATTATTAGTAGACAGCACCTTAGGAAGCCTAGAGGAATGTAAATAATACTTTCTCCTTAATCATACCTCGAACATAGCAACTAGCATACCACTCCCTCTTAGAAAACTATGATGCTATCTAGAGCCCTCTATTTTAATTTCATATATTGTTCCTCTGCGACCTTAGCGTTCGCTAATTGCGCGACGACTAAATTTTGTTCTTCTTTCCTTCATCTTTCAACTCATGCCACCTGACACCTCTGATTGTAGGCCAGGTGATTTTATTCTGTGATTAGGGACATATAGTTGCTAGGATTATAGTTGTTAATGTTAAATTTTGAATTTGTGTGCTTAGTAGTTAGAACTTGATGGTTTAAGTTATTCTTGTAGATTGTGACCTGATGATTATCCCTTAGTTTTCAAATTGCGTAACATGAACCCCCACCTCGATACGAGTTATATCCCCTTCCCCCTTGAAGGCCAGTAACTTTCCATTCTTACTATTGACACTTGCTCTATAAGTGCCATGACTAAGACTTAATACGACCATGACCTATGTAATGTAAGAGGATACCCTAATAAGTACCAAGACCCCTTCTCATAGACCTTAACAGGAATTTCTACGGTATCCTTAAGACAATTAAAGTATTAGTTTACTGTTATAAGTTGGGTAGTATACCTCACAACCTAGTATCACATAGTCTTTTGACCTATTATTGAAGTAAAACTGAATGACATTAATTGTATGGTAGCGTAAGACGATAATGTTTATTCAGACTGTAGAAATTAGAAGCCCATACCCCTATTTGGTCGACTATCGACTTAGACAAGGAGTTAGTATGACAGCTGTAGAGATTGTAAGAGTCTTATCTTCTTTGAGAACTTGAATTATTTTATAACTTCTCTCATCATAATCTAGCGTACTTACATTTTCTGTACTACCTTGATTTATGCTGCTATTATAGCCTAGTTTTTGCAAGCTTATTCTTTTATCAAGCATGCTCATGACATATGTATTATTGGGTGCACACAATGATACAATTGCCTAATCAGAATCGGTGTATTAAGGTCTAGCTAACCTTAGTGCACTTGGTTCGCTCTTCGCATGACTACTTTACGTGGATTGAGATATATGGTAGTAGACGAATATACTTGCCCCTAGACATGTCTGGCATATCGTATCGGTTACATAACTATACTTATACGAGCATGTAAATAGGAAATTACTAAAAATTGGATTTCAATCCACAACTGCCCGACAACTCTCTTTTCGAATTCTTTAATCTCTTTGAACCTCGTACTTGTATTCTATCACCTTCACCTTGAATTCTTTATTATTGCTCTCCGTCTTCCCTTATTTCGGAAAGACGAAACCTCGTGCTTGGTATAAGTTGACACACTGATAGTACTAGATAGACCCCATAAGGCTAATCACATGACTTAGTGACTCTCTTTTATAATTGATTGAGGGCATATCATAGGTGATATGTTTGGTGTTAAAACGTTGAGGATTGAATAACGTGGTTAAATAATTGAGGAATAGTTTTCCTAGATGTATAGTCGTAGGTGATAGATGGATAAATTTTAAGTTGGGTAGATTGTGAAACCCTCACCCAAAATTAGACCTACTTGGCTGAAATAGTGAGACTAAGGCTAGATTGAGTCCAGTTAGAGATAGAACATGTATTTTATTTAATTTTTGTAATAATTATATCACTTAGCGCATCTTACCGTTGCTTCGATAATTGGAGCACTACACTAGCCACTGTCTTCCTACAAACTTCACATCCTTGTCTTAGACATGTCCGCCATCTATTCTGACATTTGTCGTAACTTATAATTAAACTCCCTTGTACTATATTTTGGTCGTGCAACATCGCCCCCTCATTTAAATCTAGTCTTGCATTTTAAACAATGCAAATCTTATACCATCCTTGACTTTCTACCGTGGCTTAGTTTTAATTTCGAGGACAAAATTTTTATAAGTTGGGTAGAATGTAAAACCCATAATCCTAAAAACCCTATTAATCCTTTTTTATTAATTATTAATTTAATTATAGTAATTATGAGCTAATTAGGAGAAATAGATTTTATTTAATTTTATTTTAGGTGTTTGAGAATTTAGGAGATTTATGGAGCCGGTATAAATTTTTCCTAATTTATTTCATGTAGGAGACCCTTTGGACAGTTGCTAGCTTAATGGTATGCAATAATATAATTTTTTAGAATTTTCTTATATATATATATATATATATATATATATATATATATATATATATATATATATATATATATAAAATAGTAATTAGAAAGGAAAAAGAAATGAAAAAGGAAAAGGAAATAAATAAAAAAAAATTTACTAATTTACTAATGGATTAAAACCCATTATCACCAAAACCACTTAACCCCTTAGCAAACTACAGCCCATAGAAACTCTCCTCCCCCCCCCCCCCGCACGGAATGCACAGCACCCCCCCCCCCTTTTTCTTTCTCTATCATCCTATATATATAAATATATATATATAACTCTTAGACCCCCCAAACCCTAACCCTAATTCCTTTCCCATCTCTCACTCTCTCTCTCCTCGCCGACACAAAGTCGCCCACGCCGCCGCCTGGAACCGTCAGCCGGCCGCTCGCCGCGCGAGATCCCTCGCGCGCAGCAGAATTTGAACTGCGGCGAAGCCCTGTTCAGGCTCTGTTTCTCGTCACCTCGCTGAACCAAACTCGACCCCGTCTTCACCGATATGATCCTCACCTAACCCTCTTCAATATTTGTATGTTATTTTACCTTGAACAGCGTGTAACCCAAGGCGAAAATAGCGTCCAAGTTGACGGAAAAATACCACTTTTTGGGTATCGCAGAAAACTGCGGTGACCACCTATGTTTCCGGATTCGTATCTCCCACCACAGAGATCCGAATCCGATTTTTCTTT
Source organism: Iris macrosiphon (assembly GCA_036927795.1). Lineage (NCBI taxonomy): Eukaryota > Viridiplantae > Streptophyta > Magnoliopsida > Asparagales > Iridaceae > Iris > Iris macrosiphon. Next base: position 162,419,890 of record JAYESA010000009.1, on the reverse strand, counting down.
TTGGTATGCGGAGACCACTTGACCTAGTTTAATTTTTATGAATTAACATTAGATTATTAACTGCTATAGGTAGAATTAAATTTATTGGAAAACCCCGAAAACCTACTTTTTCAAATTTCCAAAAGTTGTGAAACGGAGTGCGCCCCGACAAACGGGACCGCTCCGCCGTGTACCAAGTATACCAAACGGTGCGCACAGTATACCCGGACACGTGAGAGTTCACGGAAACTGATTCGGACGCGTGTGCGCGTCAAAATCAGCCCGTAACCGCGGACAAACTCCGTATCGCAAATTTTATGAAAGTTGTGCGCATTTTGTGCACGCCCGTCAGATTGTGACGAAACTTATGTCACTGGAATCGTGGTAACGCGATGGTCCTGTGACCCAATTTTCACGCAATTCTGAGACAGTTGACCAAGTCGCCAATTGGCGGGCCCCACGGTTGACTTTTTGGGCGAAATTGTGTTCGGCACATCGGAATTCACATTTAGACATACCGTTGGGTTCGTATTGACATTTAGAATTGGTTTGACTTATAATTTATCCCATTTAGAGACCTTCACCCTTGGCACGTTTTTCGGTGCAAAGTGGGCCACACGTGGACCCCACTTTGACCCAAAATTACTGTTTTGCCCCTGTGTCCAAATTGGACGAAAGGAAAGTGCTTTCTAGCTATTTTGCTTATTCTGGGAACGTTGGTGATATTTATTTTAGCATCCGAAGATATTTGTTCTGAGGCCATGGCTTCCGATCCTGTATGTTGGACTTCTGGACGTTACACTTTGCAGCTTTCTTACCAGGCAAGATACCTTGCCAAATTGCTTACAGTATTTTTTATGCTTATTTTACTTCTGTATATTTATTGCATATCTGTATATTTCTTGAATGTGTAGTTTTTTTTCAGTCATTACTATATATATTAGATATGTTGACACACACATGGCACTTAGCATCATAGAGGACAATCAGTAGGCGTATAGGCTTTAACCACTGGTAAACTGTAGTAACTAGCACGCACTATGGTGGTCGTGTCCAATGGTTACTACCCCCGAGGTATGTCGATTGATGGAGTCACGAGGGTCGCTACCCCAGAGGTATGTCGGCTGTTGATGTTCTAGACGGGTGTGTATGTTGTGAGGCTTAGATCGAGTAGCCTACCCTTGCCCATACGTCGAAAAGTTGTCCTTATTTGCATTCATATAGGTTGTCTTATACAGCATACTTACATATTTTCTACCTATTATGCATGTTTACTATATTCAAATTGGCTTGCTTCTATGTATCTTGTTACGTCCCTCTGAGGACCTGGTCCCTTCCAGGTGTATCTGTTCTTGAGTATTCGCAGGAGCGCAGATTTAGATGGTTACATATATTTCGAGGATGTCTTCTCTTCGAGCCCCGTGATCGTTAGCTGGTATTCTTATATTGTGTTTATTGTGTTATACTTTTCCATTCGAGTTGGTAGTGGATTTGTTTCCATCCAACTACCATCCTTAGATACTTATATGGAAATCTAGTTTCATAGTTACTAGTTATTTAGTTATATTAATTTTTTGTGGATGAGATTTAGATAGTACCCTGTAATTTATGATACATTTTATACCACTTGTGGATTTGATATTCATATTACAGCGTACGTATGGGTTATGGTTTTCATATATTGGAGTTGCCATATCCATGCGGCTGGCATGCTTACGTGTCCTAGTCCTAGGTATTTTAGGACTGGGGCATGACATTCTTATACTGGATTTGTCTCTAGCTTATTTTTGTAGTATTCTTTCAGACTCATTGATGTTATTATTTAGACTCATGAGTTGTATGCGACTATTCTATTATTTTATCTGATTCGTGCTCATTTCCATCTTAGATCTGTGATTGAGTATATTGTTATTGTTGGTGGCTCATTATATTATTAGATAGATTACCCAAATAGCGTTCTACCATCGATTCTGCGGCGTAAGCTGGGCGTTGTTCCCGACTTGCATCCCTATATCGGGTGTGGGTCATGACATATTTTTAGTGGTGGCCCGTGTAGGTTTATTCGAGGTCGTAATTAATGCGATTCGTAGTGGTGCTCTAAATTGAGTACCATTACGAGCCTGCGATAGGATATAGGCTATAGGCTGAGAATACTCAATCACATCTAGGAAAATTCTTTTGATTCAACTATTCTCCTTTGATATTGATACTTGGTCTCTTAAACTGTCCTTTCCTTGAGTATCTTACATCATGTGCCATATTGATCCTCATTCTGTCTTTTTATGAGACATACTCGGAGATACTTGTGGAGGCACGCAAGGTTAAGCGGAAGTTGGGTTTGAAGCCCAAGAAAGACTGTGATTCTTTGCTGGGGGCAAACAACAGTACAGTATCTGCCAAACATCCTTATTTCCAGTCCAGGCCTTTCCAGCGGCCACAACAACACCAGACTCCAGCTAGGGCGCCTTTTCACCAAGCACCACAGCAACAGAGATAGTTATAGCAAGCTTCCTGCCACTACTGCAAGAAGCACGGCTATATCTGGGAAGTTTGCAGGAGGAGGCTAGGAGTTTGTTTGTATTATGGTACTGAAGGGCATCAGTCGAGAGAGTGTCCTCGTTGTGCAGTTCAGGGAGCACCTTCAGCTCTGAGGGCACAGACGAGACCACATGTAGTACAACCGAGGGGACCGCTTTCGACACAGCAATAGCATTATGTCCAACATCAGCAGCAGGGAGGTGCACGTCAGGGAAGAGCATTTTCTATGACCGTCGAAGAGGACGAACCCACCGGAGATGTCATCGCAGGTTCTATTCTTCTTGATTCCATTCCAACTTTAGCTTTGTTTGATAGTGGTGCTTTCCATAGTTTTGTATCTGTTTCTTTTGCTCTGAAGCATGGTTTGGTAGCTGAGTCTTTGCTTAGGACTTGCAAGATCATGACCGGGGGAGGCATTATCCTTGTTAATGATAGTTGCAAGGATCGGAGAGTTACTCTAGGAGGCCGGGAGTTGAGTGCGTGTCCACTTGTAATGCCACTTCCGAGCTATGACATTATACTCGGAATGGATTGGTTGAGTAGGCACCGTGCTAGTATAGATTGTAGAGGAGGTAGAGTTTTGTTTGGTCCGCCAGGAGAGCCAGAGTTCGAGTTTGCTAGAGGAGCTGCAGAGCAGGGAGAAGGCATTATTTATGGAACTATGGTGGAATACAAGGAGTTGCCACATCCGTTGATAGCAGAGTTCTTGGATGTGTTTTCTGAGAAATTGCCAGGATCGCCGCCAGATCGAGATGTTAAATTTTTTATAGACTTGGTGTCAGGTGCAGAACCAATTTCACAACATGTCTATAGAGTAAACAACAATGAGCTGGTCGAGCTAAAGAAGCAGTTAGACGAATTGCAGGATAAGGGGTTTATCAGATCGAGTTCTTCACCGTGGGGAGTCCCGGTATTGTTTGTACCAAAGAAGGATGGATCGGTGCGTATGTGCATTGATTACAGGGTATTGAATAATCTCACTATCAAGAATAAGTACCCTTTGCCACGGATTGATGATCTGTTCGATCAGTTGAGTGGTGCCAAGGTGTTTTCTAAGATAGATTTGAGATCAGGCTGCCATCAGGTGAAGGTAAAGCCGGTAGACATATTGAAGACTGCTTTTAGAACTCGGTATGGTCAGTACGAGTTTATGGTGATGCCGTTTGGGTTGACTAATGCACCAGCGGTATTTATGAACTTGATGAACAAGGTTTTCCATCAGTACCTTGACAAGTTCGTGGTGGTGTTCATCGACGACATACTCATATACTTGAAGACACTGGAGGTGCACGAGGAGCATTTAAGGATTGTGTTGGATGTGTTGAGGAAGGAGAAGCTGTATGAGAAGTTGTCCAAGTGTGAGTTTTTCTTGGACAAGGTAGAGTTCTTGGGGCATGTTGTGGCTGGTGATGGTATTTCAGTGGATCCAAAGAAGATCGCAGCAGTGGAATCTTGGAAGACCCCGAGTTCGTTAGCAGAGATCAGGAGTTTCTTGGGATTGACAGTCTACTACAGGAATTTTATGCAGGATTTTTCGAGGATTGCCGAGCCGATGACCAGACTCACCAGGAAGGATATAGAGTTTGTTTGGATGGAGGATTGCCAGGTTGCTTTGGAGAAGTTGAAGAAGAGGTTGACGTCTGCTCCTATTTTGACATTGCCATCAAGGTCTGGAGGTTTCACTATTTATAGTGATGCATCGAGAAAGGTTTGGGTTGTCTTCTTTAGCAGAATGGGAAAGTGGTCGCCTATGCATCCAAGCAATTGCGTCCTCATGAGAAGAACTATCCTACCCATGATTTGGAGTTGGTAGCGGTCATCTTTGCCCTAAAGTTGTGGGAATATTATTTGTACGGAGAGCGTATGGAGATCTTCACAAACCACAAGAGCTTGAAGTACGTTTTCATGCAGAAGGAGTTGAACATGAGGCAGCGTCGGTAGTTGGAACTGATGAAATTTTTTGATATATCTTTGCAATATCATCCTGGGAAAGCTAATGTAGTTGCCGATGCTTTGAGTAGGTATCCGGTAGCTATGTTCTTGACGCAGGATCGATATTTGCTGGAAGACTTAGAGAGCTTGGGCATCGAGGTGATAGTTCCTGGTTGTGCTATGCAAATATGGGGATTGCAGATACATTCAGATTTGATGGACAGGATCAAGGCAGCACAGTATGAGGATATATCTCTGAGGAGCATCAGAGCTCAGGTGAGAGCAGGATTGGAGGATGATTTCACCATTGCTAAGGATGGATCTTTGAGGCATGGAGTTAGGTTGTGTATGCCTAGTGGGGAGCTGCGTGAGGAGGTATTACAGGAAGCGCATCACTCTCAGTATTCTATATATCCAGGTGCCAACAAAATATATCGGGATATACGAGAGAGTGCGTGGTGGTATGGCATAAAGAGGGAAGTGGCAGAGTTTATATCTAAATGCTTAGTGTGCCAGCAGGTGAAAGCCGAGAGGTAGAGGCCAGGAGGTTTACTTCTGCCATTACCCATTCCAGAGTGGAAGTGGGAGCATATTAATGGATTTTGTGTTCGGACTTCCACGATCACCAAGAGGGAAAGACTCGATTTGGGTCATCGTTGATAGGTTGACCAAGTCGGCCCACTTTTTACCTTTCAAGGTGGGTTTGTCTATGAAGAAGCTGACAGAGATGTATGTGAGGCAGATCGTTAGGATACATGGAGTTCTCGCCAGCTAATATCAGATCGGGATAGCCATTTCACTTCTCATATCTGGAGGAGTTTGTAGGAGAGTTTGGGCACTCAGCTCAAGTTCAGTACTGCATATCATCCCCAGACAGATGGGCAGTCAGAGAGGACTATTCAGACTCTTGAGAATATGTTGCGCACTTGTGTACTAGATTTTAGGGGTTCTTGGGAGGATCATCTCCATTTGGTAGAGTTTGCTTACAATAATAGCTACCAGGCTAGTATAGAGATGTCACCTTTTGAAGTTATGTACGGTCGAAGGTGTCGTACTCCCTTGTCATGGGACGCTGTTGGAGAGAGAGTTTTGCTTGGGCCAGAGATGGTTGTGGATGCAGCGGAGAAGGTTCAGTTGATCAGAGACAGACTTTGTGTGGCACAAGACAAACAGCGGCATTGGACTGATAGCTATCGGAGACCTTTGGAGTTCGAGGTATAGTTTAGATTTTGTTTTGTACTTGTTATTAGTTATTTGTTATAGATTATGTTCTTAAGGTGGTATTTTGTTCTAGGTGGGTGGTTTGGTGTTTCTGAGAATTTTTTCGACACGAGGCACGATTCACTTCGGTGGAGGCGGGAAGCTTAGTCCGCGATTCGTTGGACCTTTCACTATTCTAGAGAGGGTCGGTGCAATTGCTTATAGACTGGACTTGCCACCTGTATTGGAGGGAGTGCACAACGTGTTTCACGTGTCACAGTTGAGTCGGTACGTGGCAGATCCTAGTCATGTATTGGATCATTCGGAGATAGAGGTGGGCCCTACTCTTAGCTATCCAGAGCAGCCAGTTTAGATTCGAATTCGGAGAGAGAAGGTGCTGAGGAACTAGACTATTTCTTTGGTGTGCATCGCATGGAGGCATCACTCTCCGAGGGAGTCTACCTGGGAGAGAGAGGATGAAATGCGAGAGGGTTATCCATAATTGTTTGTGCCTTGAGGTATGTTCTTTCATAGTTAGTTCTGTTCTTTTGTTATGTTCTATTATTTTCTGGTGGTAGTTTTCGTTTTTGAATTTCGAGGACGAAATTATTTTAAGGAGGGTAGACTTGTCACTACCATATTTTTTAGGAAAGGATATTTTAGTAATTTTATATTTAATTAAATATTGTGCATGATAAATAATTATTATTGTATTATTTAATTATTATTAGATGTTAGTTATTTATTTTGGACTTGTGTTAGTGGACCTAACTAGTTTAGTTTAGACTCATGGACCAACATGTATTAATTGTTATATTTGAGCCCATTTAGAAAGCCCATTGATTAGGGGGATGATTAAAATTAACTAAACCATTAGACTAGAAGCTTACCTCCTTAATTATTTCTCATGAGAGGCCCCAAGGGGTATAATGAACATTACATAGTGACTTGAGGAAGGAGAAAGGGGGCCGGCCTATTAAAGAGGGGGGAATTTGTTTCTCTCTCCTCTTTTTATTTGCAAACTAGATCTAGAATTTCTCTCAACCAAATTCCTTTATTCCGACTTCATTTCCCTTCCAAATTTTATCTCAATTCATTACCAAATCACTATTGGAGACTAGTGGAGCAAGGATCTAGAAGGAGAAAGCAAGGATCTACAAAGAGGAGCAAGGATCTACAAGTTGGAGGCCAATTTTATCATATTTGGAGGTTGTATTGGAAATCCATCTCCCAATAGTTATAATTCAATTTTTTTTCTCTTAATTTAGGTTCTTAATCTGAGTTTTAACCATGAGAAATCAACCCATATGCATAGGCTACTCATAAGATTTATTTTTGTGTTCATAGGAGGCCTATTGAGAAAGTTATTGTGCATTTTGTGTCAATTTTGGGGAAATTTCGAGTTTGACAATTATTTTATGTGTTAATTGGTCCTATAGATCAATTTGGCATGTGCTTGTGTGTTTGGGGCTAGTATCATATCCACAATTAGGTACGTGTAGGTCGTATCATAACAATTTGGTGATATGTGTTGATTTTGGAGTTTTTCCTCCGATACGGGACTTTGAGCATGTCATATTTTGACACGGACACGTATATTTGTGTTTGACTCTTCATATTGTTCATAAATGATATTTTAGACTTGCTCGTGTCCTTCGAGATACGTTTGGATGTGTGGTGGACTCGTGTCGCAAGCGTATCCTAGAAATAGGTAGTTGACCATAGTTTGACTATAGTTGACCAAAGTTGACTTAGAGTTGACCGAGTTTGACTTTTGACTTAGAATTGACTTGTTGACCTAGAAGTTGACTAGTTTAACTTATTTTCTTTTCGGAACCTTGTATTGATGTTGTATTCCATATCTAGGTCTTCGAGGCACCGTATCAGACATCTATGAGACTATTCTTTGGACTTCTGGCGAGTACAATCTCTGATAGTTTCTCTTTTATGATATCCTCTATGTTCATTGTATCTAGTATAGATATCCATATCTTTTTGATATGATGGTTACACGGATTGGTATATCCGGATCTCGTCATGAGATGTTATTCCTTGGTATATGATGTATGTTGTGCAAGCCTTCTTTCATTGATTATCTTGTACATGTACAGACATTGATTCTCGAGAAGACTAGCTTTCTTCTTGGAGAATTTTGTGCCATAGCGTACCATGGTTGGATCTATTATACCAGTCGAGGGTGGAAAGTATTTTAGTGTAGATATGTGATCATACCCTCATTGTATCAAGTCTTGTTCATTAAATAGTGTTAATCATACACCGCACGTATGATTAGCCAGGCCATATATATTGTATCATGTTCCCAAGCCGATCACATGTTAAAGCTAGTAATCATACACTTAGTCATTAGTATTCTTGTTCATTATCATATTGTTCACTATTGTATTCATTCCAGTATTTCCTTATTTTATATCTCTCGTATCTATTGTGCATCTTGTATATTCACATCTATTTACTGTTACATAGTTTTTATCATTGATTAGAACTGCTGTTAGAGATGTACTATGCTCCTTTCCTGACTGGATATATTTTTCCTATATGACACTGAGGAGTGGTACCCTACATATTATGGACCCCAGGATGTTGGGAGCTTAGAGTCAGAGACTCTGGCTCAGGAGGGACTTATCCCGACTGCGACAGATGACCCGGGACTTATACCTTCTTAGTATTTCTTGTACTGGATTTGTCTCCAGCTTATTTTTGTAGTATTCTTTCAGACTCATTGATGTTATTATTTAGACTTATGAGTTGTACGTGACTATTCTATTCTTTTATCGGATTTGTACTCATTTCCTTCTTAGATATGTGATTGAATATACTATTATTGTTGGTGGCTCATTATATTGTTAGATAGATTACCCAGACAGCGTTCTACTGTCGATTCTGCGGCGTAGACTGGGCGTTGTTCCTGACTTGCATCCCTATATCGGGTGCGGGTCATAATAGTGAACACGAAGTACGTGAAAATCAATATACGATGGACACAATAGAATACATGTGAAGGAGTACCTACTGAACACGGTAAGGGGATAATATTTTCTGACAGGATCCATAGTACCAGTCCGTATAACCACTGTGTTCGAAGCAAGTATACAGTTCTAGAATATGTGATATATACACTATCATGAAATAAAAACTAACATAGAGATGTACTCGTCTCTGGTCCTGACAAAAGGTATGACTTGGTATCCGAGATGGTGTCACACAACCCTATATAGGAAATATCATATCAAATGGTGTAATGGACGATAAATGAGTTAAAGAATGCACTAATATAATTTTTAGGTCATACTTAGGTCATACTTAGGTCACACTAGTCCAATTAGGTCCAACTAGGCCAATGTTGACTTTTAGGGTCAAAGTAGTCGATATTAGTCAAAACTAGGTCATACCTATGTTTTTAGGTCCAATATTAGCTAATATAAAGATACTAGGTATCATATATCATATCGATACCTTATATTCATAACTATTACCTTATCCTCATAAACTATTATGCAACTTAAATATCCTAATTATGCACTAGTTGACAGATGAATACCAACCCTCTAATACCAATACTGACACCCTTACCACCTCAATCTCTCATCCCTTAATACTTATTAGTAACATCTATTGATACTCTGAAGTATCAACACCTCAACTTGCTAGTATCAGCCCCCAATGCCTATGTAGTAATCAAGATTAATCCCTCACTACTCATGCCTTAGCCTTCACCCCCTGCCGCCTATGACCTTCATTCAGGTATTCACATTTGAACACACCATTAACCTATTCTTCATTTAAAGAACTGATACAAAAGTAGCACTGCAACACTTAAGGTTGCAGCCTCTGAAACTGTTATCCCCCTCACTCACTGAACTGGAATGATTGATTCCCCTACTATCCATGCTTCAGTACCTAACTACAGTCTAAACAAGTTCACAGTAGTTCTTAATTCTGCAGAATTTACAAACCCCTCCATTGCACCCTGCCATGAACCCCAACACTCAAATATTGTTATCGTACCCCTTGTTGATACTCATCTCCCCCTACTTAACTCCATTCACCACAACAACAACTTCAGAACCACACTTAGGTAATAACTACAATAATACTACAATAATACAACACTAACCAAAACTCACTAAGAACAATAGCAGAAACTACCACAACATACTGCAACAACCCGATACCTCCTTGACTTGCTGTGAACCTGAGCATACACATGTTCAGTTTGGACTGAACTGTGCACTGTTAAGTTGGTTCTAGCACTGAGTGCAGCACAGAACACTCCCAAAAGTGAGGGTGACAATCCTACCCTCCTTAGAAATATTTTATCCTCAAAATTTAAGGAAGGAACCGACTACAACAATCAATCACAACAAGCAAGAAAGAATAATACCTCACGGCTCAAAAAGATAAGGGTATCGCTCGCGCATCTTGGCTTCTCACTCCCAGGTACTCTCCTCTAGAGTGATACCTCCACATGACGCGTACCAAAGGAATCGTCTGGTTCCACAGTACCTTCTCTCTGCGATCCAGAATCTCTACTGGCTTCTCTAGATAACTAAGAGTCGGACCCACCTCGATCTTCGAGTAATCCAATATATGGCTAGGATCTGCCACGTACCGTCTTAGCTGTGACAAGTGGAATATGTTGTGCACTCCCTCTAGTGCAGGCGGTAAGTCTAGTCTGTAGGCCACTGCCCCAACCCTTTCAAGAACACTGAAGGATACAATGTACCGTGGACTAAGATTCTCGCTTCCACCAAAGCGAATCGTGTCCTGTATCGACAAAATCCTTAAGAAAACCAGATCGTCAGCCTAACAAAAAACAAAGCCTTAGCACTCTATCTAAAAATAGGCAAACACAAGCAATACAATAAAATCTATTCCTCAAACTCCAACGGTCTCCGGTGGCTGGCCTGTAAACTCCCTCAATTTTTAATCTTTTAAATTTATTATTTTATTTAATTATAGGAATTTTGGTTATAACTTTAGCTAAATTAGAAATATATAATTTATTGATATCTTGAATAAATATTATTTGGTTTTAGTAATTAAAATATGTCAGAAAACTAATTTTTTGAAGGTAAAAGTATTTTTAAAGTATTTTAAAATTTCTCTACAATTTATTTTATGTGTAAACCAATTTTTGTATATATATATATATATATATATATATATATATATATATATATATATATATATATATATATATATATAAGAGTATAAAAGAAAAGAAAAAGAAAGAAATAAAAATGAAACCCAAACCCAAACCCAAATCCAAACCCAAACCCGAAACCCCTACCCCGACCCATCCGTTCGACTCCCGTAACCCCCCCTTAATTTAAAAGCCACCGCCACCATCACCATCAAACCACCATCACCTCCAATCCCTGTGCCACCGCGAGCGCCGGCCGCCACCCGCGCGCCTGAGCCCGCCCACGCGAAAGAATCGGTAGTAGCAGCGACAATCCCAGCATCGCATTTATGCCGTGGAAGAGTAGCAGCATTGACCCTCGTATCCCCGCATGAACCCCTGAAGCACCGTCGTCCTCCACGACGTCCATCGCGGACGATTTCTGCGTTTGGTAGTCAATCCCGTCGTGACGCGCGTGATCATGAAGTCAGAATTATGCGTTCGTTGCAGCAACTTTACACGTATTTTTAGAGTAATCCAACCATTGAATCGACGATCCAAAACCTCCAACGCAATCTCGGTATATAGATCTTTACTCATCTCCATTTTCAGTCGTTAATTCGATCGTTTGATAGATCAAAACTTATCGCAAAGTTGTGTATTTAAACTAAAATTATATTTACAGTCTCATGGCGCCACTTCGCGTACTTGTTTCTCCCTCGTTGTAACTCCATTTCCGGAACTATTTTCTCTGATTCACAGAAGATATAACCATCTTCATGCTTGTATAAATAGTTGAGAGTAATTCATAGATTTTATTGATCAAACCTTTGTTCCAAAAACCTGAAAAAAGTTAATATTTTCTAAATTTAGATTTTTTTGATACGGGGTGTATCCCGCCAAATGAGGCAACTTCGTCGCATGAGGATTACACCGAAAGGCGCATATCATTAATATGGACGTATGAGATTTTGCCGAACTTGATTTGGATGTGCGTGCACACAGGAATCAACGCATATCCGACAAAAAATACCGTATTGACCTATACCGACATATTATCATAATTTTGTGTGTGCTTGTCATTTCGCAACAAAATTTATTCCATAAGATTTGCAGTATTACGCTAGTCCTGTGACCCAAGTTTAGTTTGATTCTGAGAATGTTGATAAAATACCGTTTCGTGGGCTCCACGGTTTTACTAGATGGGTGATTTCGTGACCGGTTCACCGGAATCCAATTTCGGACACTCCGTTGAGTTTATGCCATCGTCCTAGAATCGTAAATACTAATTTTGCTAAATTTGGAGAACTTCTCTGGTACGCTTTTCGGTGTGAAAGTGGACCACTTGTGGATCCCGCTTTGACCCGAAACTGCCGTTTTCATCCCTGTGTTCAAATTAGACTTATGGGTAGTCAATCCTAGCTATTTCAAGTATTCTGAAAATATTAGTGATGTTTGTTTCAGCATCTATAGGTGTACGTACAGATTCCACTTTTCCAGGAGCAATTGACGGAGTTCAGAACCCAGGCAAGTGTACCTTGCCAAACTTGCAGTAGATCCTATTATATTATCTGTTTGTATTTATATATATATATATTCTTGTGATGTACCTGTTCAACCTAGGACCGTGAGACTTTTATTAGCGTCTGAATAAGATTCGGGTGTCGACGCCGTACGCGGAGTCGAGTAACGATACTTAGAGAGTTGATACCATGATCCTATTTTTACGTGCTTGTTTTACCAAGTACGTCATACTGTAGGACACTTGAAATATTTTATGTGACAGAATCTTTCTTGAGTTATTCATGATGATTATGTATAGGCTTACAGTATTCGTGATATGAGACTTGCATATTATATAGATATTATTATGACTCGGTGTACTAGCTAGAGGAGGTCATGATCTTGCGTGTTATGGACATGAGACATCGTGGACATGAGACGTGAGGTTACATTGGGTGGAGAGAGACACACCAAACTACAGGCTGATTATATATATATATATATATATATATATATATATATATACTATATTACTGGAGGTGCCTTAGACTCTGTCTCAGATCTTTGGCACATTTACTGGCCCTACGAGATATTACTTGTTGCTATGGGCTCCCCGACACAGAGCCTGTAGTGGTTTTAGCCTGAGTATGAGTGATATTCTCACGTGCATATCACTTAGATGGTTACAGTAGTTTACCCTTGAGTATGTGGCATTATACTGTTTTACTTTGGCATGCTATTTCTTGTACCTTGTTACGTCCCTCTGAGGATCTAGTCCCCTGCCAGTTTTACAGCATAGACGGTTATGGAGCCTTTGGAGTTGCTGGTATGTGTTGCTTGTCATACGGGCATTGGTGCCAGATACTTATATCATTTCTATTGGAGTTATGATTATTTATTCATATTATTTATTTATCTGCTCATGTAGCCTAGTTTTATAGACTTATGTTCCTTTCTCGAGTCTATTCGAGCTAATATGTTACTGGGTAGTCGACTTGAGCATATGTAGTTCGTTCTTGATATTTTGTTCTTTATATGGATTGTGACATAGATATTTTTAGTATTCTTAGATAATTACCCTTATTATACAGCTTATACGTATTCGAGTCAGACCAAAGTCTGGTCGAATGTGTAGCTGACATGTTACGTATCCCTAGTCCTACGTATTTTGGGACTAGGGTATTGCACGGCCCAATGTCGATGTCTATCCTGCGCCACCTGAAGTCTATCTCTAATAAGCTTCACCTTTTTAGTTGTCACGACCCAATTCCGTAGAATCAATTGAGGCGTCTCCCGAATCGTGACCGCCGTGCGGGCCTGGGTTTGCGCCCGCACAAGGCTTTAATGATTTGCATAGCAAGCACATATTCATAGTACTCAGATAAATTAAAACACAGATTTAACATGAAAAAGTTCTCTTTATTGATAATAAACATCTATTACAAACTCTTGAACGAGTTAGCTAATATGCCGAACGGCTTACAAAGAAATGACTCAAAATGAGATAGCAGTCCTGTACATTACATCCCTTTATAAACTCAAAATAATAAGGACCTCCAGGCTGGAGGATAGCTTTGCCACGGAGCTGCATTTGTGTATGAAGAGTTGCAAGCTCCTGACTTCAAAATGCTTCGAGGGCGCGGTGAAGATGCGCCAACAGCTGGACTGGATCGGGAAGACGACTTCGGCTCCTCGCTCGGTTCGCCTTGGTGCGGAGAACCTATTTCAACGAGGGTCAGCATATCGAAATATGCTGGTGAAGGCGAGCTAGCCGAACTATACCAATCAACACGTTGTTTTAATGAAGCATGCATATTGTGGGTTTCTATCTTGCCTTAGTTCATTTACAAGTAAGCAGCATATAGAATTTACTGAAATGAACGTGCCACCGTTCGGTAGATTTTACCTGCCCGTCTGAATGACCTGCACAATACTTACCTTGCCTTCCCTACCACGAAGACACAAGTTAGTATGCAACAGGTTTAAATATACATAGGATCACTGGCTTGATGCCACGAAGGGACGGGTTATAGTCTCAAGGCAAAGTGACGTGCAACGCGGGTGGCGAGCCCCGCTGCATAACAGTTGCCGGGTAACATACGACTATACATACGTTCCGTCCGGATCGGATCGGTCCCGGCGCCCCGGTGACCGTCCGCGGAACTCATAACATACCTTGTGCACAAGTCGTCCGTGATCAAGAATACTCATAGAATTAGTTCCATAGCATAACAGTTTTTGCATAGTCATCCTGAAAGTTTATTTCATAACAAGCATATATTTCCATACTTAGCACGATTCATAGAACAGTTATAAATGAACTAGCATACAGGATGATAACCGTTCATAAGTTTGTTTGACAAGCAGTATTAACCAAGTGTATTCCCTTTTATCTTGGTTTCTTTTATTATTACTTGGTATCGTTTGATCGGGGCAAAGAAGAATGCAGATTTTTAGGGCGCGAAGCTTGGAAGCAAGGCTAGCTAATCGGGTTGGTAACCACTCACTTGGTTGGAAGGAAAAGAGAAGGAAAGAGGTGCTTCACGACTCCGCTCGCAAGCCGCCTACTGCTCGTTCACCTGCACACGAACAGCTTGATTAATACTTCTTCCTCTCTTTCCAATCTCGGAATTGAAGTGCAAGTCAATGAACGAAAACAATGAAAACCATCGAAACCGTTCAAAGAAAACAAGCAAATCCTAAAACCAACTCAAAGCACGAAAGCAACAAGCGACATCGAAAATCGAGGCAGTAAAAGATAGCAGCGGAGAGGTCCCTCCTGACTCTGCCGCTAAGTCGATCCCGGGGGCACGGTCCACTGAATATGGAAATCTATTCCGAAGAAACAAATCCATAACGAGGACGAGTTCTTAATTCAATCTATCCCGATCGAACGATACCGTCTTGTATTTCTTAGCCGCGATCTCCGCACCGGGAGAACGGGGCGCTACATCCTACCCAACTAATTGGAAGTTTCGTCCCGAAACTTAGGAATAGAACCAACCGTTAGTGATTATTGGGTTGAGGCAGGAGCTTAGAGGGGAGTGGACAATCCCGAGCTACGTGGCCTGGCCCGCCACAGTTGAAGCATAGACCTTTTCTGTTGTAACATCTATCAGTAGTGTGCCCACGTCTTCTATAAAAGTCACAGTATGGTCTCTGGTTCCCTTTGTGAAGACCACCGTCGTTATGTCATTTTGCAGCATTGTTTCCTCCATCGTTGCCTTGGCATTTGTGATTGTAGGTATGCACAGCGTCGGTGGAAACGTGAGGATACTGTGGCTCGAGTGATAGGGCGTGATTCATGACTTCACGCATTGTTCTATACTGATTATTGACCACGTGCGAATAGATGGCAGGGCGTAGTCCACCTTCAAACCTTCTAGCTCGACTCGCTGCATCAGTTAAATAGGCCCTAGCGAACTTAGAGAGTCGGTTGAACTCGGCGGAGTATTGCTTAACTGTCATACTGCCCTGCCGCAGCTGTACGAAATTGTTTTCCCTCTGACGTTGCACTGGAGGGGGTATAAACTCCTCTTCGAACGCGACATGAAAGGTCGTCCACGAGATCGCCTCCTCTCCGTGATCAAATTGGAGAGATCATCGATGCACGTTCCACCAATCGTGTGCGTTGAGGCGGAGCTGTAGTTGGGCGCAGGCGACGCGCTTATCTTCGGGGACCTCTAGCAGAGCAAAGTGATCTTCAAGCTCGGCTAGCTAATCTAGAGCTACCACTGGGTCCTCAGTCCCGTTGAATGGAGTGTTGCAGACTTTCTTGAAATGGCCCAAGTTGAAGGCAGTCACGTCCCTCGGCCTTGGGATTTGAGGCGTCTCCACTTCAAGCACGGGCTGTTCCACCGGAGTCGTTGCTGTTACAGCAGAATGGTTGGCAGCCAAAGTCTGAACTATCTGTTGCAGGGTATCTACCTGCTTCTGTTGGACTGAGAATCGGTTCTCTAGATTGCTCTCGAACCTGGCTTGGCGAGCATCGTCTCTTGGTCGTTGCGATTCTAACATTTGCATCACCCGCTCTAGCGGGTCGACTTGAGACATGCCTCGCTGGCTCCGAGAGCTTCCCGAAGTACCCGAACTACTTTCCTGTGTTTCGTTCGGTGGTTGCGCTGCAGATTGCGCTGGTACCATTCCTTCAAAAGAAGGTAAATTATATTAGAATCATAATGTATTATGGACTTATTGCATGAACGTATCTCATTTTGGCCTAGCGAGTTCAAGAGTTCGCACAGGAATTTGATCGTTAAAGGAACTTTTCCAGCACGAAGTCTAAGAAACTTGAATCTGTGCTCTGATACCACTATGTCACGACCCAATTCCGTAGAATCAATTGAGGCGTCCCCCGAATCGTGACCGCCGTGCGGGCCTGGGTTTGCGCCCGCACAAGGCTTTAATGATTTGCATAGCAAGCACATATTCAGAGTACGCAGATAAATTAAAACACAGATTTAACATGAAAAAGTTCTCTTTATTGATAATGAACATCTATTACAAACTCTTGAACGAGTTAGCTAATATGCCGAACGGCTTACAAAAAGATGACTCAAAATGAGATAGCAGTCCTGTACATTACATCCCTTTATAAACTCAAAATGATAAGGACCTCCAGGCTGGAGGATAGCTTTGCCACGGAGCTACATTTGTGTATGAAGAGTTGCAAGCTCCTGACTTCAAAATGCTTTGAGGGTGCGGTAAAGATGCGCCAACAGCTGGACTGGATCGGGAAGACGACTTCGGCTCCTCGCTCGGTTCGCCTTGGTGCGGAGAACCTATTTCAACGAGGGTCAGCATATCGAAACATGCTGGTGAAGGCGAGCTAGCCGAACTATACCAATCAACACGTTGTTTTAATGAAGCATGCATATTGTGGGTTTCTATCTTGCCTTAGTTCATTTACAAGTAAGCAGCATATAGAATTTACTGAAATGAACGTGCCACCGTTCGGTGGATTTTACCTGCCCGTCTGAATGCCCTGCACAATACTTACCTTGCCTTCCCTGCCACGAAGACACAAGTTAGTATGCAACAGGTTTAAATATACATAGGATCACTGGCTTGATGCCACGAAGGGACGGGTTATAGTCTCAAGGCAAAGTGACGTGCAACGCGGGTGGCGAGCCCCACTGCATAACACTTGCCGGGTAACATACGACTATACATACGTTCCGTCCGGATCGGATAGGTCCCGGCGCCCCGGTGACCGTCAGCGGAACTCATAACATACCTTGTGCACAAGTCGTCCGTGATCAAGAATACTCATAGAATTAGTTCCATAGCATAACAGTTTTTGCATAGTCATCCTGACAGTTTATTTCATAACAAGCATATATTTCCATACTTAGCACGATTCATAGAATAGTTATAAACGAACTAGCATACAGGATGATAACCGTTCATAAGTTTGTTTGACAAGCAGTATTAACCAAGTGTATTCTCTTTTATCTTGGTTTCTTTTATTATTACTTGGTATCGTTTGATCGGGGCAAAGAAGAATACAGATTTTTAGGGCACGAAGCTTGGAAGCAAGGCTAGCTAATCGGGTTGGTAGCCACTCACTTGGTTGGAAGGAAAAGAGAAGGAAAGAGGCGCTTCACGACTCCGCTCGCAAGCCGCCTACTGCTCGTTCACCTACACACGAACATCTTGATTAATACTTCTTCCTCTCTTTCCAATCTCGGAATTGAAGTGCAAGTCAATGAACGAAAACAATGAAAACCATCGAAACCGTTCAAAGAAAACAAGCAAATCCCAAAACCAACTCAAAGCACGAAAGCAACAAGCGACATCGAAAACCGAGGCAGTAAAAGATAGCAGCGGAGAGGTCCCTCCTGACTCTGCCGCTAAGTCGATCCCGGGGGCACGGTCCACTGAATATGGGAATCGATTTCGAAGAAATAAATCCATAACGAGGACCAGTTCTTAATTTAATCTATCCCGATCGAACGATACCGTCTTGTGTTTCTTAGCCGCGATCTCCGCACCGGGAGAACGGGGCGCTACATTAGTTGCATCCACAACCATCTCTGGCCCCAACAAGGCTCTCTCACCAACATCACCCTACGATAACGGAGTACGACATCTCTGTCCATACAATGCCTCAAATGGTGATATCTTGATGCTGGCTTGGTAGTTGTTATTGTAAGCAAACTCTACCAGGTGAAGATGGTTTTCTCAAGAGCCTCTGAAATCTAAAACACAAGTGTGAAGCATATCCTCGAGAGTCTGAATAGTCTTCTCCGACTGCCCGTCTGTCTGGGGTAATATGCGGTACTAAACTTGAGTTGGGTGCCCAAGCTAGCTTGCAAACTTCTCTAGAAGTGGGATATAAAGCGACTATCCCGATCTGAGACGATGCTCACAGGAACTCCATGCAATATAACTATCTGCCACATACATCTTTGTGAGCTTCTCCGTAGACGTACTCACCTTGAATGGCAAGAAGTGGGCCGATTTGGTCAACCTATCTACGATGACCCAAATCGCGTCTTTACCTCCTGAAAAATGCGGAAGCCCCGATACAAAGTCCATCGTCACATGATCCCGCTTTCACTCAGGAATAGGTAAAGGCGGAAGCAATCCACCTGGCCTTTGTCTCTCCGCCTTTACCTACTGGCATAACAGACATCTGGATACGAAGCGCGCCACCTCCCGCTTCATACAAAACCACCAAACATGCTCCATCATGTCTCTGTACATCTTATTGGCACCTGGATGCATAGAGTACTAAGATCGATGCACCTCATGAAGAACTTTCTCGCGCAACGCTCCACTTGGCATACACAATCTGGTACCGTGTCGCAATGTTCCATCCTCAGCAATAGTAAAATCCTCTGCCAGTCCCATCTGAACCTGCACTCTGATACTCCTCAGAGACTCATCTTCGAACTTTGTAGCTCTGATTCGGTCCATCAACTCTGACTGTATCTGTAGATCCCAAATTTGTATCGCAACTCCAGGAACTAACACCTCAATATCCAACCTATCAAGATCGGTCAATAAGTGTATGTCCCTCGTCAAGTACATATACACTGGATACTTTCTCAAGGCATCAGCGACTATGTTAACCTTCCCTGGATGGTACTGCAAGGATATGTCAAAATTCTTCATCAACTCCAACCAGCGCCTATGCCTCATGTTGAGCTCCTTATGTATAAACACATACTTCAAGCTCTCGTAGTCTGTGAAGATCTCTACATGCTCTCCGTACAAGTAGTGATTCCACATCTTTAGAGCAAAAATGATCGCTGTCAACTCCAAATCGTGGATATGGTAATTCTTCTCATTAGGGCATAATTGCCTGGATGTATAGGCAATCACCTTTCCATTCTGCTACAACACACAACCCAAACCCTTACCCGAAGCATCGCTATAGATGGTAAATCCTTTCACCCCCGATGGCAATGTCAAAACTAGAGCTGTAGTCAACCTCTTTTTCAGCTCCTCAAAAGCGGCCTGACACTCCTCTGTCCAGACAAACTCCACGTCCTTCTTGGTCAGCCTAGTCATCGGCTCTGCAATCCTGGAGAAATCCTAAACAAATCTTCGATAATAACCTGTTAATCCCAGAAAGCTCCTAATCTCTGCCACTGAACCCGGGGTAGACTACGACTCAACTGCTGATATCTTTTTTGGGGCCACTGAAATCCCGTCTCCTGTAACCAGATGTCCAAGAAATTTAACCTTGCAAAGAAAAAATTCACACATTGAAACCTTGCCATAAAATTTTACCTTCCTGAGAGTCTCTAAAACTATCCTTAGGTGCTCCTCATGCTCCTCCGGGGTCTTCAAATACACCAGAATATCATCAATGAATACCACCACAAACTTATCAAGATATTGGTGGAACATCTTATTTATTAGGTTCATGAATACCGCCAGGGCATTGGTCAACCCAAACGACATCGTTAAGAACTCAAACTACCCATACCGAGTCATAAAAACTATCTTCAAAATATCTTCCTTCTTCATTTTTACCTGGTGGTAACCCGACCTCAAGTCTATCTTCGAAAATATCTTCGCTCCGCTCAACTGATCAAAGAGCATCTATCATCGACAGGGGATATTTGTTCTTGATAGTGAGGTTCTTCAAGGCTCTGTAGTCGATACACATGCATACCGACCCATTCTTCTTCAGTACAAATAATATCGGAGCACCCCACGGTGATGAACTGGATCTGATTAAGCCCTTGTCCTGCAACTCATCCACCTGCTTCTTCAGTTCTGCCAGTTCGCTGTTGTTAACCTGTAACCTCCCCTAATTTTCTAAATTTTTTTATTAATAATAGGAATAATAATACGTATAACGATAACGTATCAATAATAATAATAATGACAATAATAAAAAAAAAGAAATATATATATATATATATATATATATATATATATATATATATATATATATATATATATAAGAAAGGAAAAAAATAAAAGAAAAGAAAAGAAATATATATATATATATATATATATATATATATATATATATATATATATACAGTAATAACAAACGCAAACATTATAATCCATAAACGAATGATAGCATTAGCAACAAACTATATCAAATCCTAACTCACACCTCCGCGGTCAACGACCCGACCCATATAGCCTTCCCCCTTTCGATCACTATATAAACTCCATATACATGCGACCCAAAAACCCTAATCCTAACCAACGAGCAATCACCCCCAGACCCCCCCCCCCCCCTCATCCCATCGACGCCGCACGACCGCCACGGACGACGGAGCCCCGCCGCCGCTAACCTGAGAGGCGCGTGCCAACCTCGACAGGAAAATCCGAACCCCAGGTACCCATATCTCGAACTATATTACTCTCTACATGCGCGACTAAATTTTGATCCAGTTGTTTAGATTTAATCACAACATGAACTGTCACTACCACATCCTAAAATAGGGGTATTTTTGTCTTTTTATTATTATAAGTATTGTGTATATTTATTTTTAAATAATTGCATGATATGTGTATATATATTATATATATAGTGTTCTTTAATGCATAAGTTAGTAGACTAGACCTATAAGTCCACTAGATGAACCCCTGACCGAAATATAGGATTATGGATTTAATTGGTAATTCAGAATAAATTATTGAGGTTATAATTTATTACTGTGATTTTTATTCATTAGTGTACCTTACCGTTGCTTCGACATTTGGAGCGCTACTCTAGCTTTTGTCTTCCAACAAATTTCATACCCTTGTCCTAGACGTGCCAATATTTCATTCTGACCCTTGTGTAACTCATAAATATGTCCATTTGTGCTTCATTTTAGTCGCACAATATTTGTCGCAAACGTTTATTTTTAATTCCAAATAAATCCAACTTTGCATCTTTGTGCGTTCCAATCGAAATTGGAGACACAATCTTGATCCATTCTGTGCAACCTAAATTATGACAATATTCTATTCTGAGTCTTCTACGTCCATGATACTTGTGTCCCACCTAATTTTAATCCTATGTACTTCCAATTAATTTTAGAACACCATTTACATTAATTTTAATTAAATTGGTGTAAGGACCCAACTCAACCCAAAACTAGACCCAACACCAAACCAAACTCTACTCACACCCTCAAGGTTCATACTAAATACCACACACCCTTTTTAACCACTCCATCATACCAAACATGGTATTTTCCCTCATTAGTCCAAATTCCCACTTTCAGTACAATTTTCCAATTATAGAGGACTTTTATGCAAAAGTGCATTGAAGGTGTCACATATTTCTATGTGTTGTGTAGACCTAGGTTTATTAATATAAATATATGTAGGTATTGGGTAATACTATGTAATATGCATAAGGTGCTATATATTTTTATATATTAAAATGTATTTTGGACTCACTGCCTTATGTATACTCTAACCCACTAGCTGGACCATGTGTTAGTACTACACGAGATTTGGATATTGGACATGTGTTAGTGTTAGTGACTGTCTTGTTATGCATAGTATTCGAGGACATGACACCCGTGCATTAGACGCACACTTCACCCTGCTAGTTGACCAGTTATCACCCCTAGCGTAGTTCCGAGTTTAGAGTAATTATGTTTGTGTGTGCTAGTGTAATAGCTGATGTTATTGTATTATATTATATATAATATAGGACCATTGGATCATCCTGCGAGACTTCAGGAGCAGGATATTGTTATTGCCTGCTCAGGACCACAGGCGAGTACATTCTCTAATAATTTCCATTATTTGATAATTTCTATAATTCAAGTAATTAGAAATGTTACATCTGATTCTTGATACTGTGCTACACTGACTAGTATATAGATTGGATCTGCAGTCATGAGATATTACATTGGTTATCGTATTGACATTGTACACGACATTGATATTAGATATTGTACATGATATATTGGATATTGATTGTGTATCATGACGTGTCATGGTTGGATCCACTGTACCAGTTGGGGGCGGGAAAATAGTTAGTGAGAAATGTGATCATATTCCTATTGTACAAGTATAGAATCATGTTAGTGTTAATCATACACCTCACGTATGATTAGCCAGGCCATATAGCTCTCGTACATGTTCCCAAGCCGATCGCATATCGAAGCTACTATTTCAAACACTTAGAATAGTTACAGTTCTCCATTTCAGTTCATATACTACATCATCTCGTATATGATATTATAGCTCTTTCTCTTAATTTCATATATGCACTGACTGTGCCATATTGTCTATATTGCATGTTCTCTTTATTTTGTCATTGCATTTATTCATGTCTTCTCTCGGTATATAGCATCATCTATTTGTTGTTTTATAGTCCTTATCAATTAACTGGAACTGTTATTGGGTTGTACTTAGCTCTATCCTGACTGAAAATATTTTTCCAAACTGCGACTTAGAGGACTGGTGTCCGACATATTATGGACCACAGGGAGAGTAGCTGCAGCCTTGGACCTTATAGCCAGGTGTGCTTCCGAGAGGACTAGCCGGGATCACTAGTTATTCAGTTAGTTTCTTTTCGCAGATTATTGGAACCGGATTTGTTTCCGGCATACTTTGAGACTTGGATGTTATTGTTTGAGTTAGACTATTTTTGTTTAGACTTGTGTTGCATTTTGTTTATTTTCTTTGATATCTTATCGTGCTTTAGTTCTATGATTGAGTATTTACATATTATATTGTGATATCTGTGTCTCCTTATGGAGTTGGATACTCGTGTGAGATTGACTAGATAGTATTGTGACCTAGACAGCATTCTACCGCCGATGCTGTGGCGTAGACTGGACGTACCCACGCACTCGTGCCCCTATATCGGGTGCGGGTCGTGACATAAACACATTCTAATGTCTTCAAATAGTTTTAACCAAACAACTATGTTTCTGTTTTAAAGTCAACCAAAACTTTCCGAAAAATCTGAGTTTTCATGCAACAGAAAACACTTGAAAACTGATCCATGAGATCGTATTGGAAGGCTAATTTCTTCCAGAATAATTAACGAACATTAAATCTAATTGCACATAACTAAAGACTATACGGCATCAAAAAAATGTTTTGGTTACACATATTTGATAATTAATTCTGTGAGAAATTATTGGTTAAATATTATAAAAACAGTTTTTCAAAACTTAGAAAACTTGCGATACGGAGTGCGTTCCGACAAACTGGACCACCGCGTCACATACCAGTGGTACCGAAAGACGTGTGTGGTATATCCTAACGTGCGGACTTTCGTGTAAGTTGATTTGGACGTGTGTGTGTGTCAAAATTAACCCGTATCCGTAAAAAGTTTCCCGTATCGACGTTTTGCAAAAAATTTCATTAGTTAGTACACGCTCGTCGGAACATGAAGAAACTTACGTCATTGGATCTGTGGTATCATGCTAGTCATGTGCCCAAGTTTTATGCGATTCCGAGATAGTTGACCAAACCGCCTATTCGTGGGCCCTACAGTTTGACTTGACGGACAAATTTGTGATCGGCTTATCAGAATCCAAAATTGTATATACCGTTGAGTTTGTATCATCGTTTAAGATTTGTTTAACCTATGATTTGTCCAATTTATATACCTTTATCCCTGACACGTATTTTGGTGCAATGTGGCCCACTTATGGACCCTATTTTGGTCCAAAATTATCGTTTTGCCCCTGTGTCCAAATTGGTTGAAATGATAGATTTTTTGAGTATCTTGCTAATTCTGTAGACGTTGGTGATATTTATTTCAGTATCCAGAGATGTTCATTCAGAGTCCCTACCTTCCGGCTCCTTGTGCATGATATTTGGACGCTTATAGTACACAAATTGCTTGCCAGGAAAGTATACCTTGCCATAGTACTGCTTAGTTACATTTATTTGTTGTATATTTATTTTGTATTATTATTCTTATTTATTTTGTTGTATAAAAATGCACGTCCAAGAAAGACTTAGGTACAAACGATGGTTGAATCGTCTTTTATCTTTTATTTATATTAAGCATGTTGACCTAGTTTTACGAGACCACCCCATGATTTGAGTCATCATTATGTTTCATTGGTCGTGACACATTTGTTACACGAGTTGTGAGTCTCATATAGGACACGGACTTGCGTATTAGGCTGGCCACGTTTATGTATAAGTCGTGCGACGGTTAAGGAATAACTGCTAATAGAAATATCATATTTAGCAGACTTAGTAGTTACTAGAGGTTTTGCGTGTTATGGATGTGACACGTTAGTAGCATTGAGTGTGGGAAACAATGAGTAAGCGTATGTGACTCATTTATACTTTCACTTATTTGCCCGTACGCTCCACTGGAGACGCGAGATTTATGACCCTATATTTACTTGGCGGCCTCTGACGTTCGTGACGTTATGCACGTGGCCCCTGGATCTCCGAGAGAACTATGCATATCCCATTATTTCAGCCAGATAGGCCATAAGCGGAAAAGTTGTTCTTAAACTTCATATCACAAAAACTGGTTAGGCGACCATGTTGGATGTTTACTTTCAGTATATTATGGCATATTATTTTTTGTATCTTGTTACGTCTTCTGAGGACCTGGTCCCTTTCCAGGTATAGACGATCAGAATTATCCACAGGAGTACGGACCGGGACCTGACGCATTATTCTCCGTCGAGGAGGTCTTACCCTCTGAGTACCTGTGCCTACTTCATAGATGATGGATCTTTTAGCTGATGTTTCTTTATTTGATATTTATTTTATATTGGAGTTATGTCCTCCTTTATCATTTTAGTTTTGATATAGTCGATTGGTAGTAAATTTGTCTCGACCCGACTATTATTTCCTTTCGATACTTAGTACTTGAGACTTTTAGTTATTTATTTTGATATTCCTTTACTTGTGTTTGTGGATGAGATATAGATGTCTGTGACTATGTTGACAATATATGTACCACTTATGAATTATTTATTCATATACAACATACGTGTTTTGGGACTGCGGCGTGACATATTTTTGTGGTGGCCCATGCAGGTCAATAGTATATTATCTCGGTTACATTATTGTACCGAACAAGCCTGCAAATAGGATTAGAGTATAGGATCTCATCCACTTATCTAATTATCTTTCTTGATTCCAATTTTGTACTCTCCTTGACTACTTGATTTGCATCTACCTTAAACTTGTTCTAACGTTGTCCTTATCTTCGTGTCCAGCAAGATGAATCCTTCTAACGGACGTGTTGCTCCCCTCTCCATCACAGCAGGTGACTCAGTAACTCAGGAGGAATATAGAATTTTGCCTTCATCGATGATGTCTCCGACTACACCACTTCAGCCGGCACAACCATCGCTAGTAGGCCAGATACCCCCATCGGTTCAGACGGACCCTCAGACTCCAGTACCTCCGGTGGGGCACCAGCCGCTGCAGACTACAAATCTCTTAGGTGGGAGTATGCCACCACCGCCACCCCAATTTTTGCCCCAGTTTGCCTCACAAATACATTTCGTGCCACCTCCGTAGTTCCCGCAGCCTGACGGGAATGTCACCTCGACCAAATTCATGCAGGACATGATGCAGGCACAGTGGCAGCAGAATGAGATGTTGAGACAAGCTCTTATAGCTGTAATGAACAAGCCACCTCCCCCGCCATAGCCCCAGCACCACGACCTTATGAGGGCAATGTCAAATGTTTCACTCAGATGAACTAAAAGCACATCAGAGGGACGGAGACTCCGTTGGAGGTCTTCGAGTGGCTCATCAGCACCGAGAAGTTACTGAAGGCATCGCAGTTACCAGTAGACTTATGGATGACAGCAGTAGACATTCTACTTGAGGATAACCCCCGCCACTGGTTGAAGGCCGAGCATAGGCAATATACACCGATCAGACGTGGGAGAAATTCTGTGAACTATTCAACGAGAGATTTTTTTCTACCAATGTTCGAGATGTTCTCTACAACCAGTTTCTTCATCTCAAACAGGGAAGTATGACGGTAGATCAGTATGGCGCAGAGTTCAGCAGACTGAGTCGCTTTGTTGAGATTTTGATTCCTACAGAGCTAGAGAGAGCCAAGAGATTCCATAATAGGTTATCACCGGATATTAGGAGATTCACTACTACACAGTCGAGGATATCCCAGGCGGCAGTTTTGGAAGAATCAAGAAGTCAAGAGCTCCATCTGAAGGAGACATATCAGATACAAAGACGCCATGCTCTAGCAGCTGCACCAGTTAGAGTACATCATGACGGACCCATTAGACGCCCTTTTATACATCAGGAGCAGCAACAGCGAAGAGCGGGACCCTATCAGCCCCGAGAGAAGCCACTTTGCCACTACTGTGGGAAGTTATGTCACATTCAGAGAGATTATCGGACCTGGTTGGGACAGTATCTGAGGTGTGGATCTGGACAACATATGGCTAAAGATTGTCCCGAGCAGCAGGCTTTGGCTCTCCTACAACCAATACATATGCCAGCACTTTCGGCACCTCACCAGCCAGCAGTTGGGGAATTTCAGAGAGGATCACCATTACCTCCCCAATCTGCTCAGTTTGAAAGGGCCAAACCCCAGTTGGATAACTAGAGACATGGTCAAGCATTCATCATGACCAATGTAGGGACACGAGCTCAGGAAGCCATAGATGCAGGTATGGCCTTATAGTTATCATTACCATTGTACTAGCATGACCTCCATTATGATATAGGATTTTAGAAGTATAGCTAGTTTTAGAGGTTATATGATATAAGGATTGAGCAGTTATAGGTATGCATTGACCTTCTTGCTAGACACCCTACCAATAAATCCTTATATGTGCCATAAGTAGTAGCAATTATTCTTTTCCTATCAACACCACCATTCTCGGATTACTTATATCCCCTACTGTACTTCTTCTCTATATCGATTCCATATGCCAGTTTCTCGTGTGCTAGAACCTATTCGTGCTATAATACCTCGCATAAAGCAGATTAATCCAACCCTTAAAAATATAATGCATGATTTTTATCTCACCTTTCCGAATTTAAGGTACGATATTCCGTACTTAACTCTATTCTGTCGCATGACATCTTTATATCCTCAATCATGCTTTAAATTTAATTTCAAGATGGGAGCTGTAGCAATCACCTTCCCGTGCTGCTGTAACACACAATCCAAATATTTCCCTGATGCATCACTATAAATGAAAAATCCTCCTGCTCCTGATGGTAGTGTCAAGATGGGAGCTGTAGTCAATCTCCTCTTCAGCTCCTCAAATGATGACTGACAATCCTCAGTCCAGACGAATTCTACGTCCTTCCTAGTCAGTCTAGTCATCAGCTCTGCAAGCCTGAAAAAGTCCTGAACAAACCTCTGGTAGTAGCCTGCTAATCCAAGGAAGCTCATGATCTCTGCTACTGAACTCGGGGTAGACCATGACTCAACTGCTGAAATCTTCTTCGGGTCCACCAAGATTCCATCTCCTGTAATAACATGCCCGAGGAATTCAACCTTATCAAGGAAGAACTCACACTTTGATAGCTTGCCATACAGCTTCTCCTTCCTGAGGGTCTCCAGAAAAATCCTCAAGTGCTGCTCATGCTCCTCTAGGGTCTTCGAATATATCAAAATATCATCAATGAAGACTACAACAAACTGGTCCCCGTACTGATGAAACACCTTATTCATCAGGTTCATGAATACTGTCGGGGCATTGGTCAGCCCAAACGGTATCACCAAGAACTCAAACTGCCCATAACGAGTCCTGAAAGTTATCTTTGGGATGTCTTCCCTCTTCACTTTCACCTGGTGGTACCCTGACCTCAAGTATATCTTTGAGAATACCTTCATCCCGCTCAACTGGTCAAACAAGTCATCTATCCGCGGCAACGAGTATTTGTTCTTGATAGTGAGGTTATTAAGTGCCTTGTAGTCGATACACATACGTACCAACCCATCCTTCTTTGGTACAAAAAGTACTGGAGCACCCTATGGTGAGCAACTGGAACGGATAAAGCCTTTGTCTTGTAACTCATCCACCTGCTTCTTTAACTCTGCCAGTTCGCTGTTGTTGACTCTATAGACGTGCTGAGATATCGGCTCTACGCCTGGCACTAAATCTATAGAGAATTTTACATCTCTGTCCGACGATAACCCCGACAACTCCTCTGGAAATACATCCAAGAACTCTGCAATCAACGGATGTGGAGGCTCCTGCTCTTCTAGCAAAGCTCCACAGAAATCGCCTTCGCTCTACTCTGCTCCTCGGACGAACTCTAACTCTGGCTCTCCTGGCGTCTGAAATAAAACTCTGCCTCCATGATAATCGATACTAGCGTGATGTCTACTCAACCAATCCATCCCGAGTATTATATCGTAACTCGAAAGTGGTATTACAAGTAAACATATGCTCAGCTCACGGCCTCCCAAATAAACTCTTTGGTTCTTGCAAACATCACTAACCAGGATAATGCCACCCCTGGTCATGATCTTGCAAGTCCTCGCTAACGATTCAGACTCAAGATGATGCCTCAAAGCAAAAGATACAGATACAATGCTATGAGAAGCACCAGAATCGAACAAAACATGAGCTAGAAAGGAATCGAGATAAGCTGAACCTGAGATGACATCGCCAACCGGCTCCTCCTCCTCGACAGCCAGGGCAAAAGCTCACCCTTTTTGCTACGCTCCTCTCTGCTGCTGATGTTGGGCAACTGCTGCTGCTGTTGTGGTGGAAGAGGACCTCTTTGTTGTTGTCCCACAGGATCTGATGCATCTGCTGCGCCGGCGCTCTAGCTGGTCCATGAAACTGCTGCCTCTGGTACTGGTAAGACCTCTAGTGCTGCTGTTGGAAGTGAGGCCTATTTGCTGGACCTCTGTTGTTGTTGGATCCTCCGGTGTCCCTCGGCCTCTTATAGCCAAGCTCTAAAACATCCTCCGCTCTCTGCGCCGGTCTGAGTATCTCCTCGAAGGTGGCAGTAGGATCTTCGTTAGTGTGGGATTTGACCTCCCGGTTCAGACCCTTCCTAAACTTCCTTGCTCTGTCTCTAGGGTTTTGACCCTCCACGACGCGACCTAGACAGAAATACTCTGCCGCATACTCGTCCACTGACATACCTCCCTGGACGAGGTATTGGAAATGACTCTCCAAAGATGTAAGAGCCACGTCTGGGAAGAACTTCTCCGTGAAAAGTTCTTTGAAGGCTTCCCAAGAGAGTCCTGGTACTGCGATCCTAGGGTCTGTCTGAAACTATGTCAAAGTAATATCGAACATCATACACCCCGCTGCCTCTATCTGTAGCATCTCTGGAATCTGTGCCAGCCGCAGGTTCCGCTCGATGTCCTCGATCCACTCATCCGCATGGATAATCCTCTCTGTGCCCATGAAGTCCTTCGGGCCCATCCTCTTGAAGTCTATGATGGTACCCGGCCTCGATTGATGCAAAATAAACTGAGATGGTGTCGTCTATAGCTGGGCTGTAATAGCTCTCTCAACTACTGCAAGTGTGATATGGTGAGCGTTCTCCACGCTCTATCGCAAGACCTTGAACTGTCGCTGTTGTGCCTCCATCATCTGCTGGAAGAGCGCGAACATCTACGTCTGATCAAATACTGGTGGTGGAGGTGGAAGATCCTCGAAAACTGTATGCCATCTCCTCGGTACTGAAGGTGGGACACCTCCGAAAGTTGCTGCCGATACACCCACCTGGACCGTTGAAGCTGACCTCCTGAATGTAGGTGTTGGACCATCTTCTGAGGGTGCTGCCCTCAAGGGTGATGAAGTGACTGATCATGCTGGCGCGGCATATAAACCCCCAGATTTTTCTGGAATTTAAAAAGGAATTTTCGGTATTTTTCTGATTTTCTGTGATTTTTCAGGAATTAAAATAATTATTCTCTGAGAGATATAATTTTAAATTGTTTTTATTAAATTTTAAAATAGTATAAAAATAATATTTTTGGGTGTAAAATGAAAAATTAGACATAGGATAATTTTTCTGGATTTTATTGGATCCCGAAAACATTTTTAAAGACCTAAAAACTAAGTTTTAATTAAACCCTAAAATAAACCCGGTTTATTACTGAACCAACCGGTTTAGTGAACCAAACTGAACCAATCCTAAACCAACCCAGACCGGACCCAATTCCCTAGCGGGTCGGGTCGGGTCGGACCCGAAACCCGGATTCGAAACCCGAACCCGAAACCCGACCCCACCTCCTAGCGGATCGGGTCGGATTCAGACTGAACCCGACCCAGCAACCCACAACCCGACCCGTTTTCTCAGTTACTGCTACAGTAACGCCCCCCCCCCCCCGACCTCGTTGGCCGTTATGAGTCCGGCCGCCTTCCCGCGGCGGTTTCACCCCGCCTCCTGGCGGCGGTTACTCCGCCTCACCCTATAAAGCTCACCCACCACCGTAGCTCAAGCCATCCTCACACCCACCACCACCGTAGCTCAGGCCGACCACCAATCTCCCCTCTTCCTCCTGCTCTCCTCCGTCGCCGGAGCCGAAGAACCCTCAACCACCGCTCGATCTCCCCTACCCCGCCGTGACGAGTCTCCCCGCAGCCGCCATCTTCCTCCTCGAGATCCGCCTCTGCGCCTCAGCCACTCGAGAGCCGACGACCCCCCACCCGCTCGAGATCCGTCGTCCCCGCAGCGCCTCAGCAGACCCCGGTCACCACCAGCTCAGCTCAGGCTGCCTTCGCCTGAGCTGCCCGACGAGAAGCCAACAGCGCCGCCACCTCCGCAGCCGTACCCCAGCTCTAGCTAGACCCGGCAGCTCCGGCCGCCGGAACCCTAACCCTAGTTTCGTCACCGTGTCGCGTCGCATCGCGGACACGGGAAAACCCAGTTCTGCGTAGCCCTGTTCAGGTACCCTTTTCTCTCTACTCGTTGCCCCATTTTCCGTTCCGTCTGTTGTGACGCGAACCCTGCGTAACCCTCTCGATGTCCGTGCAACCCGCTCTGTGTGTCACGTACTGTGGCGATCGTGGACTGCGATCCAAAAACAAGAAATTTAATATCCCATTTTCCCCAGAACTAAGTGCGCCCCACCAAACGGGATGACTTGGTCGCGTGCGGTCTTCACCGAAGGGTGCACGCCATTGATACGGACGTGTGAAATTTCACGGAAGTTGATTTGGATGTGCGTGCACACCGAAATCAACGCGTATCCGCCGACAACGCCCCACATCGGTCATATTCTCGAACATATTGTAACTTTGTGTACACGCATCAGATCAAAACGAAACTTACGTCATCGGACTCGTAACAATACGCTGGTTCTGTGACCCAAGTTTGGTTCGAATCTGAGAACGTTGACAAAATCGCGTATCGTGGGCCCCGCGGCTCCACTTGACGGGCGATTTTGTGATCGGGTCATCGGAATCCATTTCTGGAAGTTCCGTTGGGTTCGTATCATCGTTCTGGACTTATTGACACTATATTTGACGAATTTGGAGAACTTTGTTTTTGACCCATTTTTGGTGCGAATTGGGCCACATGTGGACCCCGCTTTGACCAGAAACTGTCATTTTTGCCCTTGTGTCCAAATTGGACTTAAGGACAGGCGTTTCTAGCTATTTGATATTTTCTAAACCTGGTGGTGATGGTTATTACAGCAATTGGAGGAGTACCTGCAAATTCTGCTGAGACCAGAACTACTGTTGGAATTCAAACTCCAGGCAAGTGTACCTTGCCAACCTTGCAATTTTGTTACTTATTTCCTTGACTTAATTAATTGTTGTACATGCTTAACCTAGGACCGTGTGACTTACTTAGCGTCCGGATAATATTCGGGTGCCAACACCATACGCGGAGTTGTGTAACGTCACCTAGAGATGGATATCGTGACCATTAACATTCTCGTGCTTACATTATCAAGTACGTTATACCCAGGACACCTGACACTATTCATGAGACAGAATCTTCCCGAAATATTTAAGGTAATTCTGTGTAGTTTGCAGGATTGTAACATAGACATTAAATTCATAGATATTGTATGACTTGCTGCATTAGTTATGATCTTGCGTGACATGGACATGAGACGTGGTGGACATGAGACGTGTGATTACATTGGGTGGGAAGAGACACACAGGCTACATGCTATTTTATTTTTTTATATATTTATTATTGTGAGGCTGTAGATTCTACATCAGAGCTAAGCCCATTACGTGATATTACTGCTACCCGGCTCCCCGACATAGAGCTTGTAGCGGTCTCAGCCTGAGTTCTAGTGATGCTCTCACTTGCATTACACATAGATGGTTACATAGTTTATCATATTGTTTCATTTTCTATTGCACTGTATTTATTTTGGCTTATATTATTTTGTACCTTGCTATGTCCCTGAGGACCTGGATTCCGGATGATTTTCCCAGGTTTAGCAGAGGAGCATAATCCCGAGGTTTACGGGACAGGAGCAGAAGTTGTAGCAGGAGCAGACACCGGAGCTGATTCGATCCCCGAGGACGAGGTGCTCGCCGAAGATTTCTCCTGAGTATATGTTATCTATGCTCAGTACTTGCTATTATTAGACTCTTTTCATTCTGATCTGTTGAACCTTTGTATCAGACTTATTACCGGGTTGTTCTCCAATTTTCTTTATTGAGACAGGTGTTGGTTTTTATTTTATTATGCTGATATTGATCATATTTATCTTCTATGGATGAGTTTATTTTGTGACCTATTTAGTAGACATTTATTATTTTTCAGCTTAAGTACACATCGATGGGTCCATTAAATTGGATTTGCCCATTAGTGCGTGCTGCTGACCATTGCCACGTGGCTAGTCCCTCGATATTTGGGACTGGGGCGTGACATGGTTTTTGTGGTGGCCCATGCAGGTCACGACTAAATTGCTTCAGTTTCAACTTAGGGACCGAGCAAACCTGCAATAAGGATAGGATTAGTTATAGGAACTCATCCATTGATTTGAATCATTTTTTATCTCTATATCGGATTCGAATTAATTGCTTGATTTGCATCATATTTTGATTCCTCTAAGTGTTCTCATAGTTTATTTTCAATGCAGAGTAATGGATCCGAGAATCGATGACGAGAATCCCTTAGGTACACCACAGGATGCTGTGGTCACCTATAATGAGGGAGTGACACCAGAAAACAGAGGACAATCCGCTCAAAGCGATCAAGCTGGCCAGCATAATTCAAGGTTCTGGCGTGATGACATCCCACCTCCGCCGCAGTTCACTCCACCGATGCCTGTTTTTCCACCAAGGCAAGCCATGGACGGGCAGCAGATATTTTAAATGTTTTATGCCATGATGCAAGCCCAGCAGCAGATTCAACAAGAGGCTCAGCGTCATGAGGCGGAGAACTTGAGGAACAGCCTGGTAACCGCACTGGAGCAGGCGAACCCAACAGCTAGGCGACCATTCGCGGGATCTATCACTGATTTCTGCCAGCTAAAGCCCCGTACCTTTTCTGGCAAGGAGGGGTCAACTGAAGTTCACGAGTGGCTCACGAACCCACAACACAATTTGGAAGTAGCTGAACTTCATGGATGACTGTCGTCAGGATGCAGCTGACGGACAATGAGCACCATTGGTGGCTATCTGAAGAGAGGAGGCTCGGACCAGACCGAGTCACTTGGGAAGAGTTCTCCAGACTCTTCCAGGAGATGTATATCCCAGCTGTTGCTCGGTCGGAACTCCGAGACAAGTTCAACTGCCTTATCCAAGACAATATATCGGTGGAAGAGTACAATGCTGAGTTCATTCACCTGAGTCGCTTTGCCCCTTCTCTAATTCCTGCCGAAGAAGAGAATACGGAGAAGTTCTTCGACGGACTCAGGTTTAAACTCCAGAGGTTGATCAGATCTGTTGCACCAACATCATACACCGACGTCTTTGCTGCAGCTCGACGCATGGAGGGCATCACTAGGAGGGAATCAAGTCTGAAGCAGCCATTCACATCAGCACCATCCAGAGCATCAGGTGGGGAATCTGCAAAACGACCCCAGAGGAATCTACCCGAGAGAGCAGCACTTAGGGCCATATCTCTTCCTATTGTCACTATTGTGGCAAGGTCGGCCATATCGAGAGGGAGTGCAGACGCAAGTTGGGACTATGCCTGATTTGTGGATCTAACCAGCATACAGCCAAGGACTGCTCAGAGCGCCGAGAGGGAGCACCAAATCGACCAGCTTTACCAGCACCAAGGCCAGTTTATCCATCCTTGGGAGCACCACAGACGGGAGTTGGAGGAGTCAGACCACCAGATCCAGAAGGATATCAGCAGAGACCACCATTGCCACCACAGGCAGCACTATTCCAGCAGGCTCGTCAGCAGAGGGGTCCAGCTCAGGGACGAGGACAGGCATTTGCATTGGCTGTTGGGGAGGAAGCTACTGCAGGAGAGGTTATAGCAGGTACTATATTAGTAGCTTTATTACCTGCTGTAGATTTATTTGATTCTGGAGCATCGTATTCATTCATAGTTGCTAGCTTCGTAGCCACACATAGAGTAGCTACCGTGCCCCTTCCGAAGACTAAGAGAATTCTTACGGGAGGTAGAATTATTCCAGTTAGTGATATTTGTAGATCTTGTTCGGTAGTAATCTGC
This sequence comes from Iris macrosiphon, assembly GCA_036927795.1. Taxonomy (NCBI): domain Eukaryota; kingdom Viridiplantae; phylum Streptophyta; class Magnoliopsida; order Asparagales; family Iridaceae; genus Iris; species Iris macrosiphon. The sequence goes on along the minus strand of JAYESA010000009.1, from coordinate 162,384,618 downwards.
GGTAGAGAGAGACGAGCTCAATTTTTAATCTTTTCCATGCCGGATTATGATGTTGTTCTTGGGATGGACTGGTTAAGTCAGTACCATGCGACCTTAGAATGCCGACTCGGACGGGTTATATTTAGACCGCCTGGACATCCAGAGTTTGAGTTTCTTCGAAGAACTGTAGAGCAAGGTGTTCAGCCTACTCTTAGGGTACTATCTGTAGAAGGGGAGTCAGGTTACCCAAGAGTCATAACAGAGTTTATGGATGTATTTCCTGATGATCTTCCAGGTTTACCACCTGATCGGGAAATAGAATTCACAATAGACTTGACTCCAGGAGCAGAGCCTATCACTTCATCAGTGTACCGGCTAGCACCTAAGGAGTTGGTGGAATTGAAGGAGCAAGTTGATGATCTTCTGGAGAAGGGTTTTATTCGACCTAGTATTTCACCTTGGGGAGCACCCATACTATTTGTACCGAAGAAGAATGTGACAGTACGTCTGTGTATTGATTACAGGGCCCTGAACGCTGTAACCATTAAGAACCGGTATCCCTTGCCACACATTGATGACCTATTCGATCAATTGAGTGGTGCTAGGGTATTCTTGAAGATTGACCTTAGATCCGGTTATCACCAGATTAGAGTGAGGAAGGAGGATATACCGAAAACAGCCTTCAGGACCAAGTATGGACACTATGAGTTCTTAGTAATGTCGTTTGGTTTAACCAACGCGCCAGCGTGTTCATGAGTTTAATGAATAAAGTCTTTCATCAGTACTTGGAAAAGTTTGTGGTTGTATTTATTGATGATATCCTAGTATATTCCAAGAGCCACGAAGAGCACGAGGAGCATCTCAGAATCGTGCTAGAGATGCTGAGGCAGGAGAAGCTGTATGCCAAACTCAGTAAATATGAGTTTTGTATGGACAAGGTGCCTTTCTTCGGATATATTATCTCAGGAGAAGGACTTTCAGTTGATCCAGAGAAGGTTGCTGCAATAGAAACTTGGCGTACACCTATATCAGTTGTAGAAGTGAGAAGTTTTCTCGGACTTGCGGGATATTACCGGAGGTTCGTAGAAAAATTTTCAAGGATTGCAGAGCCAATGACGAAGTTAACACGTAAAGACCAGGAGTTTGCATGGACGAAAGATTGTCAGAAGGCCTTTGAAGAATTGAAGAGGCAATTGACAACAGCACCGGTCTTGACTCTTCCTTTAGGATCGGGAGGCTTTGTTGTTTATAGTGATGTGTCAGGTAATGGACTAGGATGTGTTTTGATGCAACATGGCAAAGTTATCGCTTAAGTATCGAGACAGCTGAAGGTCCATGAGAAGAACTACCCAACGCACGATCTTGAGCTAGCTGAAGTAATATTTGCACTGAAGATTTGGAGGCACTATCTTTATGGAGAGAGTCTGAAGTATGTATATACTCAGAAAGAACTCAACATGAGACAAAGACGTTGGCTTGAGTTGATGGTCGACTTTGATATAGATCTGCAGTACCATCCGGGCAAGACGAATGTCGTAGCAGACGCACTCAACAGGAAACCCACGGCTTATTTCTTGACGATGCAGCCCCAACTATTAAAGGATCTACAAGAGCTCTAGATAGAGGTTGTTTTACCAAGACAAAGTGGCTTGTTGGCGAATCTCGAAGTTAAGTCGTCACTGGTAGAGAAGATTAAAGAGGCATTGCCCACTGATGCTAGATTTTGAAGACTTAAAGAGAAGACAGAAGCAGGCATGCAGACGGGGCTTCGTATACATGAGGACGGGACATTAAGGTACGGAAATCTCCTATATGTACCGAATGGGGAATTGAGACATGAGTTGATGACTGAAGCACATAGCTCCATGTACTCTATTCATCCAGGAGGAACGAAGATGTACCAAGATTTGAGGTAGCATTATTGGTGGCATAGAATGAAGAGGCAGATTGCACGATTTATGGCAAAATGTTTGGTCTGCCAGCAAGTAAAGGCCGAGCATCAAAGAACTGCTGGTATGTTACAGCCGCTTCCCATCCCCGAATAGAAGTGGGAACATATCACTATGGATTTTGTCACAGGATTTTCAAGAAGCCCCAGTGGAAAAGATGCGGTATGGGTTATCGTGGATCGACTAACGAAATTGGCACATTTCTTGCCATTTAGAGTTGGACAGTCCACGGAAGTACTAGCCGATATGTACATACGACAGATTGTAAGATTACATGGAGTACCGGTTAGTATTGTGTCAGATCGTGACTCAAGATTTATATCTCATTTTTGGCGAAGCATGCAAGAGAGTCTTGGCACCCGACTCAAGTTTAGCACTGCCTACCATCTACAGACAGATGGTCAATCTGAGCGCACGATCCAGATCTTGGAGGATATGTTGCGATCGTGTATGCTAGACTTTGGAGGGTCTTGGGAAGATTATTTGCACTTGGTGGAGTTCTCTTACAACAACAGTTACCAGGCGAGCATCCAGATGGCACCATTCGAGGCTTTGTACGGCAAAAAATGCAGATCACCGATATGTTGGAGTGACGTTGGTGAACGTCAAATACTGGGTCCAGAATTGGTGATGCAGACCGTTGAGAAGGTGAAGCAAATACAGAATCATCTTCGTGCAGCTCAGGACAGACAGAAGGATTGGGCTGATATACACAGATGACCTTTGGAGTTCAAAGAAGGAGAGCACGTATTCTTGAGGATTTTACCTACTCGAGGTACTATTCGATTTGGTAGCAGAGGCAAGCTGAGTCCAAGGTACATTGGGCCGTTCGATATTTTAGAGCGCATTGGTGAGGTGGCGTATCGTCTTGCATTACCTCCATCTTTAGAGGGAGTGCATGATGTATTCCATGTCTCACAGCTGAGAAGGTACGTGACTGACCCAAGTCACGTAGTCAATCATTCTGAGATTGCAGTAGGCCCTAGCTTGAGATATGAAGAGCAACCAGTTGGGATACTCGACATCAGTGAGAAAATATTGCGAGGACAGACAATTAGACTGGTTCGAGTAGCTTGAAAACATCATTTCCCCGGCGAATCTACCTGGGAACGAGACGATATCATGCGCCAGCGTTATCCTCATCTGTTCGAAGATGCAGGTATAACTAAGCATTTATTTTAGTTACCATGATTTAATTTCCTTTAGTAGTTAATTCTCTGATTGCGAGGACGCAATCCTCTTAAGGGGGTAGATTGTAAACCCCCAAATTTTTCTGGAATTTAAAAAGCAATTTTTGGTATTTTTCTGATTTTCTGTAATTTTTCTGGAATTAAAATAATTGTTCTCTGAGTGATTATAATTTTAAATTGTTTTTATTAAATATTAAAATATAATAAAAATCATATTTTTGGGTGTAAAATAAAAAATTAGACATAGGATAATTTTTCTGGATTTTATTGGATCCCGAAAACATTTTTAAAGACCTAAAAACTAAGTTTTAATTAAACCCTAAAATAAACCCAGTTTATTACTGAACCAACCGGTTTAGTGAACCAAACCGAACCCATCCTAAACCAACCCAGACCGGACCCAATTTCTTAGCGGGTCGGGTCGGACCCGAAACCCGGATCCGAAACCCGAACCCGAAACCCGACCCCACCTCCTAGCGGATCGGGTCGGATTCAGACTGAACCCGACCCAGCAACCCACAACCCGACCCATTTTCTCAGTTTTTGCTACAGTAACGTCCCCCCTCCCCCCGACCTCGTCGGCCGTTACGAGTCCGGCCGCCTTCCCGCGGCGGTTTCACCCCGCCTCCTCGCGGCAGTTACTCCGCCTCGCCCTATAAAGCTCACCCACCACCGTAGCTCAGGCCATCCTCATACCCACCACCACCGTAGCTCAGGCCGACCACCAATCTCCCCTCCTCCTCCTGCTCTCCTCCGCCGCCGGAGCCGAAGAACCCTCAGCCACCGCTCGATCTCCCCTACCCCGCCGTGACGAGTCTCCCCGCAGCCGCCACCTTCCTCCTCGAGATCCGCCTCTGCGCCTCAGCCACTCGAGAGCCGACGACCCCCCACCCGCTCGAGATCCGTCGTCCCCACAATGCCTCAGCAGACCCCGGCCGCCACCAGCTCAGCTCCGGCTGCCTTCGCCTGAGCCGCCCGACGAGAAGCCGCCAGCACCGCCACCTCCGCAGCCGTGCCCCAGCCCCAGCTAGCCCCGACCAGCTCCGGCCACCGAAACCCTAACCCTAGTTTCATCACCGTGTCGCGTCGCCTCCCGGACATGGAAAAACCCAGTTCTGCGTAGCCCTGTTCAGGTACCCTTTTTTCTCTCCTCGTTGCCCCATTTTTCGTTCTGTCTGTTGTGACGCGAAGCCTGCGTGACCCTCTCGATGTCCGTGCAACCCGCTCGGTGTATCGCGTACTGTGGCGATCGTGGACTGCGATCCAAAAACAGGAAATTTAACACCCCATTTTTTTGAAACTGAGTGCGCCCCGCCAAACGGGATGACTTGGTCACGTGCGGTCTTCACTGAAGGGTTCGCGCCGTTGATACGGACGTGTGGGATTTCGCGAAAGTTGATTTGGATGTGCGTGCACACCAGAATCGACGCGTATCCGACGACAACGCCCCGTATCGGCCATGTTCCCGAACACGTTGTAACTTTTTGTACACAAGTCGGATCAAAACGAAACTTGCGCTATCGGACTCGTAGCAATACGCTAGTCCTGTGACCCAAGTTTGGTTCGAATCTGAGAACGTTGACAAAATCGTGTATCGTGGGCCCCGCGACTCCACTTGACGGGCGATTTTGTGATCGGCTCATCGGAATCCAGTTTGGGAAGTTCCATTGGGTTCGTATCATCGTTCTGGACTTGTTGACACTAAGTTTGACGAATTTGGAGAACTCTATTTTTGACACGTTTTTCGGTGCAAAGCGGGCCACATGTGGACCCTGCTTTGACCAGAAACTGTCATTTTTGCCCCTATGTCCAAATTGGACTTAAGGACAGGCGTTTCTAGCTATTTGATATTTTCTAAACCTGATGGTGATGGTTATTACCGCAATTGGAGGAGTACCTGCAAATTCTGCTGAGCCAGAACTACTGTTGGAATTCAAACTCCAGGCAAGTGTAACTTGCCAACCTTGCAGTTTTGTTACTTATTTCCTTGACTTAATTAATTGTTGTACATGCTTAACCTAGGACCGTGTGACTTACTTAGCGTCCGAATAATATTCGGGTGCCAACACCGTACGCGAAGTTGTGTAACGTCACCTAGAGATAGATATCGTGACCCTTTACATTTTCGTGCTTGCATTATCAAGTACGTTATACCCAGGACACCTGGCACTATTCATGAGACAGAATCTTCCCGAAATATTCAAGGTGATTCTGTGTAGGTTGCAGGATTGTAACATAGACATTAAATTTATAGATATTGTATGACTTGCTGTATTAGTTATGATCTTGCGTGACATGGACATGAGACATTGTGGACATGAGACGTGTGATTACATTGGGTGGAGAGAGACACACAGGCTACAAGCTATTTTATTTTTTATATATTTATTATTGTGAGACTGTAGACTCTACATCAGAGCTAAGCCCATTACGTGATATTACTGCTACCCGGCTCCCCGACACAGAGCTTGTAGCGGTCTCAGCCTGAGTTCTAGTGATGCTCTCACTTGCATTACACATAGATGGTTACATAGTTTACCCTATTGTTTCATTTTCTATTGTACTGTATTTATTTTGGCTTGTATTATTTTGTACCTTGCTATATCCCTGAGGACCTGGATTCCGGATGATTTCCCCAGGTTTAGCAGAGGAGCATTATCCCGAGGTTTACGGGACAGGAACAGAAGTTGTAGCAGGAGCTGACACCGGAGCTGATCCGATCCCCGAGGACGAGGTGCTCGTCGAAGATTTCTCCTGAGTATATGCTATCTATGCTCAGTACTTGCTATTATTATACTCTTTTCATTCTGATCTGTTGAACCTTTGTATCAGACTTATTACGGGATTGTTCCCCGATTTTCTTTATTGAGACAGGTGTTGGTTTTTATTTCGTTATGCTGATATTGATCATATTTATCTTCTATGGATGAGTTTAGTTTGTGACCTATTTAGTAGACATTTATTATTTTTTAGCTTAAGTACACATCGATAGGTCCATTAAATTGGGTTTGCCCATTATTGTGTGCTGCTGACCATTGCCACGTGGCTAGTCCCTCGATATTTGGGACTGGGGCGTGACACGGCACCTGATCGCTGGGAACGCGTCTTCGGCGGCATCCTGAAGATAGATTAAAATACGGAATCAATATTGAATATGATACGATACCATCAAAGAAAGACAGAATTTTATTCAAAGTAAAGCAATATTCAATAGATAAGGATTTGCAAAAATAGATTTGGAAAAACTGATATTGGAATTTTTCCTTGGTGTGATTGAGTAAACTCTCAGCCTAAATCATGTTTCCTAAAGCAGGCTCGTAGCAGTACTCTAGACGAGCATAACTACGATAAGAATCTAGACATGCATGGGACACCACTAAAAATGTGTCATGACCTGCACCCGAATATTTGGGCACGAGTACATGGTTACGCCCAGCCTACGTCACAGAATCGGCGATAGAACGCTGTCTAGGTCATTTCTAACTATCTAACATCTCAACAATATAATATGGTACATGTCAATCATCTCAACTCCAAATAGAGGAGCAATATGGTATCTCACATGAATAACTAATCTCAATCACAAAACAAAGTAAAGAAGAATAATGCACGAATGGAATAGCGAAGGAAAGAATAAAGATATAATCCACAATCTGAAATAATAATACAAACTGTGAATCCACCAAAAGATTAGTCTAATACAATCCAATACAAATATAACTAGACCTCATCGGGCTCTGCAACTAAGTCCTCCTGGTCTATAAGAGTATCCTCTAAAGGTACACCATCCTCCAGCCCGTAGAAAGTGGGACACTGCTCTATAAGCCAGTCATCTGGAAAAATATATCCAGTCAGGATTGGAGCGAAGTACATACCTCTGAAAGCAGTTTCAATAGCATAATCGAGCATATAAACAGATATAGAAATGAAATACAAGATCACTAAACATATGAATGAATGAACAATAGATATACAAGTAATGTACGAGAATATAGAACAACAATATGAATATCAGCAATAAGATGAAATAACTGCAAATCTAAACTAATGTGCCTCAGAATACAAGTTCATTATGTGACCGGGTTGGGTGAACATGATCAGGTAAGATGATTACAAGTGAGGTATGTAACCAGAATGTACACGATGTAACAATGGGGCTTTGATCACATAATCAACTCCTACTCTCCCACCCCCAACTAATACCGATGGATCTAATCACGACAAGCTACAAACACGAAATATAACCACTGAACACGAGTAGTGGGTGTACACGAATATCATAACCACCGAATATGAGCGGTAGGTGTACACGAATAAGCACACTGAATACGAGCAGTATGTGAACACGAAATATAATCAATACTTAATATACACGATGAGATACAATATACACGAGTACCCGCTGAACACGATAGGGGATAACATCTCCTAACGGGATCCATATAGTACCAGTACGTGAAATCACTGTGTCAGGATCAAGTATACAATTCTAGAACATGCATATATACAATATTATGAATTAAAAACTATCAGCGAAATGTATTCGCTTGAAGTCCTGAGCAAGTTGTGTCTCTCGATGCCCAAGCTGGTGTCACACAGACCTATATATGGTATATTGCATTAATACAAGGTTCAAGAATGAAAATCAATTAAGTTGATGCAATTCTAGGTCAATACGTCATTTTTAGGTTAAATCGATTAAATCTAGGTTACAAGAGTCTAACACTAAGTCACTAAGTCGATACACTATGAAGCTATGCTATACTAGCTAAGCTAAGATACCACAAGGCACTCAAAAAGTTGTATCCTAAGATACGCAAGTTCATTTATATAAAAATAGTGTTTTAGATATATATACAAGTCATTAATTATAATACTGTATCAAAACAATAAAAATACGATACCTTGGCCTTGCACCAATGCGTATCGCACCTATCTCGATACCCAAATTCAATACCTTGGGTATCGGCCCAATACCTTGGTATCCTGAGGTAACCCAAACCTCTAACATAATAGCTAACACATATATGTAAACCAAACTAATACTAACTATATAAACTAACACTATAATGTATCTAACTACTACATAAATACCATATTACATATATTCATAATTAACTACTACTATACAATGACAACTAATACAAATATATATGTATATATATATATATATATATATATATATATATATATATACTAACTGTTACTAGCTAACTCAATAAATCAATTATAAGCTAACTACCCATATACTAACTAGACTAATACCTTAAATACTCAATAGACTGAACCTCTACTGAAACTGAAACCTTAAATACTAACTAACTAACTAATCTAATACCACAAGACTGAAACTATTGAACTGACAGAAAGAATCCCACTGAAAACTAATTGAACCAATACCCAACTCAAGTGAAACCAAACAGTGCACAGTGACTGACACTGTGATACTGAACTGAAATCAGGACATTGTGATACTGAACTGGAATCAGGACACTGAAACCACGCAGTACAGTGCATGACTGGTTCATTGCTTCTTGTTATTTCTGTCCGACCAGCTAGCTGCAGCTTCCCTTCAGCTGAGCCTGACTCCCTGCTATTTCTGAACTGTGTAAAGTAGTTGCTAAACTGCAACATCTTCTGTGTAGTTTGCACAACATCCTGAGCTGTTCCCTCTTCTCCAATTGCTGTGTTGCACAGCTGCTCTCCCCGAGCCTCTTTTTTGAATGGCTGCCCGAGTCCCCTTTGCTGAGCAGTGACTGCTCAGTTGTTGCTCTGATTGAGCTCGAGCATCTTCTCCTCACGTACACACACACACAAACACTCTCACCACACAACACAAACCACCAACACAATCTCTATGTATATATATATATATATATATATATATATATATATATATATATATATATATATATATACAATTACATATGGGTATATATATATATATCAAGGTATCACTCTATATATGTATATACAAACACAACTACCTGTAGATAGATATATCTATACTCACACACATATAATCAAACACACACACACACACACACACACACACACACACATACATATACATATACATATACATATATATATATATATATCACTTAAGTATCATCTATATGTATAATTACACATGTACGTATAGCAAAGAGGACAAAAAAATCAAACATGTGGAGTGCACCGCACCCGTATCACACTAACTATATGATACGCTTGCGATACGGCTCTACCACACAACCAAACGTATCCCGGAGGACACGAACAAGTCTAATACACTAATTATAAATAATACGTATAGTAATTAGAATAACTATGTGTCTGTGTCACAATGTGATATGCACAAGGCCCCGTGTCGGAGAAAACCCCCCAAAATTAATCCGTTTCATCAAATTGACGAGATACAGCCTACACGTACCCAATTATGGATACGACGCTAGTCATAAAGAAGCAATCATATTTTATTTAGATCTATTAGACCCAATGACAACCACTACATGTGCCAATCTCGGAATTCTCCCAAAATTGGTACCAAAATGCACATAACTTCCACCGTAGGTCTTCGATGAACCTAAAACTAATTTCTATGGGTAGCCTATGCATGTGGGTTAGTTTTTCATGGTTAAATATCAGATCTAGAATCTATTAGAAGGGAAAAACTGAAATATACCTATTGGGAGAAGGATTCCCAATAAAAAGTCCCCAAATGCCAAGTAGCTCCTCTCCTTGTAGATCTTGGCCTCCTCCTCTTTGTTCTTTGCTTACTTCTTGTAGATCCTTGATGTAGAAGCCTCAATAAATAATTTGGAAAAGAATTTGTGAAAAATTGGTAGAGAATTGATGAGGAAAAGAAGAAAATTGGAAGAGAAAAATTGTAGAGCTAAAGAACTTAGGAATTGAAATGAAATGAGCACTCTCTCTCTCTCTCTCTCTCTCTCTCTCTCTCTCTCTTCCTACTAGGGCCGACCATGTAACCCCTCTCAAAGCAATGTGAAATATCTTATTTACCCCTTGGGGCCTCTCATGAAGAAATTAATTAGGGAGGGAAGGTTCTAGTCTAATGGTCTCTCTAATTAATCAAACCTCCTAATCCATGGGCCTAATTCATGAGCTCAAACTAAACTCATCCAAAAATATTGGTTCATGCATTCTAATAAATGGGTTAGGTCCACTACACAAGTCTAAAATAAATCTACAACTAGCAAACAATATATAATTAAATAATTAAATAATCTTGCATGCACAAATATTAAATACAACAATCCTAAAATTAAAATTACCCATGTCAATTACCAAACTACCCTTGAATGAAAATATTAGGGTGACAGAGCCCCGCCACCGCTGACCTGAGAGGCGCGCGCCAACATCGACAGGAAAACTCGAACCCCAGGTACCCATATCTCGAACTCTATTACTCCCTACGTGCGCGACCGAATTTTGATCCAGTTGTTTAAATTTAATCACAACATGAACACCTTCTAATGTCTTCAAATAGTTTTAACCAAACAACTCTATTTTTGTTTTAAAGTCAACCAAAACTTTCTGAAAAATCTGAGTTTTCATGCAACACAGAACACCTGAAAACTGATCCATGAGGCCGTATTGGAAGGCTGATTTCTTCCAGAATAATTGATTAACCTTGAATCTAATTGCACAGAACTAAAGACAACCTATACGGTATCAAAAAGATAGATTGGTTACACATATTTTATAATTAATTCTGTGAGAAATTATTAGTTAAAAATTACGAAAATAGTTTTCCAAAACTTAGAAAACTTGTGATACGGAATACGTCCTGACAAACCGGACCACCATGTCACATACCAGTTGCACCGAAAGGCGCATATGGTATATACTGACGTGCGAACTTTCAGGAAAGTTGATTTTGACGTGAGTGCACGCCGAAATCAACCTGTATTCGTAAAAAGTTCTATGTATCGACATTTTGCAAATTTCTCCATTAGATGGTACACGCTTGTCGAAATGCGACAAAACTTATGCCATTGGATCTGTGGTATCATGTTGGTCATGTAACCCAAGTTTTATGCGATTCTGAGATAGTTGACCGAACTGCCTATTCGCGGGCCCTACGGTTTGACTTGACGAACAAATTTGTGATCGGCTCACCGAAATCTAAAATTGGACATACTGTTGAGTTCGTATCATCGCTTAGGATTTGTTTGACCTATAATTTGTCCAATTTAGAGACCTTTACCCCTGACACATATTTCGGTGCAAAGTGGTCCACTTGTGGACCCAACTTTGGTCCAAATTTACCGTTTTGCTCATGTGTCCAAATTGGACAAAATAGTAGAGTTTTTTGACTATCTCGATAATTCTTGAGACATTGATGATATTTATTTCAGTATCCGGAGACGTTCATTAAGTATCTACCTTATGGTTCCTTGTGTTTGACATTTAGACGCTTATTCTAACACAAATTGCTTGTCAGGTAAGTATACCTTGCCATAGTACTGTTTAGTTATATTCATTTGCTGCATATTTATTTTCTATTGTTTATTCCTATTTATTTTGTTGTATAAAAATGCGCGTCCAAGAAAGACTTAGGTGCAAACAACGGTTGCGTCGTCTTTTGTCTTTTATTTATATTAAGCATGTTGACCTAGTTTTACGAGACCACCCCATAATTTGAGGCATCATTATGTTTCATTAGCCGTGACACATTTGTTACACGAGTTGTGAGTCTCATGTAGGACACGGACTTGCGTATTAGGTTGACCACCTTTACGTATAGGTTGTGCGACGATTAAGAAATTACTACTAGAAATATCATATTTAGCAGACTTAGCAGTTACTAAAGGTGTTGCACGTTATGGATGTGACACATTAGTAGCATTGGATGGAGAGAACAATAAGTAAGCATATGTGACTCCTTTACACTTTTTCTTATTCACCCATACGCTCCGCTGGAGACGCCAGGTTTATGACCCTATATTTACTTGGCGGCCTCTGACGTCCGTTTTGTTATACACGTGGCCCCTGGATCTCTGAGAAAACTATGTACATCACATTATTTCATCCAGATAGTCCATACGCAGAAAAATTGTTCTTAAACTGCATATCACAGACTGGTTAGGCGACCATGTTGGATGTTTACTTTCAGTATATTATGGCATGTTATTTTTTGTATCTTGTTACGTCCCTCTGAGGACCTGGTCCCTTTCCAAGTATAGACGATCAGGAGTATAGACCGGGACCTGACGCATCATTCTCTGTCGAGGAGGTCTTACCCTCTGAGTACATGTGACTACTTCATAGATGATGGATCTTTTAGCTGATGTTTCTTTATTTGACATTTATTTTATATTGGAGTTATGTCCTCCTATATCATTTTAGTTTTGATATAGTCGATTAGTAGTGGATTTGTCTCCACCTGACTATTATTTCCTTCTGATACTTAGTACTTGAGATTTTTAGTTATTTATTTTGATATTCTTTTACTTGTGTTTGTGGATGAGATATAGATGTCTGTGACTATGTTGACAATATATGTACCACTTGTGAATTATTTATTCATATACAGCGTACGTGTGTGTTATGATTTTTCCAACATATTGTAGTGTCATATACATACGGCTGGCATGCTATATATTCCTAGTCCTACATATTTTGGGACTGGGACGTGATATAACCCTATAGAAGTGTTGTGATATCGGCCCTGCGCCTAGCACCAAATCTATAGAGAACTCAACATCTCGATCTGGTGGCAAACCAGGCAATTCTTCTGGGAAAACATCCATAAACTATGTTATCAAATGATGTGGCGGCTCCTCCTCTCCCACCACAGCTCCACAGAAGACTCCCTCGCTTTGTTCTGCTGCTCCTTTGGTGAACTCAAACTCTGGCTCTCCTGGCGGTCTAAACAAAACTTTGCCTCCATGACAGTCGAAACTAGCATGGTGTCTACTCAACCAAACCATCCCGAGTACTAAGTCGTAGCTCGGAAGTGGCATTACGAGTAAGCACGCACTCAACTCCCGGCCTCCCAATATGACTCTCTGATCCTTGCAACCATCACTGACCAGGGTAATGCCACCCCCGGTCTTGATCTTGCAAGTCCTCGCCAACGGTTCAGTCTCTAAATGATGCTTCAAACCAAAAAAATACAGATACGAAACTAAGTAAAGCACCAAAATTAAATAAAGCATGAGTTAAAAAAGAATCAAGATAGACTGAACGTGAAATGACAACTCCGACTGGCTCATCCTCCTCAACTATCAAAGCGAAAGCCCATCCCTGTTGCGGACCTATCTGTTGTTGTCGGTGCTGTGCGAACCTCTGCTGCTGTGTCGGCAATGGAGGTCCTCTCAGCTGACCCGTCGGTGGTCTCGTGGGTGCTCTCTGTGCCTGTGCTCCCCCCTGAGATGGATGAGCTAGAGCCTGACGACAATCTCTCAACTGGTGGTCCCCTGATCCGCATAACAAGTACTTGCCCAATCTCATTCTACACACATCTCATCCATAACCCGGCTTCTTGCAGAATGGGCAAGGAATAGCTGGCTGAGCTGGCCTCTGAATCTGGTACGCCTGCTGTACTGGCTGTCATGCCCCGATCTCCCGCAGGCAAATCGGTCGTTCTCGCTAGGCGGGAATCACCCTCGCCAGCTCTCCCGCAGAACGATCTCTTAACCCATCCGGGCGTGATGCCGCACGAGCGTGAGCCACGCCCGTGCAAGGCCGGGGTTCATTGGCTGGCGGTAAGAGTTCTAAGCCACAGAGTCGCACAGATTGTCCGAGTGCAGCGGAGTCATGAACGCATAGACGATCGGTAACAAGTTCACTGAGTCGACAATATAGCGGAAGCATTGAAACACAAGTTGAAGTAAAGCAAGCTCTTTTATTGATATGAACAAGTGTTATAGACGGCGTATAGCCGAGATTACAAGTCGTTCAAGCCTCTCTCTCTGAAATAGTAAAAGCATGCCAAGTGGCTACAATTGTGGATTAATTATACAGGCGATAATCAGGCGATGTTCACAGCGTTATGTCTTGTATATGTGCTTCAGTTCCGGACGCACCGTTGCAAGGCTTCAGAGGGAACTCCTAGCCTTAGCACGCACGAAGGAGGCATCCGCACCGAACGAGGTTCTCCCACACCCTGCATACAGACTGGTGGATTATCAGTACATTGAATGCACTGGTGGGGAAGCTACTCGCCCGCTCGACAAATCCAAACACGTAATATAAGTTCCGTGTACCAACTATTAAGTTGTCTTTCTAGTTGCCTTAGGATTAGTTACATGCAAACATTGAATAGTCTAACTCGTGTGGCAGTGCGCCGTGCGACATGAGAGGAAACACGGCGAGACTTACCAACTTACCAATCGTCCTTCCCTGTCCAAGGCAAACATTATAAATTCATGCATGGGCAAGTATAAACATTCAGGGGCATTCATAATAATAAAAACCAAGCAATAGCATATGCAAACACGAGGGTCGTTATAACATGATCGTTCAGGTGTTTAGTTGTTTCTTGATGCGATGCAATGACTCGCACGCGGATAGCCGCTAAGCGAGGATGACTTATCTATATGAACACGAGTCACTGGCATAGCCATTTAGGACGTAGTCGAGGACAAGGATAGCATGCTACGAGAGTATACGATGCGCTGCAAGCTACCCAGTCCGGAACACGATAACTACACACGAGCTCCATCCGGATCGGATCGGCCCCGGTGACCGTCCGTGGAACAATACCTCGGGTCCGAGTTGTCCGCGACATGCAATCATTGGGTCTTTCAATTATCACGAGATACACGAGAACACGAGTGCACAAGAACACGAGAACACAAGTGCACTGGAACACGAGTACACGAGTACACGAGATACTTGGATCTTGATTCTGTACAGTGAATATCTTGCCTTGATGCATTCCCCTGGTTCGGGGCTACCTGGTGACCTAACGGTCCCGGATACTTGCAGGTTCAATCATGCACGGAACGACTACTTAGTAGTCTTCCGGAGTTTGTATGAAAACAAGGCAACATTCAAGCAGACAAGCATGCATTTGTATAAACACAATATTCACGTTAGCTCAGGCCCGAAGGTAAGCCGAGGAGTGAGATCGTTAGGGGACTTCCCGAGCAACACGTTCTAGGGTAGCATGCGAGGGTCTGAACATATATAAAAGCAATGTTTCATTTCCATGTTCTATCATAAGCAATACAAGTTGGGATTATTTCCTTAGCTAGATGCGTTGGATTCATTAGCATGCAGGGGTGATTCACCTAGCGACTAGCATGAAACATTCCAGATTTTATGTGTGCTGGCTAAGCAAAGCCAAGTTTACCGTAGCCACCCACCTTAGTAATGATTTGCCTCGGTAGAGCGATACGTCAAGCGAGCCTCTAAAAGCCTAAGCTGAATTCCTGTAGGGACAAGTCTGGATATCCTTTGCTTCTCGTTTGAGGCAAAGCGGGTCGGGACAGTTGCACTTTTGCTGTTTGAAACGGCAGTCCGCTTGAGCGGAACGGGGTATTACATCCTACCCAACTCAGAAAAAGTCTCGTACTCGAGACTTACTGAGGACAAGCAGTAATCTAGGGTTGAGGCAATCCTAGATAAGTCGTTGTACTTGTTTATTTGGATATTCACTTGCACAAGCGTCGAGATCAGCATATCGCTTAGTCTGGATCATGCGCACTTTCGAAGTGCACTTCTAGCGTGAGCACGTCAACCAGCTTAGTAATAGCGAAGTCTTAGCACTCGAGTTTTACCTTTTCTTAAGTCTTGGATGGTGCACAAGTTCAAGGCATCCCTCAAACATATGCATTCAACCAAACTTAGGGATAGTGAAATCGGACAAGCTACTAGCGATACTCTCAAGGGTCCGCACAGGTTGGCACAAAGGCCACTCGCAGCATGATATCATACAAGCAATCATATCATTCAAAACGCATTTTGAAAGTATTTAGACTTATTGTTGGAACATCCCATCGAGGCATTGAGAAAGAGCATGCACATAACCCACGAACGAGCTTTCGAAACTGAGATAATCGAAATAAAGTCCAAAGGCGTAGAAGCCAGGCTCTGATACCACTATGTCACGCCCCGATCTCCCGCAGGCAAATCGGTCGTTCCCGCTAGGCGGGAATCACCCTCGCCAGCGCTCCCGCGGAACGATCTCTTAACCCATCCGGACGTGATGCCGCACGAGCGTGAGCCACGCCCGTGCAAGGCCGGGGTTCATTGGCTGGCGGTAAGAGTTCTAAGCCACAGAGTCGCACAGATTGTCCGAGTGCAGCGGAGTCATGAACGCATAGACGATCGGTAACAAGTTCCCTGAGTCGACAATATAGCGGAAGCATTGAAACACAAGTTGAAGTAAAGCAAGCTCTTTTATTGATATGAACAAGTGTTATAGACGGCGTATAGCCGAGATTACAAGTCGTTCAAGCCTCTCTCTCTGAAATAGTAAAAGCATGCCAAGTGGCTACAATTGTGGATTAATTATATAGGCGATAATCAGGCGATGTTCACAGCATTATGTCTTGTATATGTGCTTCAGTTCCGGACGCACCGTTGTAAGGCTTCAGAGGGAACTCCTGGCCTTAGCACGCACGAAGGAGGCATCCGCACCGAACGAGGTTCTCCCACACCCTGCATACAGACTGGTGGATTATCAGTACATTGAATGCACTGGTGGGGAAGATACTCGCCCGCTCGACAAATCCAAACACGTAATATAAGTTCCGTGTACCAACTATTAAGTTGTCTTTCTAGTTGCCTTAGGATTAGTTACATGCAAACATTGAATAGCCTAACTCGTGTGGCAGTGCGCCGTGCGACATGAGAGGAAACACGGCGAGACTTACCAACTTACCAATCGTCCTTCCCTGTCCAAGGCAAATATTATAAATTCATGCATGGGCAAGTATAAACATTCAGGGGCATTCATAATAATGAAAACCAAGCAATAGCATATGCAAACACGAGGGTCGTTATAACATGATCGTTCAGGTGTTTAGTTGTTTCTTGATGTGATGCAATGACTCGCACGCGGATAGCCGCTAAGCGAGGATGACTTATCTATATGAACACGAGTCACTGGCATAGCCATTTAGGACGTAGTCGAGGACAAGGATAGTATGCTACGAGAGTACACGATGCGCTGCAAGCTACCCAGTCCGGAACACGATGACTACACACGAGCTCCATCCGGATCGGATCGGCCCCGGTGCCCCGGTGTGTCACGACCCGCACCCGGTTTAGGGGCTCGAATGCGTGGGTACGTCCAGCCTACGCCGCAGCATCGGCGGTAGAACGCTGTCTAGGTATTGATACTATCTAACTAATGTCACGCAAATATCCAATCTCCATTAGGAGGCACGGATGTCACAAATAGATGAACATATACTCAATCACAGGATTACAGCACGATAAGATTTCGAAACAGAAATTAAAATCTAACACAACACAAGTCCACAAGAAAACTTAACTTAACAATATCCAAGAATCATCAAAATGCCGGAGACAAATCCGGTACCAAATAGTCTACTTAAGAACTAACAATAATAGTAATTTCCAGCTAGACCTCCTGGAATCACAACTACTACCAAGTCTGCAGCTACTCACCATAAGGTCCATAAAGTGTCGGACAGCGGTCCTCTAAGGCATAGTCTGGAAAAATATTTCCAGTCAGGAAGGAGCAAAGCACAATCTCAAATAACAGTTCCATTAATTGATAATGTCTATAATACAATAAAACATGTCATGCTAGCTACTGAGAAGACAGTGAAATAAATAAAATGGCAATTTTTAAGAGAGACAGGCAATATGATATAGTCAGTGCATGTATGGAAATAAAAGAACAAGGAACAGTATCATATACGGGTGATGTAGTATATGATTTAAAATAGGGAACTGTAACTATTCTAAGTATTTGAAATTGTAGTTTCGAAATATGATCGGCTTGGGACTTGTACGATTGCTACATGGCCTGGCTAATCATGCGTGAGGCGAATGATTAACACCAATAATATAAACTTGTACGATAGGTATTTGATCATATTTCTCACTAGCAATTTCCCCGCCCCCAACTAGCACTGTGGATCCAATCATGACACGTCACGATACACGAGCAAGTCAAGTCTATCATGTACGATGTCTAAATATACATGTCGTGTACAATGTCAATACGATAATCAAAGTAACATCTCATGACTGCAGATCCAAGCTATACTAGTCCGTGTAACACAGTGTCAAAGATTCAGTAGTAATATTTCAAGATCATTGAACTTATAGCAATTATCAAGAATTGGAAATTATCAGAGAATGTACTTGCCTTGGGTCCTTAGCTGGTATTTATGGATGTCTTGTTCCAGAGTATCCCCTGGGTGAACCAACAGTCCTATAGACATAACACAATATAACATTTGCATCAGATGCTACCCTAACATACAGTCTATAAACACTGGCCTTAGGGCCATGCCAGGCAGGGCACTAGTCAACTAGGGTCATCTAATATGAATACATATTTAAATCAGCATCTTATTAATTAATTACATATAATTTCCATCAATATCAATAATAGATATATGTATAACTATATATTTTAAAAATAAATAATACTTGTATATAAACATAATAAAATAATACTTGTATGTATATATATATATATATATATAAACATAATTCATGAAATATATCTAAAATATATACCAATATAACTTACTTGCTATAGTTGCACATTTCCAAAATTCGTACATTTATATATTAACATATATCAAATACGAATTTACATATCTATACATTATGTACTTTAAATATTAATTAAATAAATGTTATTCATATTCACGTACTTAAAATATTAATTTGATACATATTCAATTATACAATTTAATAAAATAATTAATATACTTATTCAGAGGCATTTAGTTATACATGCTTAGTAATTAATTCTACATACTATAATTTACAATTAAATATAATAAAACAAATAATATACATATACATATTTGATACATATTTCTATATGAAAATACAGTACAATATTTAAATGATATATAGCATTTAAATAAATATATACAAATTTACATATTAAGAATATACTAATTACTTATACAAAATATATATTAAATTATGCATTACCAATTTCTTTATATACCATACACATTTCATGTATTTAAAGGCACTAATTAAATAATACTGTTTATATACATCTATATGCCAAAATATATATACTAATTTAAATATATATACAATATATACACGTACCAATATTATATATATACTAGAATCATATTAAATATGTATATCCACATACATATACTGTTAATCATTAATTTAAATTACATAATTTCATATACATTAATTTACAAATGCTATACATATTTATGTATTTAAAACATTTATTAGATACATACTTAATTATATAATTTAATAAAAAATAATTGATATACTTATTTATATGTTAATATTTATTTAAAAATAATACTTGTACATATTGCATTCATATACTAATATATATAGGTACACTATACATATTAATTAAATAGTTATTAAACACATATATATATACTAATTATATACAAATACATATACTAGCTTATATAAATTATATATATACCAACATTATATATACTATTAAATTAAATACATATTTATACCATTTATTTAAATACATACAATACCTTATATTTATTATACAAATTAATTACACTACTTAACATGTATGTATATATATACATATATATACATGCAGGTCATATATATATATATATAAAGAAAGAAGGGGAAGAAGGAGACTTACAGAGGAGAGGGGGTTGCCGGACTGGGCTAGGCCGGCCGACGGAGGGAAGTTCACCGGAGGTCGGAGCACGGGTGCAGCAGAGGGGGACTCGGCCGGCTGGAGCAGCGGGGAACGGGCTGAATTTGTAGGGCACTGGAATTAAATGGGATTTTTTTAAAATCAGATGAAATGGTATCCTCAATTTAAATAGAAATAAAATGCAAGTTGTGTTCAACAATTAATTTGTAGTACTTGGGGCCAAAATCAGATCAAGTCATCAATACCAATATTGAAGAAGACTCAGAACAGAATATTACCCTAATTTGGGTCGCACGAAAAATATGTCAAGATGGCCTCCAATTTTTGATTGGAACGCACAACGATACAAAATAGGAATTTATTAAATAACGTCCGCGACGATTTGTGCGGCCAGAAATAATGTACAGGAAGCATAATTATGAGTTGCAAAAATAGCGGAATTGAAGGCGGGCATGTCTAGGGCAAGATGGTAAAATTTGTTGGAAGACAAAAGTCTGGATAGTGCTCCAAATATCGAAGCAAAGGCAATGCGCAAAATATTAAATAAAATACAATAATTAATTATAAACTCTAAGAATTAAATTCTAGATAAAATAATAAAATCCAGAACTCTCTAATTCGGACAGGGTTCGTCTACTGGGCTTCTAGGTCTAGTCTGCTAGCTAAAATAAAATAATTAACACTGCATATAATTATATTGAATTACACATCGCACAAAATTATTTAAATCAAATACACTATCATGCAATTAATTAATTATAACTACAATAATATTAAATATTGAAAAAATTCGAAAATACCCCCGTTTTCAGAATGTGGTAGTGACACGGTGACCGTCCGTGGAACAATACCTCTGGTCCGAGTTGTCCGCGACATGCAATCATTGGGTCTTTCAATTATCACGAGATACACGAGAACACGAGTGCACAAGAACACGAGAACACAAGTGCACTGGAACACGAGTACACGAGTACACGAGATACTTGGATCTTGATTCTGTACAGTGAATATCTTGCCTTGATGCATTCCCCTGGTTCGGGGCTACCTGGTGACCTAACGGTCCCGGATACTTGCAGGTTCAATCATGCACGGAACGACTACTTAGTAGTCTTCCGGAGTTTGTATGAAAACAAGGCAACATTCAAGCAGACAAGCATGCATTTGTATAAACACAATATTCACGTTAGCTCGGGCCCGAAGGTAAGCCGAGGAGTGAGATCGTTAGGGGACTTCCCGAGCAACACGTTCTAGGGTAGCATGCGAGGGTCTGAACATATATAAAAGCAATGTTTCATTTCCATGTTCTAGCATAAGCAATACAAGTTAGGATTATTTTCTTAGCTAGATGCGTTGGATTCATTAGCATGCAGGGGTGATTCACCTAGCGACTAGCATGAAACATTCCAGATTTTATGTGTGCTGGCTAAGCAAAGACAAGTTTACCGTAGCCACCCACCTTAGTAATGATTCGTCTCGGTAGAGCGATACGTCAAGCGAGCCTCTGAAAGCCTAAGCTGAATTCCTGTAGGGACAAGTCTGGATATCCTTTGCTTCTCGTTTGAGGCAAAGCGGGTCGGGACAGTTGCACTTTTGCTGTTTGAAACGGCAGTCCGCTTGAGCGGAACGGGGTATTACATCCTACCCAACTCAGAAAAAGTCTCATACTCGAGACTTACTGAGGACAAGCAGTAATCTAGGGTTGAGGCAATCCTAGACAAGTCGTTGTACTTGTTTATTTGGATATTCACTTGCACAAGCGTCGAGATCAGCATATCGCTTAGTCTGGATCATGTGCACTTTCGAAGTGCACTTCTAGCGTGAGCACGTCAACCAGCTTAGTGATAGCGAAGTCTTAGCACTCGAGTTTTACCTTTTCTTAAGTCTTGGATGGTGCACAAGTTCAAGGCATCCCTCAAACATATGCATTCAACCAAACTTAGGGATAGTGAAATCGGACAAGCTACTAGCGATACTCTCAAGGGTCCGCATAGGTTGGCACAAAGGCCACTCGCAGCATGATATCATACAAGCAATCATATCATTCAAAACGCATTTTGAAAGTATTTAAACTTATTGTTGGAACATCCCATCGAGGCATTGAGAAAGAGCATGCACATAACCCACGAACGAGCTTTCGAAACTGAGATAATCGAAATGAAGTCCAAAGGTGTAGAAGCCAGGCTCTGATACCACTATGCCACGTCCCGATCTCCCGTAGGCAAATCGGTCGTTCCCGCTAGGCGGGAATCACCCTCGCCAGTGCTCCCACGGAACGATCTCTTGACCCATCCGGGTGTGATGCCGCACGAGCGTGAGCCACGCCCATGCAAAGCCGGGGTTCATTGGTTGGCGGTAAGAGTTCTAAGCCACAGAGTCGCACAGATTATCCGAGTGCAGCAGAGTCATGAACGCATAGGCGATCGGTAACAAGTTCACTGAGTCGACAATATAGCGGAAGCATTGAAACACAAGTTAAAGTAAAGCAAGCTCTTTTATTGATATGAACAAGTGTTACAGGCGGCGTATAGCCGAGATTATAAGTCGCTCAAGCCTCTCTCTCTCTCTCTGAAACAGTAAAAGCGTGCCAAGTGGCTACAATTGTTGATTGATTGTACAGGCGATGATCAGGCGATGTTCACAATATTATGTCTTGTATATGTGCTTCAGTTCCGGACGCACCGTTGCAAGGCTTCAGAGGGAACTCCTGGCCTTAGCACGCACGAAGGAGGCATCCACACCGAACGAGGTTCTCCCGCACCCTGCATACAGACT
Source organism: Iris macrosiphon (assembly GCA_036927795.1). NCBI lineage: Eukaryota > Viridiplantae > Streptophyta > Magnoliopsida > Asparagales > Iridaceae > Iris > Iris macrosiphon. Next base: position 162,361,942 of record JAYESA010000009.1, on the reverse strand, counting down.
GGTGGATTATCAGTACATTGAATGCACTGGTGGGGAAGCTACTCGCCCACTCGACAAATCCAAACACGTAATATAAGTTCTGTGTACCAACTATTAAGTTGTCTTTCTAGTTGCCTTAGGATTAGTTTCATGCAAACATTGAATAGCCTAACTCGTGTGGCAGTGCGCCGTGCGACATAAAAGAAAATACGGCGAGACTTACCAACTTACTAATTGTCCTTTCCTGTCCAAGGCAAACATTATAAATTCATGCACGGGCAAGTATAAACATTCAGGGGCATTCATAATAATGAAAACCAAGCAATAGCATATGCAAACACGAGGGTCGTTATAACATGATCGTTCAGGTGTTCAGTTGTTTCTTGATGCGATGCAATGACTCGCACGCGGATAGCCGCTAAGCGAGGATGACTTATCTATATGAACACGAGTCGCTGGCATAGCCATTTAGGACTTAGTCGAGGACAATAATAGCATGCTACGAGAGTACACGATGCGCTGCAAGCTACCCAGTCCCAAACACGACGACTACACACGAGCTCCATCCGGATCGGATCGGCCCCGGTGACCCGGTGACCGTCCGTGGAATAATACCTCGGGTCCGAGTTGTCCGCGACATGCAATCATTGGGTCTTTTAATTATCACGAGATACACGAGAACACGAGTGCACAAGAACACGAGAACACGAGTGCACTGGAACACGAATACACGAGATACTTGGATCTTGATTCTGTACAGTGAATATCTTGCCTTGATGCATTCCCCTGGTTCGGGGCTACCTGGTGACCTAACGGTCCTGGATACTTGCAGGTTCAATCATGCACGGAACGACTACTTAGTAGTCTTCCGGGGTTTGGATGAAAACAAGGCAACATTCAAGCAGACAAGCATGCATTTGTATAAACACAATATTCACGTTAGCTCGGGCCCGAAGGTAAGCTGAGGAGTAAGATCGTTAGGGGACTTCCCGAGCAACACGTTCTAGGGTAGCATGCGAGGGTCTGAACATATATAAAAGCAATATTTTATTTCCATGTTCTTGCATAAGCAATACAAGTTGGGATTATTCCCTTATCTTGGTGCGTTGGATTCATTAGCATGCAGGGGTGATTCACCTAACGACTAGCATGAAATATTACAGATTTTATGTGTGCTGGCTAAGCAAAGACAAGTTCACCGTAGCCACCCACCCTAGCGATGATTTGCCTCGGTAGAGCGATTCGTTAAGCGAGCCTCTGAAAGCCTAAGCTGAATTCCTGTAGGGACAAGTCTGGATATCCTTTGCTTCTCGTTTGAGACAAAGCGGGTCGGGACAGTTGCACTTTTGCTGTTTGAAACGGCAGTCCGCTTGAGCGGAACGGGGTGTTACACTGGCACTCTAAACAGTGCGGGTAATTGCTACCTCTGAGGCTGAAAGTGCCTCTGCTGCTGCTGAACGTGAGGTCGTTTCGCTGGGGCCGTACTACTACTAGCTCCTGGACTATCCCTCATCCTCTTGGAGCCGAGCTCCAAATCATCCTCTGTCTGTTGTGCCTTCGCTAGAATCTCCTCAAATGTAGCGGTGCAGTGTCTACCAGTATAAGATTTGATCTCCCTGTTCAGACCCTTTCTGAACTTTCTGGCCTTCCTCCGAGGATTCTACCACTCCACAAAGTGACCCAATCTACAGTACTTCGCTGCGTACTCGTCCACTGACATGCTCCCCTGGACGAGGTCCTGGAACTGACTCTCCAAGGAACTCATAGCCTCGCCCGGAAAGAACTTTCCCTTGAAAAGCTCCTTAAAAGCCTCCCAAGTCAATCTGGTGCTGTGATCCTCGGGTCTGTCCTAAACCATGTCAAAGCAATATCAAACATCATGCTCCTCACTGCCTCCACCTGTATGCTCTCTGGAATCTGTGCCAGCCGCTGGTTCCGCTCAATATCCTCGATCCATTCATCCGCATAAAAAATTATCTCGGTGCCCTTGAATTCCTTGGTCCCCATCCTCTTGAAGTCAATGATAGTCTCCGGCATCGGCTGCTGCTGGACGGACTGAGGAGGAGGTGGCACATATGGCTGGACTGAGGCAACCCTCTCTACTGCGACGAGTGCTAGCTGGTGGGCATCCTCAATGCCCTGTCGCATCACCTCAGACTGATGCTGCTGGCCCTCCGCCTGGGCCCTCTGGGCCTCCATCATCTGTTGGACTAACGCAAATATCTGCGCCGGATCAACTGCAAGTAGGGGTGGTGAAAGCTCCTCTGATACTGTAGGCACGGTCCTCTGTACTGGAGGTGGAGCACCCTCGAAAGCTGCTATAGTAACGCCCACCTGGACGGGTGAAGCGGCCTTCTGAGCTAAAGCTGATAGAGCAATGGCTGCTGGTGCCCTCCTCAGAAGCGACAAAGTGACCTACCCCGCAGACACTGTGCCTGAGCACTGGGATCGCGTCTTCGGCGGCATCTTGAAGATAGATGAAAACAAAGGAATCATTATTGAGTAAGATACGATATCATCAAAGAAGGACAGAATTCTTCAAGTAAACAAGCATTCAGAATGATAAGGATAGAAAAAGAAATAAGTTGGAAGTGTTCCTAGCTAAGATTAGGTATACTCTCATCCTACATCCCATATCCTAAAGCAGGCTCGTAGCACTACTCTAAATCTGAGCACTACTACGATATCGCACTAATTGCGACCAAGAGGACCTACATGGACCACCACTAAAAATGTGTCACAACCCGCAGCCGGAATAAGGGTACAAGTACGTGAACAACGTTCAGCCTACGTCGTAACAACGACGTAGAATGCTGTTTGGGTCAACAATACTATCTAACATCACACACAATATATATGGTACATGTCTTGTCATATCAATTCCAAATGGAGGAATAATATGATGATATAATAATGGAAGACAATACTCAATCACAATATCAAACTAGAGGAAATGAATGGCACAATATAAAACAAAGGAAAGAAGTACAAGAGTCACAAATACAAGTCAAAGTCTAACATCTAGTCACAACACAATAGTCTCCAACATAATAATACATGTCAAGGCTCTAAAGAGTCAAATACAAAGCAATAATAAAAGCTAAGCCTTCTTTGTGGCTAATACTACGTCCTCATGTACTAGATGTGCTATCTCTCATGCTGACTCACCATCTTGTGTTCCGTAATGTGTGGGGCGCATCTCCACTAACCAGTCATCTGAAAAATATATCTAATCAGGATTGGAGTGAAGTACAAAACTCTGAAAGTAATTCCAAATACATGGTAGAGCATATATGACAGATAATAGAAAAGAATACAAGATATACTAGCAACTAGGAAGTGGAAATAAACTAGAATAAGGTAACTCGAATACACGTGTGATATATAATCGATATATACATGAATACACTGGGCTTTGATCACATAACCAACTCCTACTCTCCCGTCCCCAACCAATACTCATGGATCCGATTACGACACGTTACGAACACGAGTAATATAGGCACACTGTACACGAGATAGTTTGTGAACACGAAGTACGTGAAAATTAATACCCGATGCACACGATGGAATACATGTGAAGAAGTACCCGCTAAACACGGTAAGGGGATAACATATTCTGACATGATCTATATAATACCAGTCCGTGTAACCACTATGTCAGAATCAAGTATACAGTTCTAGAATATGTGATATATACACTATCATGAAATAAAAATTAACAGAGAGATGTACTCGCCTCTGGTCCTGACAAAAGGTATGACTCGGTATCCGAGCTGGTGTCACACAACCCTATATAGGAAATATCATATCAAATGGTGTAATGGACGATAAATGAGTTAAAGAATGCACTAATATAATTTTTAGGTCATTCCTAGGTCACACTAGTCCAACTAGGTCAAACTATGACATGGTTGACTTTTAGGGTCAAACTAGTCAATATTAGTCAAAACTAGGTCATACCTATATTTCTAGGTCAAATACTAGCTAATATAAAGATACTAGGTATCATATATAGTCATACATATCTATACCTTATATACATAACTATTACCTTATCCTCATAACCTATTATCCGACTTAAATATCCTAATTATTCACTAGTTGACACATGAATACCAACCCTCTAATACCAATACTGACACCCTTACCACCTCAACCTCTCATCCCTCAATACTCACTAGTAACCTCTACTAATACTCTGAAGTATCAACACCTCAATTTGCTAGTATCAGCCCCCAATGCCTATGTAGTAATCAAGATCAATCCTCACTAGTCATGCCTTAGCCTTCACTCCATGCTACCTATGACCTTCATTTAGGTATTCACATTTGAACACACCATTAACATATTCTTCATTTAAAGAACTGATACAGAAGTAGCACTGCAACACTTAAGGTTGCAGCCTCTGAAACTGCTCTCCCCCTCGATCACTGAACTGGAATGTCTGATTCCCCTACTATCCATGCTTCAGTACCTGACTATAGTCTAAACAAGTTCACAATAGTGCTTAATACTGCAAACTTTACAAACCCCTCTCCATTGCACCCTGCCATAAACCCCAACACTCAAATACTGTTGTTGTACCCCTTGTTGATACTCATCTCCCCCTACTTAACTCCATTCAACTACAATAATACTACAACAATACAACAGCAACCAAAACTCTCCAAGAACAACAGCAGTAACTACAACAACATACTGCAACAACCCGATACCTTCTTGACTTGTTGTGAACCTGAGCATACACATATTCAGTTTGGACTAAACTGTGCACTGTCAAGTGTGGTTCTAGCACTGAGTGCAGCACAGAACACTCCCATGTACCAATCTCAGTCCCCCCTCTTGTTCTAGCTTGAGCAACACCAACCCAGGTAGTGGCTTTACTGCCTATAATACCCATTGTCACTGTGACAGTTTCCCCCCTCCATCTTCTCATCACACACATACATTATATATATTATCATAATATGATACTCTATTGCACACATATAATTAGGTATATGTATATACATCAAAATAATAATTAGGGACATCTATATTAGTATACATTATACACATGCACACTAGTGTGACAATAAACCAAACACTTAGTGTTCCTCCTTCAAAATACTCATGATACACCTTAACCAAAGTACCCCCCCCCCCCCCCCAATGCTTAATACAAATTATACATATCCAATACATCTATATATAACTAATATAATGAGTTACAATAGAAATTGGAGAGAAATTACACTAATATGCACAAAACCCCCAAAATAGACCCATGTATCATAGCGTATCCCAAAATACCATGATACAGCCTACTTGTATCCATTTGTGGACATGTAACTAGTCCCTCAACCCCGATCAAGGTCCAATTAGAGTAAATTAATCTCATGACACACACTTGATGTGTCAATCTCGTAATTCTCCTAAATTGCACACAAAAACCTATGCAGAAGTGTCAAAACACATCAATAGAGCCTAGATCTTCTTCCTATAGGTAATCTCATGCCATGGGAGGGTTTCTAATGGTCAAATACATAATTTGGAACCTAAAATGAAGGAAAATTCATATATTTACCTATTGAGAGATGGATTCTCAATGAATTACTCAAATGGACCCGATCCGGACACAAGCTCCTTGCCAAATGTTCCTCCTCCAAGTGCTTCTTGCAAATCCAAACTCTAATGCTCCTTACTTGATGAAATTAAGGAAATGGAAGAAATTGGGTTAAAATTGATGGAGGGATGAAGTGAATTGGAGATCTAAAAAATTGGGGATCTAATATTAAATGAACAAATGAAGATGAGAGAGAGAAGACCCCTCTTCTAGTGGCCAACCCTCTTTCCCCCTCTCCAAGCTATAACCAATGACCAAGGTACCCCTACTTAGTTAATTATGAAGAATAGTTAGGAAGGGCTTTAGGAAGTCTCTAAACTAATACAAATTAGGCTAATCCTTCTAATTAACTAATGGAAATGGGTCTAATGGGCATAGTCCATGTTGGGCTCAATTGTTGTCATGACAAGTCTAATTGGGTTCACTAGTGTCAAGTCTAAATAATATGCTAGCCCGTTATCTATAAATAATAATACAAAGCACAATTAAATTAAATAGCACTATAATAATTATAAATCATCAAAAATAAATAGATATTCAAAATAACCAAAATACCCTCATTTGGAAAAGTGAGGGTGACAGATCACTATGGCAAGGTACCAGCTTGTCTGTACCGAGTGGGACGTTGCGCGAGGAGGTTCTTCAAGAGGTGCATCAATCTCAGTACTCTATGCATCCAGGTGCCAACAAGATGTATAGAGACTTGAAGGAGCATGTATGGTAGTATGGTATGAAGCGGGAGGTGGCGTGCTTCGTATCAAGATATTTAGTGTGCCAGTAGGTAAAGGCAGAAAGACAGAGGCCATGTGGTTTGCTTCAGCCGTTACCTATTCCAAAGAGAAAGTGGGAGCATGTGACCATGAATTTTGTTTCGGGGCTTCCGCGTTCTCCAGGAGGTAAAGACGTGATTTGGGTCATTGTAGACAGGTTGACCAAATCGGTCAATTTCTTGTCATTCAAAGTGGGTATGTCTACGGAGAAGCTAGCAGAGATGTTTGTTCGACAGATTGTCAGATTGCATGGAGTTCCTATGAGCATCGTCTCGGATCGGGATAATCGTTTCACATCCCACTTTTTGAGGAGTTTATAGGCTAGCTTGGGCACACAGTTCAAGTTCAGTACCGTATATCACCCCCAGACAGACGGACAGTCGGAGAGGGCTATTCAGAATCTCGAGGATATGCTTCGCACTTGTGTTTTGGATTTCGGAGGCTCTTGGGAGGATCTTCACCTGGTAGAGTTTGCTTACAACAACAGTTACCAGGCAAGTATTGAGATGTCACCATTTAAGGCTTTATATGGACGGAAATGTCGCACTCCTTTATCTTAGGATGATGTTGGTGAGAGAGCCTTATTGGAGCCTGACATGGTTGTGGATGCAGCTGAAAAGGTGAAGC